>JAAALK010000289.1:46786531-47259734 GCA_019279435.1 Zizania palustris
AATCAAATTAAAATTATGGCTTAGAATTATATAACAGCTCCTCGTAAAACTCGATATAGAAACTAATAGGCACCAAACCCAACTCCTAATCATCTCTTCCAATCCGAACCATAATCGAATTTTGTTGGTGCAAGAGCACAATCTGAATCAAATTTGGAGCCACGAGTACAAGTCAAACTCTAACTTGGTACATTGTGTCCGCTTTGAAATTGGATTCTTCTCACCACTAGAGTCGATAAATAGTGGGAGGGACCATCGGTGCATGTGAAGGAAGTCATCCCACTCCTGCCCCTTGATCTCTCTCTTTTCTTCCTCGCCTTCAATCTCGAGCAATCTTTCATCCACCACAATGAGTAGCATACTACAGGAAAACACATACCTTTCGTTGGCCAAAGCCGACGGAAGTTAGCCTCTCTCGTTAGCAAAACACTAACTTACGTCGATTTGGGTTGACGAAAGATAACAGACAAATGATACTTGTCTTCCATCGGACATCAATGAAAGATAAGTATCTTTTGTCAGCTAGATTAGGTTGACAGAAGTTTGTGACTCGCACGATAACTTATGTCGATTGGGTTGACTGATGAGAGATATTCAATATCTTACATCGACTAGGTTGACCAACATAAGTTAGCCCGACACTAACTTCAGTCGATTTTGGTCAGCCGACAAAAATTAAGTTTTTTGTTTTTTGTTTTTTGTTTTTTCTGTCACATTACACAATAATAAGTCACATTCACATTCAAATAAGTCATTCACATTCACAACCCAAAGTATATGTTACATTCACATTGAAATATCCAAAACAAAGCATAACAAAATGTATATAGGTCACAAGTCACATTCACAACCCAACGCATATGTCACATTCTAACATTCATAAGTCACAATCTAAATTCCCTCACTTGGCTAGTTGGAATTCTGAGCGGTGCCTCTCGGAGTAGTGATGTGCAGCTCATTCAGATTTGAAGTTGAGGCTTCGTCCTCATCGGGAGTACGAAAAATATGAAGAAATATACAAATGTGGAGAAACAATATCAACTAATAAGCTAACTCAAGCAATCATCCAAGTTCTCATTCATGTAAAATAGACATTAAAAGAAAGTAACATGTTTTGTTGGCTTAAAAATCAGTTGGCGGTCTGTTGACAGTGACCAGATGCCTTACATTCTACTTCTCTCCCCTAGCCATAAGGTATGCAAGCTATGCTCAAAGAAATTAACAAAACATATTAATTTTCTCTATTTCATACTATATTGCAAATTACACACTTAGCTATTTATATCGTATCAGCCAAATGAAAATACAAACAAATAAGAGAGTGAATATACCTTATATACTTGAGCGAATGAGAACCAAATGGAGATGGTGGGGAGGAGGTCAGAACTGCGACATGCCAAGTCCTTGCTAATGTGCTAATTGCTATACATGTTGTAATGCAATCAATTAGTTTCAAAAATATTGCTGAGTGCTATATAGTTGTAATATAATCACTCAACTTACTTGAAGTAGCGTCTGTTGTTGTGCTAAGTAAGCATCGTAGTACTCATCTCGCTACCTTAGTGCCTCCTTCAGCATAATGATCTCCAACTCTTCTTCTGAGTGGCGATAGATGGAGCTAACCTTTGAGCTCTGTGACGACTGAGTTGACTTTTGAGATCTTACCTGCCTCAAGTCAATTATTCCATTGAACATGAAATACATGCAACATACATAGTAGCACGACCATTGGATAGATAATTTACTAGCATAATAGCATACACGACCATTGAGAAGTATCATCTCACTGTCCATGACTTTTTTCACCTCCACTAGAGTACACAACCATTGGATCGATGGGTTCCTTTTGCCATTCACACTTCTCTCCACGGAGTTTCACCGTTTCTTGACCATATTGCATCTACAAAAAACTAGCAATGCCGATTAGATAGATAAAAATGATGCAAACTCTTAAAAATGTTAACACCTCACCAAATGATATGTGGTTGTCAGACTACACAATTGATCCTAGTTTGAAGGACCTGATCCTTTATCAGTATCTACATAGACCTCAATGTCACTTGGCACAACATTAGTTCAAACTTCCTATAAATATGAGTTAGTCGCATTACAACATATATATCATTCATCACAACACCAGCACATTGAACTGAATTGTCCCTTCTTGTTATGATCATATTTCACCGTAAACAAACATGTATTGTTGATTCAGAAACTCCCTTAAATCATACAATAATAGTTGCACCATTACATGATGGTCTAAGTTATGTGCCAAGATTCATTACACCTGTGTTACCATTCTTTTCAATCTAGACTTTCCTAGTAGTAATACCATTAATATGAACAATTTGCACCATGCAAATAGAATCCAACTATTAGCATCTATCCACTAAAGGTAGTTTTCATTGTTGCATCACACAAATTAGTTGCTTCTACAATAGTCAAGAGCCCAGACCAACATAAGAGCTTTACCTCCATGAAATGAACACCGAAAGCAGGTCGCTTCTCAGGATCTTTTGCTTCAGCCAAGACCTTATGATGGACTAAGACATATGTGGCTTTCTCAACATTGATATCCAGTTGATAGCTATATGGTGGGAAAACAAAACAAGAATGCATAATATTAACTTTACCATTGTACAAAGAACACAATGGTGGTATAGATATTTGCCTAGCAACACTAAATAATAAAAATGACCTGACTACTTATTGAATTCTAAGCTTAACTTCAATCCAAGAACATACCAATTGAAAATTGATCAATTACAACCCTACTATAGAGTAAAAGCATTGAATCCATAAGCAAACACACATACTGAATTCTAAATCCTTTCAAATAAAGCACTGAGTGAAGCTTAACTAAAATGTCACATTAGCAACAAACCTCACTGACAATCCCACCCAAACCCAAATGATTTCACCACCAATTTGTTTCACTAAAAGCAGCAAACATCAAGTGTAATCAGCTAATCAATCAATCATCTAGTATGAAGCCGCGAGAAATGGTGCTCGAGCTAAACAATATGTGTTACTCAAACTGCTCAAGATCTGCATTCTAGTTCACTCCACAGTGAGCAACACTTATCGGATGTTATCAATTCTCATACTGCTCGAGATCAGATGGCTACGGAGCCCGACTGTCCTCTACATCCGACTGTAGAATAGCCGGTTCCCGCTAGAATCGCCTGCGCCTTCATCATAATCGCCCTCTCGTCGAAAAACCCGCCTGCCCATGTGTTCCTTCATCATGCACCTTTGCAACAAGTGTTGAAATGGAACACACAACCTGCTAATGAACAGGTTATTGTATAGGCAAGAAATACCTCGTGTGACAATGAAGTGAATCTTTCTTCTAGTTCTGCTTCTGCTACTGCCATAAAAAATGCAGTTCCAATACCAGAACATATACTAGTACCAGGAAAATAAGTAATGAAGGAATCAACTAATGTCATTTATAGTACCTTAATCCGTGCAGATTCACAAACAATATGTGTTACTCCATAGTGAGCAACAGTTACCTGATGTTGTCAATTCTCATATTCTATCAATGACAGTCATGATCAGACGAATCAACGCAAGTTTATCAGCCAACTTAAATCATGAAGAATGTAGAATAACCAGTGTTACCCTGCAAACAACACACACTGAAGAGAGTCAATAGACAAGAAACAACTTTTACTGATACAAGTGATGACACAATCCGAATCAGATTTGAAGCTACGAGTACGATTCAAACTCACCTGGTACATCGTGCCTGCGTCAAGCTTGGGTTCATCCAGCTCCTGCCTCTTGATCTCTCTTTCTCTTGTTCCTCCCCTTTGATTTGATCTCGAGCGATCTCCCATCCACCGCAACTAGCAGTGACTTCCAAGAGCGTCGTTGAAGACCAAATGTGCTGGAGGTGGGACATTGCAGAAAGGGGATCAACTTAAACGATGCCCCTAGGGAGGTCGCGCTGTCGAGAGCACTGTAAGGCATATAATCTTGAAGTTTTTTGGAATGTGATTTTCGGCCAGTGTGGAGGATGGCAGGTGATTAGCTCTAGATGGCAGGAGATTAGTTATGCTTCCTTTTGCTTTGATTTTCGTCTTTGATATTTCCAAAGAATAGCTCTACTTTCCTTCCTATGATCCTTCCATGTTTAGTATTTTGCTTCTGTGTTTAAGCATGTGAACAGCAGTATAAATAGCTACCCTTGGTACACGGATTGAACATAACAAAATAAAGAGCATAATCTAGAGTCCAAAGTCTTGTTCTGTTCAGAATTTTCTTGTGTTTGGTGTTGTCTTGTTGTCCTTGTCAGAGTCTTGATCTTCGTCGGAAAGGAGTTTTGGCTGACATTTGGTATCAGAGCTTATTCGAGCTAGGGATGGAACACCGCTCCACTTCGTCCCATCTCACACTCGTCGGTGCCACGCGGAGGGTGTCGTGAGGTCGTCATCCACCACACCGTTGCAGAGTCATCCGCTGCCAGTACTCAGTCCCCCATGCTCACACGCACCAACTACCAGGAGTGGGCAATGTTGATACAGGTGAACTTGGAGGCGGCAGGGTGGTGGTACACCGTCGTGCTGAAGGAAGATGAGGAGATCGAGTATTGTCATGATCGGTTGGCACTTGCCGCGATCCTACGATCCGTTCCGCCTGACATGTTGGCTAGTCTCTGTGGAAGGAGGACGACGACTGAAGCATGGGAAGCCATCAAGCGGATCCGCGTCGGGGTCTAGTCAGTGCGTGAGGCCAACGTGTAGCAACTTCGGCATGAGTTCGGCGCCTTGGTGTGGAAGGAGGTGGAGAACACGGAGGATTTCGCGAACCGCATCACCAAGCTCGTCGTGGTCTACGTCTCCTCGGCGACAACATCACCGACGCTGAGGTGGTGAGGAAAATGTTGTGGGTTGTTCCAGAGCACTTCGCTCAGGTGGCGATCTCCATCGAGACTCTGCTCGACATCAACGACATCTCCGTTGAGGAGGTGATCGGCAGGCTGCGCGTTGTTGAATAGCGGCGCAAGCCAGTGCCCGTCCACGACAACCAGGGTCGGCTTCTTCTCTATGAAGAGGAGTGGCTCACCAGGCTCAAGATCCATGAGTCTGAGGGGAAGGGCAACAGGAACAGCTCTAGCGGCGTTGGTGGCAAGAAGCGCGGCGCCCGCGAGCAAGGAAAAGGGCGCAAAAAGGGCGATAGCTCTAGCTCCAGATCGTGCGACAGCAATAAGGCCTAGTCCGGTGGTGGACAAGCCATCGGCCGTGACTAGTGCAAGCATCGCGGGAAGTACGACCACTGGGCCAAGGATTGCCACAGCAAGCCCAAGGGAGAGGACCACATCACACAAGCTAAAGAGGACTCGGAGCCGACACTGTTGATGGCTAGAGCCTATGTCTTCATCAACACATCATCATCATCATGCGCCGTCGCGGCTCCATCACCGTCCGAACATTGACCCCTACGCATCGTCGAGGGAAAGGTTTTCGCACAGCTCGATGGTGACACGGAGCACGATGACACCCTCTGGTACCTCGATAGTGGGGCAACCAACCACATGTCAGGATGCTGGAACGCTTTCATCGACATCGACATGGCGATCTGTGACACCATCAAGTTCGGCGACAGCTCAGAGGTTTAAATTGAAGGGGCGAGCATCGTGTTGTTCGAGGGCAAGACCGGTGAGCACATCCCGCTCATGGGGGTGTACTTCATCCCGAGGCTGATGACCAACATCATCATCCTCGGCCAGCTCGATGAGGGTGGCTGTGACGTCCACACCAACGATGGTGTCCTCCGAATCCGCGGTGACAAGGGTTATCTAATCACGTGGGGCGAGTGGTCGGCTAACCGTTTGTACCTTCTGTGAGTGAAGATTGGACGACCACTATGCCTAGCCACGCACGCAAACGACAATGCATGGTTGTGGCACGAACGCTACGACCACCTCAACTTCGACGCCATGCGCAAGCTCGAGCAGCGAGGCATGGTGCATGGACTTCCCCATGTCGAACACATCCACTAGCTTTGCTCCGACTGTGTCACCACCAAGCTAAAGAGAAACCTGTTTCTGTCACAGGTGAAGTGGCGGGCGGAGGGGTTGCTAGACCTAGTCCATGGTGACCTGTGCAGCCCCATCTAGAGATGGCAATGGGTACCCGAAACCCGAGTACCTGATGGGTTTTACCCGATAAGAAGATGGGTGTGGAACAATATCTTTACCCGCGGGTGCCTTATTGGGCAAAAACCTCTAACCAACGGGTAGAGTGGGTGCGGGTGCGACTGTATAGTACCCGTACCCGCTTACCCGCGGGTAAAATACACCCGAAGGACCATGTGCATTTCCCTACAATTCAGCCCATTCGTAATATGCTGGTGGTGACTTGATATTAGTGTGGAAGTAATATGCTCTAATGATCTATTAGACTATATTTGTTGGTGTAAATTATTGTTACTTGTAGATGCATATGCCATTTTTCAGTGATATATTTATGATTCATGGTGGGTCTGAAATCGGGTGTGGGTTACCCATCGGGTACAAATACCAGCGCGGGTGCGAGTGTGGGTAAGTTTTGTACCCGCGAGCGGGTGCGAGTTTTGTAGCGGGTGAATTTTTATCTGGCGGGTGCGGGTGTGGGCGGGTAATACCCAGCGGGTGCGTACTCGTTTCCATCTCTAGCCCCATCACTCCGGCCACACCCGGTGGTAAAAAGTACTTCCTTCTGTTGGTTGACAATATGAGAAGGTACATTTGGGTGGCGTTGCTCACCGCTAAGAGCGACACGCTCGCCGCCATAAAGAAGTTCCAAGCAAAGGTGTAGGTGGAGACAGGCCGACATCTACGCGTCCTATGCACTGACAATGGGGGTGAATTCACCTATGTTGAGTTCAAGGAGTACTACACCGATCATGGCATCGAGCAGTAGCACACGGCGCCATACATGCCACAACAGAATGGTGTCGTCGAACGGCGGAACTAGATTGTCGTCACCATGGCGCGCAGCCTGCTGAAGAGCCGGAACATGTTGGTGATGTTGTGGGGTGAGGCGGTCGCTACCGCCATCTTCTTTCTGAACTAGGTACCTACCAAGACCGTCAACGGCATGACGCCGTATGAGGCTTGGCATGGGTGCAGGCCGGATGTCCACTTCCTGCGCACGTTCGGGTGTGTTGCATACGTGAAGGCGACAAATTGTGGATGAGGTAGTCAAGATAGAGAAGGAAATCAAGCAAGTTATAGAACTCAAGGATCAGTGGTTGCAGCCATCCCAGCTTATTTCTGAGATGGAAAGACAGAGATCCCAGAACAGAACTCACAAATGTGTATGAACGTGAAAAGATAAACTTCTCTGCTCATGCATGGATGGTTGTCTCAAACATACACTAGCTGTGGATGCTCTGTTGAGGAAGCTGCTTACCAAAGTTGGTTACACAGAACCACCTTTGTCAGGTAACATTAACAAAATGGAAGAATCATGTGGCATCTCTTGCTTCCTCAGCATGTCACCTTGATCTCCAGCCATTGAATGACATCCATGCCTTTGATCTATTCTGCAGAAGGGCATTTTATAACATCAAGGACCATGAGTAACATCAAGGGCATTTTATAACACTAGCTGTTTTTTGCTTCCCTCATGAGTTTGTTTAATCTGTTGAGAAGTTGTCAAACCTCCACACTCTAGGCATGAATGAAGCAAACAAAAATAGAGAAGCTACCGCGAGGAATTACTAAAATTATGAAGCTAAGGCACCTG
The DNA here is from genome assembly GCA_019279435.1 of Zizania palustris. NCBI lineage: Eukaryota > Viridiplantae > Streptophyta > Magnoliopsida > Poales > Poaceae > Zizania > Zizania palustris. Next base: position 46,794,271 of record JAAALK010000289.1, read on the forward strand.
TTAGCTGATGAAAAGCAGTCAGAGTTTCGTTACCTTACAGGAATGCAAGCACCTAAAGATCTTTCCAACCTGAAAGAACTATCAGACTCTTGAGACCGTGGAAGCCAGCAAGGATTTGGCCGAGCAGCTGAAGGAACTGAAGCAACTACCAAGTGTGTGGACTGGATTGACAACATAAGCTCTGCTGATTGTGGAAATATTTTTGCTACACTGTCAACTATGCCGCTTCTTTCCAGCCATTGGATTTAGATAGATGGATGAGTTTGGAGATGATAGCCCCTCTAAATTTTAGCAAGTTCTAACGCAGAGGATCCTGGTTCTTTCTAAAAAAGAAAATGCCATGTGATCAAATCACAATTCTGAACACTGCATTGAGATGAATATAGTTCACAGACAACTTATTGTTAAACACAGTTCAAAAGGACAAGAAAAGGTTTGCATACGGAAGAAATTAACAGAGCATTACAACCAAGAGGACGCTGGTACTTCCAGACAAGAATCTTATGTTTCAGGACTTTTTAGAAAGGATAACAAGCACAATTTTTTGGCGAGCTACCAACAAAAATCAAACGGCCAGAGTCACCGAACTTACATTGTTGATGTTTGTGTGCACATGCAGCGAACAGGAATGTTATTACCGTTGGAAATAAATGGCCAAACTTAGACGCGGAGGTCTATAACATTTGTCATTTTATGGTGCATTCCATTCTTGTCCCAATTAGCCCTGAAGTCCTTGTGCAGACCTAGTAGCCACAGCTTCTTCAGAGAGCCAAGGGATTCGATGTTTTCAGGGATCTTATTCAGCTTGGGCACTGACTCCAAATATAAACCTTCAATAATTGGCAGAGCACCTTCCCCAATCATCAGCTGGCTGACATTGGGCATGTTCTTCAGCACGAGGGTCTTCATCTTAGGGAAGCATCCTCCAGAAATAACCAGTGTCTCTGCACTGCTCACCCTGTTAAGTCTCAGACAGACGAGGTTTGGCACCAGTGGTGCAAGAAGCAGCAACGGGTCTTCCTGAAGACCAGACCAGCTCAGGGCTAGATACTTGAGATTTCTGCCATGGTTCCTGAATATTGGGCACTGCAACGTCCCGGCAGCCCAGCGCCCTCTCACAATCAACCTATGGAGCCTTTTGGATTGCCTCCAAGCGAAGTGGCTGGTCTGCATCACTCGCATTTAGAAGCAAGCTTGAGAGAAGTGGCATCTTGGACAGTGTAGCAAAAAGCTTTGCAGAGTGTTCAGCATTCACACTGCTAATCCACAGGCTTTGCAGTTTCCTCAGTTTGTCCAGCTGGTCTGCCAAGTCATCGCTGGCATGCACAGTCTCGAGAGTCTGCAGCTCTACCAAGTTGGAGAGCTGTTTGGGTGGCTGTACTCCAATGAAGTACTGGAACTCTTCCTGCTTATCATCCAAGAATTTATCAGCTAGAAGGTGGCGCAATTTCTTCACCTTATCAATGCCTCGTGGTAGCCTCTCTATCTTTGTTTGCTTGATGTCCAGCGTCTGGAGGTTGGACAGTTTCTCAATAGACTCTGGGAGTAGCTTGATTTTGGTGCGCCGCAAACCAATGTACCGCAGATTGAACATATGCTCTATAGATTTAGGCACTTCAGTAATTGCAGAATCTTGCAGCTCAAGAACAGTAAGGTAACTTGATCCAGTGAGGATTGAGTCCAGCATGTGAGGAGTGGAGGTTATGGCTTCAAGTGAAATCAGGGTGCGAAGAAGTGGAAAATTCAGTCTTGATACATCACTGTCCCTCCATGCGCAGGATGACAGACGACGGACATCCTTGTCCATCTGTATCATTGTGCCATGATCATTTGCAGAACCAAACTTTTCATCTTTCGCAGTACAAAGAGCCAGTTCATGCAAGATATCGTGCATCTTGCAGGTGATCACCCTGCCAAGCTCATCATAGTCCACAACTTGCAGCATATTCCTGGCAATGAGATCCATGAGATTTAGCTCGGCCACATCCTCTGGCGTGTTGTTTTCGATACTCACCACAAAGCCTTCTGCGACCCATTGCCTGATGAGGCTCTCCCGTGACATGGTATGATCTTCAGGAAACAGGCTGCAGTACAGGAAGCAGTTTCTGAGGTTCCCTGGCAAGTCATTATAGCTCAGGTTCAGAATTGCCTGGACATTGTCCGCTTTTGCTAGCTCACACCGGAATTGATTGAATGTCTGAGTCAGACCAGGCATGTTCTGTTTCCTTCGATGACATCAAGCTGCCCATAGATACAATTCCTAGTGGCAAGCCCTTGCACCTGTCAACAATGGAAGTTGCCAACTTATGAAGCTCCGGTGGACATTTCTGGTCGTTTTTGAAAGCTCTTTTGCAGAAGAGGTCAAAAGTGTCAGTCATGCACAGAGGTTGGAGTTCAAGGTGACGCTCTGACGGTGCAAGAGATGCGACATCCTCTCTCCGCGTTGTGATGATAACCTGGCTTGCTTGGATATTCTTGAAGATGTCATGCATTTGATCATACACATCCTTTTTCCAGACATCATCGAGCACAACCAAACAGTTTCTGTAACCCTGGAGCTTCTTCCTTATTTCAATTTTCAGATCATGGATGTCCATTTTGTCCATGGCAGCTGACAGTGGATCTTCTGTGTACCCTATCTTCCGGAGAAGCTCCCTCAGCAAGGCATCTACTGTGTAGGTCTGTGACACAACAATCCATGCAGTAACACCAAAGCTTTCTTTCACCCTATCATACACATTTGCAACGAGAGAGGACTTCCCAAGTCCACCCATTCCAGACACTGTTATCACCGTGCTGCCTGGCTTATTACAATCGAGCCATTCAATCAACTTACCCCTGCTCTCTTTGATACCAACGAGATCATCATCTTGAACTAGATCCAGCAAGCAGCTTTGAGATCCCTGTCGCTCAATTGCAGCAGGGTTCCCTTGGACAATCTGAACAGAAGGGAACCAGCCATGCTGAAGTTTCTGAACATGCTCAATCTCACCCTTTATCTTGGTAATCTCACCAGCAATTTCACTGAAAACATTACCATAATGTCCACGTCTAAAGGCCCTTGTCAGTGGTCCTTTTTCCTGTAGTTGAAAAGCGTGATATGAGAACTTGTCCACCACATCCTCAACATGGTATGCAACCTTCCGCAGCTCCTCAGTCCATCCTTTGACAACATTGATGCTGACATTTGTGGCATTTAAGTCTTCTATTACTCTGTTCATCATTCTCAGTTCCCCCCCAATGAGCTCAATATTGTCAGGTAGTTCTCTCAGTTCAGTTCCTTTTGCAGATAATTTTTCTCTGAAATAATTGATGGCTTCATCTCCTAATACGATGCCAATCTTTGAGATGGCAAGGACCACTGCCTCTGCCATTAGCTTAGAGCTGAACAACAAAAAGATGAAATGTGTTACATAATGTATCAAGCATGAAAATGAATTTATATCAGTGCAACAGGGGAGCTGCTACAACACTAACATTAACATGTTGCATCAATATTTCCAACTTTGGACAATCAAAACTATAGAAATAACAGACATGTTTCATAAACCATACAACATAAAGAGTAGTCCACATAGGTTGCTTATGATTTTTTTCCCAGTAAAACACTTTACCATGAAATATCATTACCCCGTGTATTTGCAGAGGTAGTTGATATTATAGATAGTTTTATGTCATAAATATAAACTTGAATCTTTTCTTTTTAGAAAGAGAGGATTCACCTCCCCCATTTCTAATTTTCTATCAACAGAAGTGGAGTTGTCTTACAAAAGAAATAAATTATTCCAATCATATAAAGGGCTCAACAATTAAGCTTAAGATTTTATTGGCTCAACAAATCTAATGGACAATGAGAAACCAGCTAATTAAATTAGCTAACTACCCCATTTGTATGGTCATCAGTAACGCAAAACCACGGAATTTTTCAAATAAAAAATTCACATAATCATGTGTACACAAAACCCATATATTAGCAGTCCAATTCCAGAAAAGCACACACAGGAGGCCCTACGATTGCTGGAACTACCATGTCAGACCTAGCGCGTCAGGATGGGGGAAAGATGGTGTATGAGGCAGAGAGGCCATCTGATTGAGAATACGATCTCAATTGCTATCAGATCCAACATCCACAAGGGGGAACCAGCCTCACTCAACCTCCGGCGTGTTTACCCTCCGCTCCCAACTCCCATATTCGCCGTCCAGGGAGCTCTCTTTGCCGCCGCACGACGCCACCAAGCTCATCGTTGACCGGGGCTTCGGAACTCGATGCCGCCTCCATGGCCACACCTGGATTTTAGGGTTTGAATCCGGCGGCGGCGGCGGTGGCGGAGGCCACCGGATTTGGATTTTTTTCTTTTTTTGAGATGGGATTTGGAAAAATCAGAAGCAGTGTGAGTGGAACGAACGCATCAATGCTCAGCCGCCGATTACTTTGGAAAATTTGATTATATGTTCCAAATTGATAGGTTTCTGATAATTTATCAGTTGAAAATTCTTCGATCGTATATCCTAATAAGTCTTAATAAGTACATAGAATTGACTAAAATATATGATCAAAATTTTTTAATTTTGAATATATTATCAAATACCTTTCAACAACTTTGAAAAAATATAATCAATTCCCCCGATTACGTTTGACCATCAAGAATTCATCAAGATCGCTAGATATGTAATTAGCATGCAGAATTGCAGACATATGCTGGGCCGGGCGAGCAAATGGCTGCGCGTTTCAGTGAAATAAAAAAAACATGAAAAATGCCCCATCTTGAGAAATAAAAGGAAGAGAAAAAAAAATCAAGAAAATGAGCTGAGGGCGGCTAGAATTCCAATTTGGCATGTAAAACAAAAATCCCGAGAGAACATTTAGCAACTGGTTGAGTCGACACTAACCTGGATGGAGAACCGAGAGGGGTGTGTAAAGCTTTGCTTCCTGGAAATCAATCCAGGAGGAGATGATTTCGAGAAGATGTGTGCTGTGGTTCAAATTCATTGGATGGGGTCATGTGAGGAGATGGATTTTTATAGGGATGAGTTGACTTGACTGACCTTAATGTTTAACGCCGTTGATTTTTAAACAAAAGTTTGAATGTTCATCGTATTTAAAAAATATGTAAATATATGAAAATATTAGTCATGCTTAAAATATATTTAATGATAAAGCAACTCATAACAAAATAAATAATTTTTACATAAATTTTTTGAATAAAACTACGAAGGGTTAAATCTCGTTTGTTTAAAAGTCAACGGAGTCAAACATAAAAAAACGGAGGGAGCACGTCATCCAACTAATGGGAAGTTAGTTATGATCATAGTAATAATTAACGACCATGTTGCCAATAATTGTTCATGTTGTCTCCAGGCTCCCACGTAATGCTTTTTTTGGGTTAAGTTTTTGTGTCATTATAATTTTTACGTTTTGTCAATATGTTATTGATGAGTCAATGATAAATAGGGCCACCACAGTCACTGACAGTGGCATATAAATAATTCTTAAAAATTATAATGACGTGTAAGTAATTTTCCCTTTTTCGTGTCTAAGATCTCTAGAACCGTACAAACCAAAGATATTAATTCAGTTAGGATAGTTTGTTTACGATGCTGGTGGCATATTACAGAGATCTTATCTCGTTCCCAAGATGAAAACTGCACATAATGTGGTTCTTAGAAAGTGTTTGTTTGAGTTTATTTTAAGTGTTATATGTTTACAGTACAAACAAATTACGTTAGATTTTGTTTGGGTTGAATGTGTCGGTATTAGATACCATGTAATCAGATTTTAATCAGTCCATTACATTCTAAATGAGTTGATATCAGATTATGTTACCAAAATACATTATACTTGTTAACCAAACAAATCTAGTAATATAATACATTATTATTACTTGGCACTGTAATTAATTCTATTACCATCTACGTTGCCTTGAGCAAACCAAACATCGATGTTTCAGGAGCCTCCCTGTCTGCACCACCAGCATATTAACTACTTGTCCCCATGATTTTACATATCCACAAGATCTAAGCACATAATCTAGTCACAAAATAATTAGATGGCAGTGCATTGGTAAAACTGATTAATTGTTACAGAACATGACACACTGTACACATGATAACATAATGAGAAAAGAGTTGGCCCATCTTGTTCTGGTGGAGCATGCATTTCAGGCAAAGAAAATTAAATGAAAGAAGATTATTGCCATGGAGGATGGATCAATCAATCCCTCGTCGGCAAAAAGTCTGAGAAGATGATTATGTTAGAAATATGTGTAATATTTTAATTCCAAGTTTTATTAGGAGGAAAAACTCATAGATGAACAACAATGTATAAATAAATCCTAGAAGATATTTAAGTATTTAAGGCCACACATGCTGTCAAAAAACTATTTACTTGATCAACAGAAGTAGCTACAGGCAATACGTATAGGAAGTAGTTGAAGTCAAGGTTCACACGAGCGGTCGCGTAGAAGAGCTGCCCAGAAACCTAATCGTCGCCCCATGCAGGAGTTCTCTATGGCAATAGTTCAGAGATCCTGCTCTTCTTTCAATCTGGTGCACGCCGGAAAAAAAGTTAATGAATCCTAAGCAACGCAACAACTCAAAGCAGTGGAACAGAGAAGGACAACGAGAGAATAGGGATCAAAAAGCTCACTTCAAATTGGATGTCTCCAATCTTTTATAGACAGCTATAGCCATGCGAGAATAAAGTTACGAAATTATTACTAGTAACTGCCAAATTCATAGCACATAAATCTGACCACAAATACTAGTAACGAAAGTTTTAAATCAGACATTCAAAATGACTAATAACTAAAATATTTATTCTAATATTTTATGGCTATTCAAATTACAATTTTAATCACATTAAAATAATACATTTAGATACCGATAATATATACATGAAAAATCCAAAAATTCGAACTGACTTAAAAGACTTGAAGTTATTCTGCTACGTCACTTTTTTCCACGCCATTGTAGAGGAACTTCCAATGATGGCTAGGTACTTCTAATTACAAGATTAGAAAAAAAATGGTCCACCCCACTCCATATTTTGTTAGATGATCTCACAACAAAGCCTTTATTTAGTATAAAACCAAGTTATATACACATTGAACTGAATTGTTCCTTCTTGTTATGATCATATTTCACCATAAACAAATATGTATTATTGATTCAGAAACTCCCTTAAATCGTACAACAATAGTTGCACCATGACACGATGGTCTAAGTTATGTGCCAAGACTTTTCTAATAGTAATACCATTAATATAAACAATTTGTAACCAGCTATATACAAATAGAATCCAACTATTAGCATCTATCCACTAAAGGTAGATGTCATTGTTGCATCACACAAATTAGTTAAATTAGTTGCTTCTACAATAGTAGAGAGCCCAGACCAACATAATAGCTTTACCTTAACAAAATGAACACGGAAAGCAGGTCGCTTCTCAAGATCTTTTGCTTCAGCCAAGACCTTCTGATGGACTAAGACATTTGTGGCTTTCTCAACATTGATATCCAGTTGATAGCTATATGGTAGGAAAACAAAAGAAGAATGCATATTATTAACTTTACCATTGTACAAAGAACACAATGGTGGTATAGATATTTGAGATTTTTTGATTGATTGCCATTCTTATTGTGGTGTTGATGGGGTTTCTATACTTAGATGGAATAAAAATGAATAATTGGTTGAATAGATGGAACAAATTGTCTATTTTACCCCTTCTTCGCACGACAGAGAAAGCCGCTGTCTCACGCGAGAGTAGCCACCGCCCACCTACGTTAGAATCAAACAAGATCTTCGCTGACTGCAGAGGGAAGTCGACTCCTTCGACGCTGTCCGATTTTGATTGGACGATACACGAGTGGACCTTCGCAGCGATGGGACCCACCTAGCAGGAGGCTTCGGGAAGAACTAAGCGGGCTCCGCACCGTCCGATTGAGATCAGACAGCTATGGAGCATGATTACCCTCTACAGTCACCCCTGACTGCAGAGAAACCGGTTCCCGCTAGAATCACCCGCGCCTTCATCAGAATCGCGCACACGGCGGAAAACCCACCCGCCCACGTGTTCCTTCATCATGCACCTTTGCAGCAAGTGTTGAAATGGAACACACAACCTGCTAATGAACAGGTTATTGTATAGGCAAGAAATACCTCGTGTGACAGTGAAGTGAATCTTTCTTCTAGTTCTGCCATAGCTGAAGTAAAGGAAGGAAGACACCGATCTGCAAGTACCGATGATCATAAACACACTGGGAGAGTTCATGGCCCTGCAAATAAGATGCCAAATATTTTGTGGAGAAAAGCATTCCTAAAACAGTCGAATTTATACATACGGAAGCAACACAGAGTAATTGTAAAGAAAAAGACAATCGTGGAACTGAGAATAAGCCATCTGATAGCTTGGCTTGTTCCTATTGATGTTGATACTATCGGTCCCTTTGGTTTGGCTTCCGAAAGCAGTTTTTGTTTTCTGGAAGCTAAAAGCTAAACCAAAGAGCATATTTCTAACTAGCAGCTTTTAGTAAAAATAGTTTTTGGTACAGTGTAAATGTGAAAACTCCTTCGGACCTGCTTTCTGCGGCTTTTGGCTTTTGGCTTCGCAACCATACAAAATTTTATAAATTGACATTTTAAATTTCATACAACCATACAAAATTCTATGAATTGACATTTCAAATTTCATACAACCATACAAAATTTCATAAATTGACATTTCAAATTTCATACAACCATACAAAATTTCATAAATTGACATTTCAAATTTCATACAACCATGCAAAATTTCATAAATTGACATTTCAAATTTCATACCATACAAAATTTCATAAATTTACATTTCAAATTTCATACAACCATATAAAATTTCATAAATTGACATTTCAAATTTCATACAACAATACAAAATTTCATAAATTGACATTTCAAATTTCCTACAACCATAAAAAATTCCATAAATTAAATTTTTTACATAACTCACAACTTAAAGCAGCTTCACAGTCATTTCAGCCAAACGACTTTCAGTTTTCTCACAGCTAACATCTTACAGCAACTTTTCCACATCTCACAACCCACAACAGCTTTTTTCCATAGTCTCAGCTCAACCAAACACACCCTATGACAACTGTTATTCATCCATCATCCATCCAACACAAATCACTGAGAGTAAACAAGATTGCTGCTTCTGCTATTGCCATAAAAAAATGCAGTGCCAATACCAGAACATATACTAGTACCAGGCAAAGAAGTAATGAAGGAATCAGCTAATGTCATTTATAGATTCACAAACAATACATGTTACTCAAACTGCTCAAGATCTGCATTCCAGTTCACTCCACAGTGAGCAACAGTTACCGGATGTTGTCAATTCTCATACTGCTATCAATGACAGTCATGATCAGACATGATCAGACAGAGAGAATCAACGCAAGTTTATTGGACAACTTAAATCATCAAGAACGTAGAATAACCAGTGTTACTGAAACAACTTTTTTTACTGATCCAAGTGATGACAAAATCTGAATCGGATTTGGAGCCACGAGTACGAGTCGAACTCACCTGGTACACCGTGTCCGCTTCGAGCTCGGTTTCTTCCCGCTGCTGGAGTCGATAAATGGCGGGAGGGATCAGCGGCGCTTGCGGAGGAAGTCATCCAGCTCCTGCCTCTCGATCTCTCTTTCTCTTGTTCCTCGCCTTCGACTCGATCTCGAGCGATCTCCCATCCACCGCAACAAGCAGCGATCGATCTGTCGTTCTCAAAATGGACGCCGAGCAAGGTGCCCTCCGGCGATGGAAGTGCTTCATGCCCATGTTCGACGAGGCCAAGAGCGAGTTCGACGAGGCCAAGAGCAAGCTCTGTCAGCAATAAACCTGTCGCTTGGCGTGGTGTCATGGTGGCTGCATGCATCGTGTGCGTAGTGGCCAAAGTTAGTGAATGTATGTGCCTGCATAGGAGTTGCTGTTAGCGTGTAGGAATGCGTCGTGCGGCAACCGTGCAGTGCCTTGCATGCAGGCTTGATGGGAGTGGATGCGTGGCCACTCCATGCATGCAGGCTAGATGAGAGTGGCTGCAAGTACGTGCTAGCTAGGTCTTTAAATACTGATGTACTTCTCAATTGGTTCATACGGTGTGAGGGCACTCGGAAAATGTAGTTTGTTGCTTTTGTTCTCTGATGTGTGTGTGTGCGTGTGTGCTTCTGAGAGAACAAAGTGAGAGTAAGGTAGAATAGATGGGAGATGCGAGATGTAGCTCCAACAATTGGCATCAGAGCCATGGCGATGGCAGCGGGGCGAGCGAACTGTCCGAGGTCAAGCGTGTGTGGCGCGTCATGGCCGAACAGTGCGAATCGCAGCGGAGAAGAACGGCGTCGTCGGGCGTGTGTCACCCGGAGAAGAAGAAGGCGTTTGTGCGCCAGCGGGCGTGAGTCGTCTAGACAAGAAGATGGCGTTCATTGGTGACGGACGTGTATCACTTGGAGGAGGCGTTTGTGCGTCGAAGAAGATGGCCTTAGAGGCGGCCACACCGACGTGTGTCGCCGGAGAAGAGGAAGACGATGTGTGTCATCGGATCAGCGGCGTGGGGTCGTCGTAGACGATGAAGACGGCGTGTGTCGCCAAGAGAAGAGGCGTATGTGCGCTTGGGGATGTGTGTCGCCTGTAGAATGATGCTGTGTTCGGATCGTGGAGAGATGGCATCATTCAGCGTCGACGATGAAGCGACACTCCTGTGAGTGCAGGACGGTGGCGCTCGGGTTTAGGGGGAGATTGTTAGCAATAAACCCGTCTCTTGGCATGGTGTCATGGTGGCTGCATGCATCGTGTGCGTAGTGGCCGAAGTTAGTGCGTGTATGTGCCTGCATAGGAGTTGCTGTTAGCGTGTAGGAGTGCGTCATGGGGCAACCGTGCAGTGCCTTGCATGCAGGCTAGATGGGAGTGGATGCGTGGACACTCCATTCATGCAGGCTGGATGAGAGTGGCTGCAAGTACATGCTAGCTAGGCCTTTAAATACTGATGTACTGCTCAATTGGTTCATACGGCGTGAGGGCACTGGGAAAATGTAGTTTGTTGCTTTTGTTCTCTGATGTGTGCGTGCGTGTGTGCTTCTGAGAGAACAAAGTGAGAGTAGAGGTAGAATAGATGGGAGCTACGAGATGCAGCTCCAACAATTGGTATCAGAGCCATGGCGATGGCAGCGGGGCGAGCGAACTGTCCGAGGTCAAGCGTGTGTGGCGCGTCGTGGCCGAGCAGTGCGAATCGCAGCGGAGAAGAACGGTGTCGTCGGGCGTGTGTCGCCCGGAGAAGAAGAAGGCGTTTGTGCGCCAGCGGGCGTGAGTCGTCTAGACAAGAAGATGGCGTTTGTTGGTGACAGACGTGTATCGCTTGGAGGAGGCGTTTGTGCACCGAAGAAGATGGCCGTAGAGGTGGCCACAATGACGTGTGTCGCCGGAGACAAGGAAGACGATGTGTGTCATCGGATCAGCGGCGTGGGGTCGCCGTAGACGATGAAGACGGCGTGTGTCGCCAAGAGAAGAGGCGTATGTGCGCTTGGGGATGTGTGTCGCCTGTAGAATGAAGCTGTGTTCGGATCGTGGAGAGATGGCATCATTCAGCGTCGACGATGAATCGACACTCTTGTGTGAGCAGGACGGTGGCGCTCGGGTTTAGGGGGAGATTGTTAGCAATGAACCCGTCGCTTGGCGTGGTGTCATGTTGGCTGCATGCATCGTGTGCGTAGTGGCCGAAGTTAGTGCGTGTATGTGCCTGCATAGGAGTTGCTGTTAGCGTGTAGGAGTGCGTCGTGGGGCAACCGTGTAGTGCCTTGCATGCAGGCTGGATGGGAGTGGATGCGTGGCCACTCCATGCATGCAGGCTGGATGAGAGTGGCTGCAAGTACGTGCTAGCTAGGCCTTTAAATACTGATGTACTGCTCAATTGGTTCATACGGTGTGAGGGCACTGGGAAAATGTAGTTTGTTTCTTTTGTTCTCTGATGTGTGTGCGCGTGTGTGCTTCTGAGAGAACAAAGTGAGAGTAGAGGTAGAATAGATGGGAGCTGCGAGATGCAGCTCGAACAATTGGTATCAGAGCCATGGCGATGGCAGCGGGGCGAGCGAACTGTCCGAGGTCAAGCGTGTGTGGCGCGTCGTGGCCGAGCAGTGCGAATCGCAGCGGAGAAGAACGGCGTCGTCGGGCGTGTGTCGCCCGGAGAAGAAGAAGGCGTTTGTGCGCCAGTGGGCATGAGTCGTCTAGACAAGAAGATGGCGTTCGTTGGTGACGGACGTGTATCGCTTGGAGGAGGCGTTTGTGCGCCGAAGAAGATGGCCGTAGAGGTGGCCACAACGACGTGTGTCGCTGGAGACAAGGAAGACGATGTGTGTCATCGGATCAGCGGCGTGGGGTCGCCGTAGACGATGAAGACGGTGTGTGTCCCCAAGAGAAGAGGCGTATGTGCACTTGGGGATGTGTGTCGCCTGTAGAATGATGCTGTGTTTGGATCGTGGAGAGATGGCGTCATTCAGCGTCGAAGATGAAGCGACACTCCTGTGAGTGCAGGACGTGGCGCTCGGGTTTAGGGGGAGATTGTTAGCAATAAACCCGTCGCTTGGCGTGGTGTCATGGTAGCTGCATGCATCGTGTGCGTAGTGGCCAAAGTTAGTGCGTGTATGTTCCTGCATAGGAGTTGCTGTTAGCGTGTAGGAGCGCGTCGTGGGGCAACCGTGCAGTGCCTTGCATGTAGGCTGTATGGGAGTGGATGCGAGGCCACTCCATGCAAGCAGGCTGGATGAGAGTGGCTGCAAGTACATGCTAGCTAGGCCTTTAAATACTGATGTACTGCTCAATTGGTTCATACGACGTGAGGGCACTGGGAAAATGTAGTTTGTTGCTTTTGTTCTCTGATGTGTGAGTGCGTGTGTGCTTCTGAGAGAACAAAGTGAGAGTAGAGGTAGAATAGATGGGAGCTGCGAGATGCAGCTCCAACAATTGGTATCAGAGCCATGGCGATGGCAGCGGGGTGAGCGAACTGTGCGAGGTCAAGCGTGTGTGGCGCGTCGTGGCCGAGCAGTGCGAATCGCAGCGGAGAAGAACGGCGTCGTCGGGCGTGTGTCGCCCGGAGAAGAAGAAGGCGTTTGTGCGCCAGCGGGCGTGAGTCGTCTAGACAAGAAGATGGCGTTCGTTGGTGACGGACGTGTATCGCTTGGAGGAGGCGTTTGTGCACCGAAGAAGATGGCCGTAGAGGCGGCCACAACGACATGTGTCGCCGGAGACAAGGAAGACGATGTGTGTCATCGGATCAGCGGCGTGGGGTCGGCGTAGACGATGAAGACGGCGTGTGTCGCCAAGAGAAGAGGCGTATGTGCGCTTGGGGATGTGTGTCGCCTGTAGAATGAAGTTGTGTTCGGATCGTGGAGAGATGGCATCATTCAGCGTCGACGATGAAGCGACACTCTTGTGTGAGCAGGACGGTGGCGCTCGGGTTTAGGGAGAGATTGTTAGCAAGAAACCCGCCGCTTGGCGTGGTGTCATGTTGGCTGCATGCATCGTGTGCGTAGTGGCCGAAGTTAGTGCGTGTATGTGCCTGCATAGGAGTTTCTGTTAGCGTGTAGGAGTGCGTCGTGGGGCAATCGTGCAGTGCCTTGCATGCAGGTTGGATGGGAGTGGATGCGTGGCCACTCCATGCATGCAGGCTGGATGAGAGTGGCTGCAAGTACGTGCTAGCTAGGCCTTTAAATACTGATGTACTGCTCAATTGGTTCATACGGTGTGAGGGCACTGGGAAAATGTAGTTTGTTTCTTTTGTTCTCTGATGTGTGCGTGCGTGTGTGCTTCTGAGAGAACAAAGTGAGAGTAGAGGTAGAATAGATGGGAGCTGCGAGATGCAGCTCCAACAATTGGTATCAGAGCCATGGCGATGGCAGCGGGGCTAGCGAACTGTCCGAGGTCAAGCGTGTGTGGCGTGTCGTGGCCGAGCAGTGCGAATCGAAGCGTAGAAGAACAGCGTCGTCGGGCGTGTGTCGCTCGGAGAAAAAGAAGGTGTTTGTGCGCCAGCGGGCGTGAGTCGTCTAGACAAGAAGATGGCGTTCGTTGGTGACGGATGTGTATCTCTTGGAGGAGGCGTTTGTGCGCCGAAGAAGATGGCCGTAGAGGCGGCCACAACGACGTGTGTCACCGGAGACAAGGAAGACGATGTGTTTCATCGGATCAGTGGCGTGGGGTCGCCGTAAACGATGAAGACGACGTGTGTCGCCAAGAGAAGAGGCGTATGTGCGCTTGGGGATGTGTGTCGCCTGTAGAATGAAGCTGTGTTCGGATCGTGGAGAGATGGCATCATTCAGCGTCGACGATGAAGCGACACTCCTGTGAGTGCAGGACGGTGGCGCTCGGGTTTAGGGGGAGATTGTTAGCAATAAACCCGTCTCTTGGCGTGGTGTCATGGTAGCTGCATGCATCGTGTGCGTAGTGGCCGAAGTTAGTGCGTGTATGTGCCTGCATAGGAGTTGTTGTTAGCGTGTAGGTGCGCATCGTGGGGCAACCGTGCAGTGCCTTGCATGCAGGCTAGATGGGAGTGGATGCGTGGCCACTCCATGCATGCAGGCTGGATGAGAGTGGCTGCAAGTACGTGCTAGCTAGGCCTTTAAATACTGATGTACTGCTCAATTGGTTCATACGGTGTGAGGGCACTGGGAAAATGTAGTTTGTTGCTTTTGTTCTCTGATGTGTGCGTGCGTGTGTGCTTCTGAGAGAACAAAATGAGAGTAGAGGTAGAATAGATGGGAGCTGCGAGATGCAGCTCCAACAATTGGTATTAGAGCCATGGCAATGGAAGCGGGGCGAGCGAACTGTCCGAGGTCAAGCGTGTGTGGTGCGTCGTGGCCGAGCAGTGCGAATCGCAGCGGAGAAGAACAGCGTCGTCCGGTGTGTGTCGCCCAAAGAAGAAGAAGGCGTTTGTGCGCCAGCGGGCGTGAGTCGTCTAGACAAGAAGATGGCGTTCGTTGGTGACGGACGTGTATCTCTTAGAGGATGCGTTTGTGCACCGAAGAAGATGGCCGTAGAGGCGGCCACAACGACGTGTGTCGCCGGAGACAAGGAAGACGATGTGTGTCATCGGATCAGCGGCGTGGGGTCGCCGTAGACTATGAAGACGGCGTGTGTCACCAAGAGAAGAGGCGTATGTGCGCTTAGGGATGTGTGTCCCCTTTAGAATGATGCTGTGTTCGGATCGTGGAGAGATGGCGTCATTCAGCGTCGACGATGAAGCGACACTCCTGTGAGTGCAGGACGGTGGCGCTCGGGTTTAGGGGGAGATTGTTAGCAATAAACCCGTCGCTTGGCGTGGTGTCATGGTGGCTGCATGCATCGTGTGCGTAGTGGCCAAAGTTAGTGCGTGTATGTGCCTGCATAGGAGTTGCTGTTAGCGTGTAGGAGCGCGTCGTGGGGCAACCGTGCAGTGCCTTGCATGCAGGCTGGATGGGAGTGGATGTGTGGCCCCTCCATGCATGCAGGCTGGATGAGAGTGGCTGCAAGTACGTGTTAGCTAGGCCTTTAAATACTGATGTACTGCTCAATTGGTTCATACGGTGTGAGGGCACTGGGAAAATGTAGTTTGTTGCTTTTGTTCTCTGATGTGTGCGTGCGTGTGTGCTTCTGAGAGAACAAAGTGAGAGTAGAGGTAGAATAGATGGGAGCTGCGAGATGCAGCTCCAACAATTGGTATCAGAGCCATGGTGATGGCAGCGGGGCGAGCGAACTGTCCGAGGTCAAGCGTGTGTGGCGCGTCGTGGCCGAGCAGTGCGAATCGTAGCGGAGAAGAACGGCGTCGTCGGGCGTGTGTCGCCCGGAGAAGAAGAAGGCGTTTGTGCGCCAGCGGGCGTGAGTCGTCTAGACAAGAAGATGGCGTTCGTTGGTGACAGACGTGTATCACTTGGAGGAGGAGTTTGTGCGCCGAAGAAGATGGCCGTAGAGGCGGCCACAACGACGTGTGTCACCGGAGACAAGGAAGACGATGTGTGTCATCGGATCAGCGGCGTGGGGTCGGCGTAGACGATGAAGACGGCGTGTGTCGCCAAGAGAAGAGGCGTATGTGCGCTTAGGGATGTGTGTCGCCTGTAGAATGATGCTGTGTTCGGATCGTGGAGACATGGCGTCATTCAGCGTCGACGATGAAGCGACACTCCTGTGAGTGCAGGACGGTGGCGCTCGGGTGTAGGGGGAGATTGTTAGCAATAAACCCGTCGCTTGGCGTGGTGTCATGGTGGCTGCATGCATCGTGTGCGTAGTGGCCGAAGTTAGTGCGTGTATGTGCCTGCATAGGAGTTGCTGTTAGCGTGTAGGAGTGCGTCGTGGGGCAACCGTGTTGTGCCTTGCATGCAGGCTGGATGGGAGTGGATGCGTGGCCACTCCATGCATGCAGGCTGGATGAGAGTGGCTGCAAGTACGTGCTAGCTAGGCCTTTAAATACTGATGTACTGCTCAATTGATTCATACGGTGTGAGGGCACTGGGAAAATGTAGTTTGTTGCTTTTGTTCTCTGATGTGTGCGTGCGTGTGTGCTTCTGAGAGAACAAAGTGAGAGTAGAGGTAGAATAGATGGGAACTGCGAGATGCAGCTCCAACAATTGGTATCAGAGCCATGGCGATGGCAGCGGGGCGAGCGAACTGTCCGAGGTCAAGCGTGTGTGGCGCGTCGTGGACGAGCAGTGCGAATCGCAGCGGAGAAGAACGGCGTCATCGGCCGTGTGTCGCCCGGAGAAGAAGAAGGTGTTTGTGCGCCAGCGGGCGTGAGTCGTCTAGACAAGAAGATGGCGTTCGTTGGTGACGGACGTGTATCGCTTGGAGGAGGCGTTTGTGCGCCCAAGAAGATGGCCGTAGAGGCGGCCACAACGATGTGTGTCGCCGCAGACAAGGAAGACGATGTGTGTCATCGGATCAACGGCGTGGGGTCGCCGTAGACGATGAAGACGACGTGTGTCGCCAAGAGAAGAGGCGTATGTGCGCTTGGGGATGTGTGCCGCCTGTAGAATGAAGCTGTGTTCGGATCATGGAGAGATGGCGTCATTCAGCGTCGACGATGAAGCGACACTCCCGTGAGTGCAGGATGGTGGCGCTCGGGTTTAGTGGGAGATTGTTAGCAATAAACCCGTCGCTTGGCGTGGTGTCATGGTGGCTGCATGCATCGTGTGCGTAGTGGCCGAAGTTAGTGCGTGTATGTGCCTGCATAGGAGTTGCTGTTACCGTGTAGGAGTGCGTCGTGGGGCAACCGTGCAGGGCCTTGCATGCAGGCTGGATGGGAGTGGATGCGTGGCCACTCCATGCATGCAGGGTGAATGAGAGTGGCTGCAAGTACGTGCTAGCTAGGCCTTTAAATACTGATGTACTGCTCAATTGGTTCATACGGTGTGAGGGCACTGGGAAAATATAGTTTGTTGCTTTTGTTCTCTGATGTGTGCGTGCGTGTGTGCTTCTGAGAGAACAAAGTGAGAGTAGAGGTAGAATAGATGGGAGCTGTGAGATGTAGCTCCAACAATTGGTATCGGAGCCATGGCGATGGCAGCGGGGCGAGCGAACTGTCCGAGGTCAAGCGTGTGTGGCGCGTCGTGGCCGAGCAGTGCGAATCACAGCGGAGAAGAACGGCGTCGTCGGGCGTGTGTCGCCCGGAGAAGAAGAAGGTGTTTGTGCGCCAGCGGGCGTGAGTCGTTTAGACAATAAGATGGCGTTCGTTGGTGACGGACGTGTATCGCTTGGAGGAGGCGTTTGTGCGCCGAAGAAGATGGTCGTAGAGGCGGCCACAACGACGTGTGTCGCCGGAGACAAGGAAGACGATGTGTGTCATTGGATCAACGGCGTGGGGTCGCCGTAGACGATGAAGACGGCGTGTGTCGCCAAGAGAAGAGGCGTATGTGCGCTTAGGGATGTGTGCCGCCTATAGAATGATGCTGTGTTCGGATCGTGGAGAGATGGCGTGCAGGGCCTTGCATGCAGGCTGGATGGGAGTGGATGCGTGGCCACTCCATGCATGCAGGCTGGATGAGAGTGGCTGCAAGTACGTGCTAGCTAGGCTTTTAAATACTGATGTACTGCTTAATTGGTTCATACTTCATACGGTGTGAGGGCACTGGGAAAAATGTGGTTTGTTGTTTTTGTTCTCTGATGTGTGCGTGACAACAAAGTGAAAGTAGAGGTAGAATAGATGGGAGGTGTGAGATGCAGCTCCAACAAGCTCGAAGAGGCCAAGAGCAAGTTCGACAAGGCCGCAACCGCCATGGCGAAGCTGTCTCAGGTTCTGCAACCGGAAGAGACCGACGAGCATCATGCCAAGATCCTAAAGCCGTCGGCAGCCAAGACGACGGCAAAGGCCTCGGTCCCTTCTTTGCCCATGAAACAGAGTGCTGATCCGCCGGTCATTTGCGGCGATCGTGCCAAGACGGCCAAGATGGAGCTGTCGCCGGAGAAAGAGAAGGTGTCGGCCGTTGTCGGAAGCTCCCACCGAGAAGGCCTTGAACGGCCATCCTCAATTGCTCCCGCCGTCGATTGGTCGTGCTACACCGACGAGAAGGCCTTGAACGCTGCCAAGCGGAAGCTCCGTGAAAGGTACCAAGAAGTGGAGGACGCGAAGCGGCAGCGCATGATCAAGGTGATCGGGGCGCCGCCGTCCATGACGAAGCAGCGGCAGCGGAAGATGCACCGATACTGAAGCTACGAAGCCAGTCAAGATGCGCAACCTCCACGTCGTTCGTGTCGTCGCATCGGATGGCTAGCTTCCATGCTTCCATGATCATCGGATCCTACCCATCTCACTGTAACTAATTCATATTCTTTCGAGGATTACTCGCGTGTGTAAACAAGAACCAATCGGATTCATGTGTGCAATTCACAGCAGAGCGAGTCTTTACTCTTTAGCTAGTGCAAATGGTTCGGCTGTATTCTTTTACCGGTGTTCCGTTCGCGTGAGTTTTGGTATTCGTTCTTGAACTCGCTGGCGAGGTGGTGCCGTCGACACTCCGGCGATCTCTAACTTACCACATTTAATTCAGTCTACGGCATTTCTCCAGAAATAAACAGAGGACATATGATGTGATACATCCAGCTGAAAAACATCGGAGAAGAAGGAAAGAAAAAGGAAAGATACAAGACGATGGAGCGATTAGAGTACACTCATGAGAGAAAAAAAAATCGAAATCTGCAACAATTATGTTTGATATATACTTCACAGTTAAACCAGATGTATCCCACTGGTTTCAGGTGAATTGTAAAAAAATATTTCAGATTATCAAATATTTAGTGAACAAAAGAAACAATGTTAGACAACCAAACATTAAGCGGTTAATTTATAATTTTTACGATTTTGCAATATGTCATTGGTGTGTCATAGATAGGGTTACAGATTGTGGGTTAGTACTGCTAGCCTAACCGTACGGTATTGTTCACGTAAACAGTATCCTTAGGTACCAATGTAGCAATCTTATCCAACGTGACACTCCAACAGAACAAAATCACTTTACAAAATCGCATTAAGGTTAAATAAATGATATTTAAAAAGTTATGGGGTTAAATACCTGATTTATTAGGTTATAGATTAATCAATCAATAATAGGCAATGAGGTTATGTAAACTTATTCTAAACTAAAATCACTATGTCGAGTTGAAAAGACATCTTCTCTTTGGATGTCAGAATGGGGCTCGCGAGGTGCCTGCGTTTAAAAAGCGGGGACTTGGTGGACACGGTGACAGTGACAGCTCCAGAAAATTTTCCTTGGATGTTCCTACTCATACTATAAAACTTTAAAATATATCATAAATAGTACACAATTTTAAAATATGTCATAATAGAGAAATTATATGTCATAACATCATAAATACTCCAAATTAACACAACAATCAATCAATCATTCAATTTATCAATTAGAAATTTAACACTTAACAACGCAAGACCAAATACCTTAGGAGTGGAGTTAGGAGGCAGGAGGCCAGGAGCAGCCGTCAGGTGCCAGCCTAGCCGAGCACTCGAGTAGGGGGCAACGGGTAGCCGGGCGCCGGCCACCGGGAGTCCGGTAGAACCGAGGAGGCGAGGGCTGAGAGCAGAGGGATCAAGCCTCAGGGCATCGCCACGTCACTGTCGGGGACGGGAACTCCAAACTCGGGCGTCGGCGCGTCGCCGCGTCGGCCGTCGGCTGTCTGGTCTTTAGGAGGCGGAAGCCAGGAGGCGGCCGACGAGATGGCGGGAAGGCGGGAGGCGGCCGGCACCCGATGGGTGGCGGGACCCAGATGCGCAGAGCATAGGAGCCAAGGCGGGACGTTTAGGGCTTGGTGAATGGTGAGTCGCATGACGACGCTACACTACTAGCGCTACAGTAAAATAAACAATAATGAGTCGAATTATAACCTATAATGGTGTAATGGGCCAAAATACAAGGTAGTTCAAGACCCACCTAGACTACTTTGTGGAGCCGCCACTGCACGGTGAACTAACCCAAGAAGGTACAAATCTCGACGTCGATCAGACGGGTGTGATATGGGGTGGTGCATGAACTTGGCTCAACCAGAAAGGAAATAAAAGGGCAGAATTGTAATTTGATAGAAGTGGAAGAATGTCGCGTTGGTCGAATCAACTCAGTGTGCCACAACGGAAGCGGGGCATGCTAATGGCATTTTTGACTCAAAAATCATCTTAATGTTTCTATACATGCTATATCAATAAGAAGCTTTTCATCGAAATTTTATCTTACAATGTATGATTTTTTGTCTTCACTTATTTTCCTCTTCTTTATTCAATCACAAATGGGTGAACCGCACGTATAGAAAATGAAACAATCGCTCAATACATGTAGAGTGGTTTCTTTCTCTGCAATACTAGCAATAACGATAGAAACCATTTCATACATGAAAAATCGTTTCCTCCAATTTTTTCCTATCTTTTCATTAACTCTTTTGGTCACATCATATTTTTGTTGAGGCGACGTGATATTTAGGGTGCGTTTGGTAGAACTCTAGCTCCAGCTTCTTTGTCTGAACTAGAGCCAAGCTAAACATTATTCCCGAGGAGTAGATCCCACTTAGAGCACTCTAGAAAAATGAATTGGAGTGCTAGAGTAAAGTCTAGCCATCTTTAAATGCTCTACTCCAACTTCAGTATGGATTTTAGGATCCGAAACTCTACCAAACATACCCTTAATGCCATAAAAACTATCTAACAGAGACGTCCGATGCTTCAGATGCTGCGTTCATTGTGAGTCAAAAGTGAATTTATTGTGGGCTTGTTGTATCCATAGGAAAACGACGGGGGTGGATCTAGGTGGGTCGTAGCATACCCTAGAAGCTCCATATAAATAAGTATATACTAGTATCTTTTGCAACACAATTCATTCCATGGTCTAACGGAGAATATGCTTCTTTGTGAAGGTGAGGCACGAGGGTTTGAACCTCATGCATGCATTATTTTTTCCTTTGTTCGTCTATGATGTTTGATAGACCACTAAAATAATTTAGTTTTTTATGATTATTTGGCGTGCATGCTAAATTTTATTTAGTAACTAAATTAAACATGGTATTAGACTTTGACTCGAGTCGGATATATATATATATATATATATATATATCAAGAATCATGTATTAGATTTTGATATGTTTCCTATTTACAATGATATATGTATATATTTATTTTTTATATTAAAACACGGTGTTCAGTTTTTAGATATAGCACCAAGCTTTTTTATTGGATTCCTATCCCATCGAATTTTTAGATATTATTTTGGAGTATTAAATATATACTATTTATAAAACACATTCATAATCAGTGAATTATTCGTGAGACTAATATAATTAGCCTAATTGCGCCATGATTTGACAATGTAATGCTATAGTAAACATTTGCCAATCATAGATTAATTAGACTTAATAGATTCATTTCATGAATAATGTAATTTTTTATAATTAGTTCACATTTAACCTTTCAAATTAATATACACACATCTGATTTGATATAAACTAAACTTTAGCGCTATATAAAAAGTCAATTCAAAACTCGAAAACCCTAGACCTACTAAACATAAAAATACACATGCAACGGCAAAAGGAAACAGACCCTCCCGCATGCATCGTTATTATAGGAATCTATCCTCATTACCAGTTTTGTATATTTTGATAATTAATTTGAAAACAAAATTAATAAATAACTCTAACTATGGTATATCACAATAGTAATTCTAATTATATAATTTTATATTTATATAATACATAATTTAATTATATTGAAAACATTATTAATTGAGCTCTTATATCTTGCGACTTATTTGAAATCTATGGATTTTTAGTCTTTTATATAAAATTAGTTCAATTACTCTAACATTTTTCGAAATTTTAAATCGAAACTCAGAGATTTGGTGCCTAAATTTTATTTTAAAGAAGTTGAAACGTTGGAAAACCAAAAAAGAAGCGGCAAGCGCGAGAAATCCGGAGCCCGAATCGGATATGATGGAGAGAGATCGAATCAGATTTGAAGAGAAATAGAAAATGCCCGATGATATAGATGATCAATCAATTGCTCGCGAGATCCCCTAATCCTGCTCCAGGTATTTCGTCGATGGCCTTCTCCCTTCTTCGTCTCTGTCTCGCCGATTTTTAATCTTTTCCGTCGGCGATCCGGTTACGAGCGGCGGCGTTCGTCGGAGCAGCCTGCCACAACCTGCCCGGGAGGTACGTTCCTGTTTCTCGCTCGCCCCAATCTACCTTACCGTCGATCGCTAGTAGGATTTACTGGATTAGTTGCGTACGACTGCAGCACAAGGATTTGTTGGTTAATTAGCCAGCAGATCTGTCTGGCTAGGGTTAGTTAGCGCGCGATGCTACTAGTAGCGATTTAGTTTCTTGGTTGGATCGCCTTAGGATGAGCACTTCATCAATGATTCTTTGTCCTTCAGAAGATCAGATCAGAATAGATCAGATCAATGTGAGGGTTAATAGAGACGAGACGATGTTTCTTGCAAGATTGAAGTGCAACCCACCTTCATCATAAATAAATTTACACCGTCTTTAGTTGTGCGGTGCATTAGCGATGCGAATAGCTATGTAAATGTATTGAAGTTAACAAATTTTACCTTGATCTTTTCTAGTCATTTTTCATTTGGCAACTCAAGCAGTCAGCCATAGTAACATTTCTCAGTAGTGTCAACTAATCTAACAACTAAAGAAATAAATAACTAATGTTCTGCAATGAATATCCATCGTGTGAGCATAGAAATCAGTGAGAAAACCATATTGTAAGGGGAAGGAGCATCATCGTGTGGATTTGTGAGGACCTCACTGTTTTCCTGGGTGTTATTGTTTGAGAAAATCCATGATTTTCCACTAACAAGGCGCTGCTTCTATCAACGAATAGAAGTTCCACGATTTGCCACTGAACAAACTGAACAATAGTTGAACTTATATTCATTGATGAAATTTTGTGGAATCGGTGCTTGACTGCTTGTAACTGTTAAATCGTGGATTTTCTACTATTTTTTTGATATCATCTAAAGTGTGACAAAATACTTGTGTATTGTTCCTGTTTCAGATATTTCTCGGATGCAATTGTTATTTTGGTGATATATAAGGTTGAGCCGAATCAGAAATGGGAAATCACAGTGGATATAGAGGCTTACATTTTGGTCCTAAACCCAGCACATTAGCTTTGAAGAGAGTTTCAAGAATGAATGGGAGATGCAAAAGGAAGCCATTGATGGAAAAAATATTAAAAGAAGTCAGAGTTAGCCGAAGAGCATATAAGCTGCCTGCCATTGGAAATGGAAACATTAATTATAATAATAGAAGTGGTATCAATATCAAAGGTCAAGCCAAAGTTGGCAATGATAAGATGCATAGAAGGAATTGCAATATTAAGGATCAACGATGTGAGGTTTTGTCGCAACCAACAGGTTCATCATATCCTCCCAAGAGTACCACTAAGTTGCCATTTACCCCACGAATGGATGAAAATTTAGATCCAATGGCAAAAAGTTCATGCAAATCACAGACTAATCAAGAGGGTGCTGTGTTTTTTAGAAAGGATACCAACATTGGTGAAGGATTGAAATCCTTCAAGGGAAAAAATGATTCTATTTCAAAAGGATCAAAACTCTCAATGGCAAATGAACTATTGGTCTCTAATAGAGTTAATTCAAGTGAAGACAATATATGTGATAAGAAATGCAATGGTTATAAGATTGACAAAGATAAGAACATAGTAGGTCATATAAACTTTGGTTCAAACAAGAGTTTGTCCATGAGAGGTTACGTTCCTCCAATGTGTGATGATCGTCATATAGATACGATAAATGGGAATGAAGTTCCAAATCTTAGCCCATTGATAAAAGGAAAGCCTAAGGTGCGTGATAGTGATGATTATGAAGACCACCCTTCGATCAAGGGGCCAATGAAGAAGCGGAGAATGTATATTGTAGAAAGTGATGATGAAGAATCTGATTGTGGTGATCAAAATTCTATGGATCTTAATAATCCTAACAATGTCACTTTTTCAATTGCTCTAGAGTCTGTCAGGAGGGAGTTCTATAGTTGCTCACAACCCATTGATGAACCTATTTGGAGGTATGGTACATGCTTTGTATTTCAATTTGAGTTGCCATTACTCACTGTACATTTATTTAAAATCTAATGTAAAGATTGTTTATGTTAATAGTGGAATCTTCCAAATAGGGGGCGAAGATTATTTACCATTGTCTGCACATCTATCAACTAAGTCCTGCAAGAAAGTATGGGATCTGTCAATATCAATACCATTGATTGTCCAAGTGACAAAGCTTTTTAGGTCAGAGGTCTGGCCTAAGAGCCTAAAGGCACCCACTGATGACAACATTGGCTTGTATTTCTTTCCTCACAAAATGAGGTGCCTTACATAATCTTTACCCTTCTTTTTATTTGTACAACCTCTATGATCTACTTCTCTGTATGAATTAGATGTCTAACTTTGTTTTTTCCTATTTGTAGGGTAAATAAAGGCATGGACCAATTAGTTAAGGATATTGTGGAGAATGATATGACATTATGTGCGGTTGTCGGTGAAGCTCGGATGCTAGTATTCCCTTCCACACTATTGCCTGAAAAATATCAAAGTACGTATATGTATCTATTATTGCCTCAAAATGTTGCTATTGTCTTACAAATTGAGTTAATTATATCAAATAATTTATAATTTATGCACATGTTCGGAATCATTAATTATTCATCTTGAATGTGATGCTTGTTCTACATGCAAACTTAATTCTCATTGTGATGTTTGTGTTGTTCAACCATTGAACATTCTTTATCTCTAGCTTTTCAAGGGAAACACTATCTTTGGGGTGCATTCAAACGCAGAGAAGAGCATCAGCATCAGCAGGCTGTAGCAGCGTCAAAGCAGCAACATGGTTTGGATCAGCATTGCAAGAAGGATGTTGTATCAAACCTGCATGATGAGGCGCAACGCAAAGATGACCCATACAACATACAAGAAACGCTAGCTACAAGGAAGCATGCATTGCGCTTGGGGAAGAAGCCACAATTGTCAGTGACTGAGGTGGACCGACACAATGACATGGTCGAGGAGGAGTGTGCCGAGGCTAGGGCGATGGAGCGTACTAATCAGACGCATGTTGCTGATGCAAGTATAGATGTTGCGTCTGCAAATATTCATGGTAGAGTGGTTGGCTTGTTGCTCCAGCAAACTCCCAGGGTGGAGGAGCTTATTCGAGAGATGCAGCGTGAGGGCAAGCTGGTGGCTACCTTGGAGGGAAAGATGATCGGAGCAACAACAATGCTCCCGTGAAAGAGTGATGCTTCTAGTAAGCTTCACAAAACTGTTTTAACTGGATTGGTTATTGTGGGTTTTGACCTTACTATGGTTACCATTTACCAATTGAACTAAATTTGGATTTTAATCAAAAAATTTTATAATTCTAAAATATTCCTAGAGTAAGATGATTTTTCACGTTTTAAATATTTGTTGGGGTGTTTTTTGGTCACACTTTGACACACGTGTGGCCTGAGAGATCTGCTTCACTCCAGTGCAGATCCTACGTTCTTAGAAAAAGGGTTCAAGATGTTCCAATCAGTTTGACCCAACAATTTGTAAGGGAATAGAAAGTATGACATTAGTAGCATGGCCTATCGGCTATCGAGCCGATGACCGCAACAAGGATTGTATATTCGTGGAATATCATGTGATCAGCCTTATGGCCGATGACCTAAGATGTAGCCATCGGGCGAGCGTATCATCGGTTGATAAGATGAATAGAGAACCACATATGCTGATGGATGCTTTTCCGATGACTTATAAGATGTATTATGGAATAAAAAATAACCCATTGACTTGTAGTCCGACGGAAATAAATAAAACGTGCTAGATAATAACTCTATATCAGGAAAATTATCATAATAATTAGATCGGACCTAAACGAGACAGTAGCTAGTCATGATGATCTTAATAATAAATCAAAGAATTTGGCATGTTTTATTTAGATGAATGATATACAACATGAAAGAGTTATAATAGCAAGAGATGTCGGACTTAACCGATGAAGTCTCAAACTATCACACATAAATCACATCAATCTAAGAGATTAAACTGAACTGATGTAGCTTTAGACCTAATCAATACACCGAGAACAATCGGCGGTCATATTGTTTCAAGGTTCACCTCAAGAGATCAAATTGAATTGATGTATCTGTGAGGATACTGATCTAATCGGTACGGACGTCGAGGGTGGCAAGACTCACCCTTTTGCCAAAGATCAAAATGATGCAGCCCACCTCCGAGTGCCGAACCCCGCTAGAATAAACCTTGGAGACCAAGGGTGGCGATGCGTCGAGTAGTTGGTTGATAGAGATGTGTCTTTCTAAGCTAACCAGGGATACATATTTATAGTCCAGAGACTTACTGTTCAAGTACTCTATCTTAACCAATTCCGGATAATCTTTATCTTCTTCTTTTCTGCATCTTTATCTTCATCGGTTTCTTTTGCATCCGATCGTCTTGTAAAAGTATGGACGAACTTCCTTGGCTTTATTTGATCGAACCTCTTCGACTTTTGGTTGACCGTGCGATATTCTTAGTGGGCTTGGGCTTAACCAAATCTTGGCATCAACACATGTCCCTCCAGTTTCACATTATCAACAGGCTTTTGGTGCTTCGAAACTATCATTCATTATTTCCTACAACCCAGCCTTTTCACACGATCTTTTCACATTCATTAATGTCTGTCGAAACCCTTCGTCTTCTTAATTTTCTTCGTGTTTCGACCCCAAATAACTTCTTTCTATGTTTCTCTCTGCTAGGATTGGCCAAGCGTGCCAAACGAAGAGTCATTTTGGCTAATAAGTACTCAATTTTCTTCGTCCTTGCTGTCTACGCCTCCTTCATATCGCTCCTCGCTTCTACTCTAGGTTTCCTTCATCGGCCTTTAGTGCTCTTCCGATTGTCACCACCTTGTCATCCTCCTTCTTTGTCACCCTGTACTGAACGAGATGACTGATATTGACAGGATCCCCCTAGTGAGTCTCTAATCTTCCATTCCTTGGCTTCTTCTTTTTTTCTTTTTTTGGTTCTCATTTTCTACTTCTTTTGATCCATTTTCTTATATACAGGTCCTTCAAAACCAAGTTTTTATTCCAATAGCCACTCATCCATATAGTTTCTTCTTGGGTCCCCTAGGTAACCCCGATCCTATTGACCTCATAAACGCTGAGACTTATCGAATCCCTTTCAAATGTTATCCCATGCACTCCTCGGACTTCGGTCTCGACCCTTTTCCTTTCCTTATCCTTGGCTGGCGTGACTGGTCTCTTAGTGTATCATCCACCTATCATTCCTTATGAGATGATATAGACATCGACCATTGTATTAACCTCTCCCTTGCTGAGCCCTATCAAAACGGATCAATGCTGACTGCATCTTGCTATTTTTGGTTCAATGCTTTTAATGCCTTTGCTTTCGGAAATGGGCTAATGAGCCCTACTTTGCTTGACATCCATTTATTGACCTGCCATGATATTGTTTCTTTGGCCAATCCTCTCTCTTCGCCTCTAACCATCCCACAACTTAGGTATTGTCTTGGTTGAGAAGTGGGGCCGATATATTTTAAGGCACAACAAGAAAACTGGCCTCGTAAATACTCGCGAGCACATTTCCTTCCTCAACCTCCAGTTAGAAGAATTTGTCTTCTATGTGTCGGCTCTGGCCTCGACCTTCCAGTTTCAATCCCTGGTAGAATGGCTTGTTGCCCATGTGTGGATTCCCTTTGGTCGCTTCCTCCTTGGGGCCACATATCGTCTTCTCTATTCTGTATCGGCCAACCTGTTGGCCAGTACCTTCATCGGTCGGCCCAAGGGGCCCTGGTGGTTTGTAGCGCCCCGATTTAACAAATCGAGACATTATTGAATTTCGTAAGAAAAACAATAATCCAAGAGGTTCATCATGCGACAATCGTACATACGACAATGTTCATGGTACACAGACCATATTTATTACATCATTGTTTTAATAAAAACAGTAAAGTGAAATAAATAGTAAACGGCATGACGAACGTCTTCTCCAGGATCTTTCTTCTCGACTGGGTCGCTACTCCAGACCGTCTTCAAAATACGCATCCTCTGTGGGGTCCAACGGGTATGAGTACAAAAAGTACTCAACAAGCCACCGCAAATGCAGATAATAATGCAGGGTAATAAACAAGGAAGGATAATGGCTAACATTGTAGAATAATGCAGTTGCAGTTATGGCATTTAGTGTAATCATATTTTAATCATGCGGAAAGTAAACATGAACATCATCAACATCGACTAACTCGAGGGGTACAGTCAGCCCCACCTCGCTCAACAGTCCTTACATGTCAATCCATCATGCACATACATATTCAAAGTAAACTAACTGGGGGATGTCACGCAACCCGCCCTCGACCGTGGGCTCGGCTTTTCGAAAAGATTTAAGACTCTGATCAGAGATGTACTACTGTACCCACAAGGCACGCACTCATCCCAAACGAGATGACCCATTTCACGGGAACTCGTGCCAAAACCTCGATATGAGATGTCCCAAGCGATAACCACCCGCTCTAGGTTTCGCCGGCGCGCCGGGCCGCATCCCGGCTAACGTCGCACCCCCTTTTGCGCCACATTGGTACAAGTCACCCGCAGGTGCAACTTGACCCATCTCCAAATGGTGGCCTCGGTTTGGAACAACCCATACCTTAGTTAGGACTTACCCACTAGACTTGTGGTTAGTACGTAAGTGTATTGCAACGGATCCCTCAGACATGGAAGTCTTTCCGGATGTCTGGCAGAGTCAGAATGGGAGCTGACACTAGCTTCTTCTTGAGGGTCTGGAAGCTTTCTTCGCAGTCGGGGGTCCATTCAAACTTCACTTCCTTCTGCAGAAGTCTGGTCATAGGCTTGGCGATCTTGGAAAAATTCTCGATGAACCGACGGTAGTATCCGGCCAATCCGAGAAAACTCCGGATCTCGGTCACGGTCGTGGGCTGCAGCCAGTTGGTTACTGCTTCAACGGTGGTTGGGTCCACTGCTATTCCTCCGGCAGATATGACATGGCCGAGGAACTTCACCTCAGACGACCAAAATTCGCATTTGCTGTATTTGGCGTACAGTTGCTGCTCCCTTAGCCTTCCGAGGGTCAGACGGAGGTGAGTCTCGTGTTCTTCCTTGGTCTTGGAGTAAACGAGGATATCGTCGATGAATACCACGATGAACTTGTCCAAGAACTCCATGAATACAATGTTCATCATGTTCATGAAAAAGGCCGGGGCATTCGTGAGTCCGAACGACATCACGGTGTACTCGTAGAGTCCATAGCGGGAGGTGAAGGCAGTCTTGGGTATGTCCTCTTCTCTAATCCTCAACTGGTGATAACCTGACCTGAGGTCAATCTTGGAAAACACCGAGGATCCTTTCAGCTGATTGAACAGGTCGTCGATCCGAGGCAATGGGTACTTGTTCTTGATGGTTACGTCATTCAGGGCTCTATAGTCCACGCACATCCTCTTGGTCTTGTCCTTCTTCATGGCAAATATAACCGGTGCACCCCAGGGTGAGGTACTCGGTCGGATGTACCCTTTCTGCTCTAGGTCTTCGATGTTGCTCTTGACTTCGGCTAGCTCATTAGCGGCCATTCGGTACGGGCGCTTGGAGATTGGAGTGGTCCCGGGGACAAGTTCGATCCTGAATTCGATGTCCCGCTTGCGAGGCATTCCGGGTAGATCTTCAGGGAAGACATCTGCAAACTCCTTGACTATAGGCACCTCTTCAAGAGCTATCGAGCGAAGGGATGCTCCGAGTGGTTTGCGACTGGTCATCCGAAAGGTGACGGTTGCGCCTTTAGGGTTGGTCACCACGACGGACTTGTTGGCACAGTCGATCACTCCCTTGTGCTTCATCAACCAATCCATCCCTAGGATAAGGTCGAGTCCGGTGCATTGGATGAGGACAGGCTCGGCCCGAAACAGTATTCCTTGGATGTCAATTTGAACCTTAGGGCTATATAAGCGGGCGGAGGTCTTATTGCCGGGAGTGGCAATCACCATGGGAATGGGTAGAGGGAGCACGTCCAGTCCGTTTATTTTCACAAAATTTTCCGAGATGAAGGTGTGGGTTGCTCCAGAGTCAAATAATATGACGGCCGGTACGGAATTCACAGTAAACGTACCGAGCATGACTTCAGGAGCCTCCTGAGCTTCCTCCGCGCTGATGTGGTTGACGCGGGCACGAACCGCCTGGTTGGGTGTCGCGCCCTGAGCTGGCTTGGGGTGAGGACACTGGTGTGCATAGTGCCCTTCCTTGCGGCAATTGAAGCAGACGACCGGCCTTCCTTGGCGATCCTTCAAGATCGGGGCCTTGGCGGTTGGTGTCGGCTGAGCGGCCGGAGCTGGTGGAGCGGGGCGAGGATGCCCGGCGTTGGATCCACCGGCGGCGTGAGGTGGCCTGTAGGCGGGCCGAGGATGGTAGGCGGGCGCTGGTGGCAGAGGGACGAAGCGGGGCCTCTGAGAGTTCGCCTGCTGATGCTTGAAGGCGATCATCTTCCTCTTCTTGATGTCCAGCTTGTTCTGCTCAGTCTCTTGGATGAGCGCTTTGTTGACCAGCCGTTGGAAGTCGGCGAAGTCGGCGACGACGAGCTGGATGGACAGCTCATCCTTAAGTCCCCTGAGGAACTTGGCTTGGCGGAGGGCGTCGGTGCGCACTTCCTCCGGTGCGTAGCGGGCGAGGCGGTTGAACTCATGGAGGTACTCCATGACGGTCCTGTTGCCTTGCTGCAGGTCGCGGAACTCCTGCTGTTTTACCGCGATGACACCGGCGGGGACGTGAGCGGCGCGAAAAGCGATGGTGAACTCCGCCCAAGTCACCACGTGGCCCTCTGGCTGGGACTCACGGTAGTTGTCCCACCATTCAGCGGCGGGACCTTGGAGCTGGTGAGTGGCGAAGGCCACTCGCTCCCGGTCGGTGCAGGGGAGGAGGTCGAGCTTCTTTCCGATGGTGCGAAGCCAATCTCCGGCCTCCATCGGGTTGGTGGTGCTCGAGAAGATGGGCGGGCGCACGCGCAGGAACTCGGAGAGTTGCGGAGCGGGCGCGGGTGCTGGTGCGCGAGGAGCGGGCTCCCCGTTCTGCAGACGGTCCAACTGAGCCTGTTGGTTCTGCATTTGGGTGAGGAGGGCGGTGATCAGGTGGTTTTGATTCGCCATCATCTCCGCCAAGGTGGGATGGTTGGCGGAAGGCGACCCAGATTGACGTGGGCCCGTTGCACCCCAGTTGGGTACCACACCCTCGGGCGCATCACGGCTTCCTCCTGCTCCGTTGTTGGAACCGGTGTTCTGGTGGTCGGCCATCTTCTGAATATACATAGTGATAAGGCAAACGATGACGAAACAATAATACAACCAAAAATATTATATAAGATTCAAGCACATAAGTGGTAGAAATTGTTCATTACAATTAAGTTTTTATTCTATCCTCAACACACTTGTTGCAGATAGCACCACGTACAAAATCATGCTTTTTATTTTAAATAGTGACTCCTACGCCTACTCGCCACCGGAGACGGTCTCCGTGCTCTCAGAACCACGAGTGCGCGGCTCCAGAGGGATGGTGGGTTCGAGAAAATTCTCGATGATGGAGTCGGAGACGAGGCCGGGGCGTGGTGTAGGGGCGCTGGTGGAGGGCCTGGCGGGGGAGGGTCGTGGCGGGATCCTCTTGGGGCGAGGGAGGGGCTCACGGATGGGTTTCTTCTTCCTAGGAAGAAGAGGAACCATCTCCGCAATATCCTTCTGCAGCTGCATGATCTTGCGCTGCAACTCGCCATTCTGTTGGATCAAGTTCTTCGTCTCTTCACGAAGGAACTCAACCGCCTCATGGTGCTCGTCGGCGTCGAGCACCGCCTCGGTGTGGAGATCGTCCATGGACTGTAGAAGACGCGACTGCCGGGCCATGACCGGATCACGCACGGAGTGAACTCCGAGGTAGATGCTACGGTGGGCTCCGGGAGTACGCTTCGGCACAAGCCGGAAGGACGAGTTCTGAAGACGATCGTCGTAGATCATCCTCAACTCCATGAGGGCCTGGAGGGTGACTCGTTGGCACGCGACGTCGAAAGTTGGGCCTCCAAGTGCTGTGGTGTAGGGCGGCAGGTGTTCTCCGGAGCCGTGGACGGTGAGGGAGACGTCACAAGGCCCGGCGAATTCGTTGGGATATACTCCTTGGAATTCGGGTTCGAAGAGGAACCCGAGGAAGGTGAGCATCATGCGGAGCTCCCGGACGAAGCCCTCGTAGTGGCGGCAGTAGCTGTGGACTTGGTAGACAGGCATCTACAAAACAGCAAGTTGAATAAAAGTGAGGAGAGGAACAAAGTTTATGAAGTAGATTTTCGAGAAATAATTTCCTGTGGCTAATGGCTAGGCGGGTCTGTTTGGCTTCCTACAGTCGAGTTGGCTCTGATACCATCTTGTAGCGCCCCGATTTAACAAATCGAGACATTATTGAATTTCGTAAGAAAAACAATAATCCAAGAGGTTCATCATGCGACAATCGTACATACGACAATGTTCATGGTACGCAAACCATATTTATTACATCATTGTTTTAATAAAAACAGTAAAGTGAAATAAATAGTAAACGGCATGACGAACGTCTTCTCCAGGATCTTTCTTCTCGACTGGGTCGCTACTCCAGACCGTCTTCAAAATACGCATCCTCTGTGGGGTCCAACGGGTATGAGTACAAAAAGTACTCAACAAGCCACCGCAAATGCAGATAATAATGCAGGGTAATAAACAAGGAAGGATAATGGCTAACATTGTAGAATAATGCAGTTGCAATTATGGCATTTAGTGTAATCATATTTTAATCATGCGGAAAGTAAACATGAACATCATCAACATCGACTAACTCGAGGGGTACAGTCAGCCCCACCTCGCTCAACAGTCCTTACATGTCAATCCATCATGCACATACATATTCAAAGTAAACTAACTGGGGGATGTCACGCAACCCGCCCTTGACCGTGGGCTCGGCTTTTCGAAAAGATTTAAGACTCTGATCAGAGATGTACTACTGTACCCACAAGGCACGCACTCATCCCAAACGAGATGACCCATTTCACGGGAACTCGTGCCAAAACCTCGATATGAGATGTCCCAAGCGATAACCACCCGCTCTAGGTTTCGCCGGCGCGCCGGGCCGCATCCCGGCTAACGTCGCACCCCCTTTTGCGCCACATTGGTACAAGTCACCCGCAGGTGCAACTTGACCCATCTCCAAATGGTGGCCTCGGTTGGGAACAACCCATACCTTAGTTAGGACTTACCCACTAGACTTGTGGTTAGTACGTAAGTGTATTGCAACGGATCCCTCAGACCGGTCCTTATAGTGCCCCGGGTGCTACCGACCAATGCCCTAGCTTGCACCCGGAACCCACCATGCATACACTCACAACCATGACTCATCACCAACAGAGTTTCCAAGGATAAGAAGTAACGGGGATCATATAATAGAACCATTTTGCTACGACTCATTTTTATCCTATAGCGGCCGTGTCAATACATTGGACACTAGCTAATATCATTGACCATATGGTGACAAGGAGGTTAGGCGAGATAGCATGGCTTGGGTTGCACATCAAGGTCGGGGGATCCTAAATAAATATAATGTAAGGGTTCATTTGACTAATGCATATATATAACCTATGTGTTCTAGCGATAGTTTAATCAAACATGAGTTCAATATGCTCAAAAGATTGGTTTGGTGACTTGCCTTGTTCAGTGAATGGGGAGGGAGGAACTTCCGGGAAGTACTCCGGCTCCTTGGCGATGTCGTAGTCTTTTTAATATAATAAAGCAAAATAAAAAGAGCACATTCAATCAAACAATATAACATTACATTAATAGCACATAAGTTACTGTTGGTTTGATTGAAAGTAAAATAATTTCCATTGTTAAGGTTCTGAAAGTTATTTCATAAATAATTTTAAAGGGATTAAAATGAAGGGTTGTCCTTTTTAGAAAACAAATGTTTAATTGTGAATAGTCCCATATTAAGTTCCCTAATAAGTTTTGAAACGAAAAGATCATGGTAATTTAGTGTTTTGCAGTATATGAATAGAAAGGAATAAATATGAATTTTTCTGAAGTTCAAACATTTGAATTCATATTTTAATCCTAAAGGCATTTAAATATTTATTTGAATAAACATGAAAAAGTCAAAGTAAACCTACTGTTTTTATTGCATAAACATGTAGAGAATAATTTTATGAATTTTCTGAAATTGGAATGGTAATTTTTAGAGTTCAAATGCATTAGATATGAATTTTACAAGTTTAAAAGTATTTCTGAAATTCATTTTCAATTTTTAAACTCCTCGGGTCCACGGTGAGCCAGGCCCACGGTGAACCCGCGCACTGTGCGCGTGCGCCGGGTCGATCTGGACCGTCGGATCCAGATCCGACGCGCGAGGGCGAGGCGGGACGCATTAAAGTGACGTGGACGGCCAGGATTAAAACGTTTGAACCGGTACGCGATGGACGGCTTAGATGCGATGCGGGGTTTTAAAACTAACGGACGCACGAGATTAAAACGTACCCCTTCGCCGAGATCTAACGGATCAGATTAAACCGCACGCGGGGGTTAATCATCACCGTCGGATCCAGATCGCACGGTCGTGCGTGAATCCGACACGGCACGGGTACTCGACCCGTGCCGGTCGTCTTCTCCGACGACGGCGAGCGGGCCAGCGGCCACAGCGAGCGACGGCGACCGAGTCTAAGGCCTAAAACGGAATGAGGGTGCTACGGGGATCACGAGGGTACCCTTGCGGCAAGGAAAGGTCGACGGAGCGTGGCCGACGACGAGCGGAGGCGGTGGAGGCGTTCGGGTCCTTGGCGGCGACGGCGATCCGGCGAGGTTCGTCGTTGACGGAGTGGTGGCCGAGGTTGGTGAGGTCCCGGCGGTCACGACGGTGTGGTCGGCGTGGACGGAGAGGGGCTCTGGCGACGGCGAGCGGCGGCTGGAGGACGGGCGGTGGTGGTGCTCTAAAATGTGGAATGCAGGAGCTCTGTTCGGTCTGGGCTCAATTGGACGCGTGAACCGAACGCGGTGGAGGGCAGGGGTTTAAATAGGGTCGTCGGCGAGGGCAGAGGGGGCGTGATTGGCGGTGGCCGGAGATAAATGCGATTTGACGCCGGCGAGCTCGGGTTGAACGCGGTTCAACGCACCTGGACGCGAATCGAGCGAAATTAATAGGGGGAAACGGTCGGCGCGTTGAGGGGAATTCATTGCCGGCGACGAATTTAAGGGAGGGGGCCGGCGGGGGCGGATCCGAGGCGGGATTAGGGCTTCGGCCGGCGAGGGGGGGGGGGGAATTTGGGGGCGGATCCCGCGGGGAAGACGGGTCCGACAGGTGGGCCGGGGTGGTCAGCGAGTGCGAGTGTGCGAGAGAGGGGGCTGACGGGTGGGGGCCGCGGTGTCGGGTGCGCGCGAGAGAGGAGAGGGGGTCACTGACGGGTGGGACCCGGTTGTCAGGTGGCGCGCGCGAGGAGGAGTGGGCTGGGCCGGCCGGGAGAGAGGGAAGAGGGGAGGGGAGCCCATTACTGTTTTAAAGCTTTTCTGAATAAAAATAATTCCAGAAAATAGTTTAAACCTTTTGGGGCATTTCCAAAGTGGGTAAAAATCTGTAAAAATTCTCAAAAACATTTCTTGGCCTTGGGAGTCTATACAAAAATTTTCAGCTCCTGGTTTGGCCATCTACTCTATGTTGTAGTTCAAAAGGGTATAAAAGAGTATTAAAAGTATTTTCAGAAATAATAATTCCAAGAAATTAAATTTAATAATATTTTTATTGTTTGGAAAATTTGGGGTGTTACAAACCTATCCCCCTTACAAGAATCTCGTCCTCGAGATTGGAACGCTACTCGAATAACTCGGGGTATTGGGCTTTCAGTTCGTCTTCCTTTTCCCAAGTGGCTTCTTCGGCGGGATGGTTGTCCCATTGGACTTTGCAGAAGCGAACAACGCGACTTCTGGTCACCCTTTCCTTGGTTTCCAAGATCTTGATGGGTCTTTCTATATAGGTCAAGTCTTCTTGGACATTAAGCTGCTGAAGGTCGGCTTGCTCGGTGGGTACACGGAGGCACTTCTTCAGTTGAGAGACATGGAACACATCGTGAACGCCTGCCAAGGATGGGGGCAGTTCGAGTTGATATGCCACTTCTCCCTGTCGTCAGAGGATCTGGAAAGGTCCGACGTAGCGGGGTGCTAGCTTGCCTTTCATGTTGAACCTTTGAGTGCCACGGAGGGGAGTGACTCGGAGGTAGACATAATCGCTCTCCTCAAAGGCTAGGTCTCTTCGACGGTTGTCGGCGTAGCTCTTTTGCCTAGATTGGGCCGCCTTCAATCGGTCTCTTATGATCTTAACCTTCTCTTCAGCTTCTCTTAATAAATCAGTCCCAAACAGTTGTGACTCTCCGATCTGATCCCAGAGCAACGGCGTTCTGCACTTACGTCCATAGAGTGCTTCGAACGGGGACATTTGCAGGCTGGCTTGATAGCTGTTGTTGTAGGAGAACTCTGCATATGGTAAGTTCTTGTCCCACATGCCGCCAAAGTCTAGAGCACAAGCTCTAAGCATATCCTCCAATATCTGGTTGACCCTTTCGGTTTGACCGTCGGTTTGTGGATGATAGGCGGTGCTAAAGTTCAGCCGGGTGCCGAGTTCCTCTTGAAGGTTCTTCC
The DNA here is from genome assembly GCA_019279435.1 of Zizania palustris. Lineage (NCBI taxonomy): Eukaryota > Viridiplantae > Streptophyta > Magnoliopsida > Poales > Poaceae > Zizania > Zizania palustris. Next base: position 46,831,515 of record JAAALK010000289.1, read on the forward strand.
AAAACTTGGAGGTAAACTGACTCCCACGGTCAGATACAATCTTCTTAGGAACTCCGTGAAGGCACACGATCCGGGTCATATACAACTCAGCCAACTTGGCGACGGTGTACGTGGTCTTGACCGGGACGAAGTGAGCTACCTTGGTGAGTCGGTCGACGATCACCCAGATGGAATCATGACCAGCTTGGGTCCTGGGCAGTCCCGTGATGAAGTCCATTCCTACATCCTCCCACTTCCATTCAGGGACCTTGAGAGGTTGGAGAAGTCCGGCAGGCCTCTGATGTTCTGCCTTGACTCGCCGGCATGTGTCGCACTTGGCCACATACTCAGCTATTTCTCTCTTCATGCTGACCCACCAATATTTTTCCTTTAGGTCTTGGTACATCTTTGTACTCCCGGGATGGATGGAGTATAGAGTACCGTGGGCTTCTTGAAGGATGAGGGTCTTCAACTCAGGTAGGTTGGGTACGCATACTCGGTTTCCGAACCAGACGGTACCATGCTCGTCCTCGGAAAATCCAGGGGCTTTACCCTTCCTCATGTTCTGCTGGATCTCCAGGATGTCCGGATCTTCCTTCTGCTTTTCTCGGATCTGGTCTATTAAGACAGGCCGAGACTCCAAGGCAGCGAGGTACGCTCGAGTGGTGATCCCTAGGTTTAGCCTTTCCATCTCCTTGTAGAGTAAAGGAGCTTGGTCCTGAATCATGATGGCATTGCAGTACCCTTTCCGACTAAGGGCGTCTGCCACCACGTTCGCTTTGCCCGGATGATAATGGATGCCCAAGTCGTAATCCTTAATCAGTTCCAACCATCTCCTTTGCCTGAGATTCAGATCTGGTTGGGTGAATATGTACTTGAGGCTCTTGTGGTCGGTGAAGACCTCACACCGATTTCCCACAAGGTAATGTCTCCATATCTTCAAGGCATGAACCACGGCTGCTAGTTCCAGGTCGTGGGTTGGGTAGTTCAGCTCATGCGGTCTCAACTGTCGGGAGGCGTAGGATATCACTTTCCCTTCTTGCATTAAGACGCACCCCAATCCTTGACGAGAGGCATCACATCAGACATGGAAGTCTTTCCGGATGTCTGGCAGAGTCAGAATGGGAGCTGACACTAGCTTCTTCTTGAGGGTCTGGAAGCTTTCTTCGCAGTCGGGGGTCCATTCAAACTTCACTTCCTTCTGCAGAAGTCTGGTCATAGGCTTGGCGATCTTGGAAAAATTCTCGATGAACCGACGGTAGTATCCGGCCAATCCGAGAAAACTCCGGATCTCGGTCACGGTCGTGGGCTGCAGCCAGTTGGTTACTGCTTCAACGGTGGTTGGGTCCACTGCTATTCCTCCGGCAGATATGACATGGCCGAGGAACTTCACCTCAGACGACCAAAATTCGCATTTGCTGTATTTGGCGTACAGTTGCTGCTCCCTTAGCCTTCCGAGGGTCAGACGGAGGTGAGTCTCGTGTTCTTCCTTGGTCTTGGAGTAAACGAGGATATCGTCGATGAATACCACGATGAACTTGTCCAAGAACTCCATGAATACAATGTTCATCATGTTCATGAAAAAGGCCGGGGCATTCGTGAGTCCGAACGACATCACGGTGTACTCGTAGAGTCCATAGCGGGAGGTGAAGGCAGTCTTGGGTATGTCCTCTTCTCTAATCCTCAACTGGTGATAACCTGACCTGAGGTCAATCTTGGAAAACACCGAGGATCCTTTCAGCTGATTGAACAGGTCGTCGATCCGAGGCAATGGGTACTTGTTCTTGATGGTTACGTCATTCAGGGCTCTATAGTCCACGCACATCCTCTTGGTCTTGTCCTTCTTCATGGCAAATATAACCGGTGCACCCCAGGGTGAGGTACTCGGTCGGATGTACCCTTTCTGCTCTAGGTCTTCGATGTTGCTCTTGACTTCGGCTAGCTCATTAGCGGCCATTCGGTACGGGCGCTTGGAGATTGGAGTGGTCCCGGGGACAAGTTCGATCCTGAATTCGATGTCCCGCTTGCGAGGCATTCCGGGTAGATCTTCAGGGAAGACATCTGCAAACTCCTTGACTATAGGCACCTCTTCAAGAGCTATCGAGCGAAGGGATGCTCCGAGTGGTTTGCGACTGGTCATCCGAAAGGTGACGGTTGCGCCTTTAGGGTTGGTCACCACGACGGACTTGTTGGCACAGTCGATCACTCCCTTGTGCTTCATCAACCAATCCATCCCTAGGATAAGGTCGAGTCCGGTGCATTGGATGAGGACAGGCTCGGCCCGAAACAGTATTCCTTGGATGTCAATTTGAACCTTAGGGCTATATAAGCGGGCGGAGGTCTTATTGCCGGGAGTGGCAATCACCATGGGAATGGGTAGAGGGAGCACGTCCAGTCCGTTTATTTTCACAAAATTTTCCGAGATGAAGGTGTGGGTTGCTCCAGAGTCAAATAATATGACGGCCGGTACGGAATTCACAGTAAACGTACCGAGCATGACTTCAGGAGCCTCCTGAGCTTCCTCCGCGCTGATGTGGTTGACGCGGGCACGAACCGCCTGGTTGGGTGTCGCGCCCTGAGCTGGCTTGGGGTGAGGACACTGGTGTGCATAGTGCCCTTCCTTGCGGCAATTGAAGCAGACGACCGGCCTTCCTTGGCGATCCTTCAAGATCGGGGCCTTGGCGGTTGGTGTCGGCTGAGCGGCCGGAGCTGGTGGAGCGGGGCGAGGATGCCCGGCGTTGGATCCACCGGCGGCGTGAGGTGGCCTGTAGGCGGGCCGAGGATGGTAGGCGGGCGCTGGTGGCAGAGGGACGAAGCGGGGCCTCTGAGAGTTCGCCTGCTGATGCTTGAAGGCGATCATCTTCCTCTTCTTGATGTCCAGCTTGTTCTGCTCAGTCTCTTGGATGAGCGCTTTGTTGACCAGCCGTTGGAAGTCGGCGAAGTCGGCGACGACGAGCTGGATGGACAGCTCATCCTTAAGTCCCCTGAGGAACTTGGCTTGGCGGAGGGCGTCGGTGCGCACTTCCTCCGGTGCGTAGCGGGCGAGGCGGTTGAACTCATGGAGGTACTCCATGACGGTCCTGTTGCCTTGCTGCAGGTCGCGGAACTCCTGCTGTTTTACCGCGATGACACCGGCGGGGACGTGAGCGGCGCGAAAAGCGATGGTGAACTCCGCCCAAGTCACCACGTGGCCCTCTGGCTGGGACTCACGGTAGTTGTCCCACCATTCAGCGGCGGGACCTTGGAGCTGGTGAGTGGCGAAGGCCACTCGCTCCCGGTCGGTGCAGGGGAGGAGGTCGAGCTTCTTTCCGATGGTGCGAAGCCAATCTCCGGCCTCCATCGGGTTGGTGGTGCTCGAGAAGATGGGCGGGCGCACGCGCAGGAACTCGGAGAGTTGCGGAGCGGGCGCGGGTGCTGGTGCGCGAGGAGCGGGCTCCCCGTTCTGCAGACGGTCCAACTGAGCCTGTTGGTTCTGCATTTGGGTGAGGAGGGCGGTGATCAGGTGGTTTTGATTCGCCATCATCTCCGCCAAGGTGGGATGGTTGGCGGAAGGCGACCCAGATTGACGTGGGCCCGTTGCACCCCAGTTGGGTACCACACCCTCGGGCGCATCACGGCTTCCTCCTGCTCCGTTGTTGGAACCGGTGTTCTGGTGGTCGGCCATCTTCTGAATATACATAGTGATAAGGCAAACGATGACGAAACAATAATACAACCAAAAATATTATATAAGATTCAAGCACATAAGTGGTAGAAATTGTTCATTACAATTAAGTTTTTATTCTATCCTCAACACACTTGTTGCAGATAGCACCACGTACAAAATCATGCTTTTTATTTTAAATAGTGACTCCTACGCCTACTCGCCACCGGAGACGGTCTCCGTGCTCTCAGAACCACGAGTGCGCGGCTCCAGAGGGATGGTGGGTTCGAGAAAATTCTCGATGATGGAGTCGGAGACGAGGCCGGGGCGTGGTGTAGGGGCGCTGGTGGAGGGCCTGGCGGGGGAGGGTCGTGGCGGGATCCTCTTGGGGCGAGGGAGGGGCTCACGGATGGGTTTCTTCTTCCTAGGAAGAAGAGGAACCATCTCCGCAATATCCTTCTGCAGCTGCATGATCTTGCGCTGCAACTCGCCATTCTGTTGGATCAAGTTCTTCGTCTCTTCACGAAGGAACTCAACCGCCTCATGGTGCTCGTCGGCGTCGAGCACCGCCTCGGTGTGGAGATCGTCCATGGCCTGTAGAAGACGCGACTGCCGGGCCATGACCGGATCACGCACGGAGTGAACTCCGAGGTAGATGCTACGGTGGGCTCCGGGAGTACGCTTCGGCACAAGCCGGAAGGACGAGTTCTGAAGACGATCGTCGTAGATCATCCTCAACTCCATGAGGGCCTGGAGGGTGACTCGTTGGCACGCGACGTCGAAAGTTGGGCCTCCAAGTGCTGTGGTGTAGGGCGGCAGGTGTTCTCCGGAGCCGTGGACGGTGAGGGAGACGTCACAAGGCCCGGCGAATTCGTCGGGATATACTCCTTGGAATTCGGGTTCGAAGAGGAACCCGAGGAAGGTGAGCATCATGCGGAGCTCCCGGACGAAGCCCTCGTAGTGGCGGCAGTAGCTGTGGACTTGGTAGACAGGCATCTACAAAACAGCAAGTTGAATAAAAGTGAGGAGAGGAACAAAGTTTATGAAGTAGATTTTCGAGAAATAATTTCCTGTGGCTAATGGCTAGGCGGGTCTGTTTGGCTTCCTACAGTCGAGTTGGCTCTGATACCATCTTGTAGCGCCCCGATTTAACAAATCGAGACATTATTGAATTTCGTAAGAAAAACAATAATCCAAGAGGTTCATCATGCGACAATCGTACATACGACAATGTTCATGGTACGCAAACCATATTTATTACATCATTGTTTTAATAAAAACAGTAAAGTGAAATAAATAGTAAACGGCATGACGAACGTCTTCTCCAGGATCTTTCTTCTCGACTGGGTCGCTACTCCAGACCGTCTTCAAAATACGCATCCTCTGTGGGGTCCAACGGGTATGAGTACAAAAAGTACTCAACAAGCCACCGCAAATGCAGATAATAATGCAGGGTAATAAACAAGGAAGGATAATGGCTAACATTGTAGAATAATGCAGTTGCAATTATGGCATTTAGTGTAATCATATTTTAATCATGCGGAAAGTAAACATGAACATCATCAACATCGACTAACTCGAGGGGTACAGTCAGCCCCACCTCGCTCAACAGTCCTTACATGTCAATCCATCATGCACATACATATTCAAAGTAAACTAACTGGGGGATGTCACGCAACCCGCCCTTGACCGTGGGCTCGGCTTTTCGAAAAGATTTAAGACTCTGATCAGAGATGTACTACTGTACCCACAAGGCACGCACTCATCCCAAACGAGATGACCCATTTCACGGGAACTCGTGCCAAAACCTCGATATGAGATGTCCCAAGCGATAACCACCCGCTCTAGGTTTCGCCGGCGCGCCGGGCCGCATCCCGGCTAACGTCGCACCCCCTTTTGCGCCACATTGGTACAAGTCACCCGCAGGTGCAACTTGACCCATCTCCAAATGGTGGCCTCGGTTGGGAACAACCCATACCTTAGTTAGGACTTACCCACTAGACTTGTGGTTAGTACGTAAGTGTATTGCAACGGATCCCTCAGACCGGTCCTTATAGTGCCCCGGGTGCTACCGACCAATGCCCTAGCTTGCACCCGGAACCCACCATGCATACACTCACAACCATGACTCATCACCAACAGAGTTTCCAAGGATAAGAAGTAACGGGGATCATATAATAGAACCATTTTGCTACGACTCATTTTTATCCTATAGCGGCCGTGTCAATACATTGGACACTAGCTAATATCATTGACCATATGGTGACAAGGAGGTTAGGCGAGATAGCATGGCTTGGGTTGCACATCAAGGTCGGAGGATCCTAAATAAATATAATGTAAGGGTTCATTTGACTAATGCATATATATAACCTATGTGTTCTAGCGATAGTTAATCAAACATGGGTTCAATATGCTCAAAAGATTGGTTTGGTGACTTACCTTGTTCAGCGAATGGGGAGGGAGGAACTTCCGTCCGGGAAGTACTCCGGCTCCTTGGCGACGTCGTAGTCTTTTTAATATAATAAAGCAAAATAAAAAGAGCACATTCAATCAAACAATATAACATTACATTAATAACACATAAGTTACTGTTGGTTTGATTGAAAGTAAAATAATTTCCATTGTTAAGGTTCTGAAAGTTATTTCATAAATAATTTTAAAGGGATTAAAATGAAGGGTTGTCCTTTTTAGAAAACAAATGTTTAATTGTGAATAGTCCCATATTAAGTTCCCTAATAAGTTTTGAAACGAAAAGATCATGGTAATTTAGTGTTTTGCAGTATATGAATAGAAAGGAATAAATATGAATTTTTCTGAAGTTCAAACATTTGAATTCATATTTTAATCCTAAAGGCATTTAAATATTTATTTGAATAAACATGAAAAAGTCAAAGTAAACCTACTGTTTTTATTGCATAAACATGTAGAGAATAATTTTATGAATTTTCTGAAATTGGAATGGTAATTTTTAGAGTTCAAATGCATTAGATACGAATTTTACAAGTTTAAAAGTATTTCTGAAATTCATTTTCAATTTTTAAACTCCTCGGGTCCACGGTGAGCCAGGCCCACGGTGAACCCGCGCACTGTGCGCGTGCGCCGGGTCGATCTGGACCGTCGGATCAAGATCCGACGCGCGAGGGCGAGGCGGGACGCATTAAAGTGACGTGGACGGCGAGGATTAAAACGTTTGAACCGGTACGCGATGGACGACTTAGATGCGATGCGGGGTTTTAAAACTAACGGACGCACGAGATTAAAACGTACCCCTTCGCCGAGATCTAACGGATCAGATTAAACCGCACGCGGGGGTTAATCATCACCGTCGGATCCAGATCGCACGGTCGTGAGTGAATCCGACACGGCACGGGTACTCGACCCGTGCCGGTCGTCTTCTCCGACGACGGCGAGCGGGCCAGCGGCCACATCGAGCGACGACGACTGAGTCTAAGGCCTAAAACGGAATGAGGGTGCTACGGGGATCACGAGGGTACCCTTGCGGCAAGGAAAGGTCGACGGAGCGTGGCCGGCGACGAGCGGAGGCGGTGGAGGCGTTCGGGTCCTTGGCGGCGACGGTGATCCGGCGAGGTTCGTCGTTGACGGAGTGGTGGCCGAGGTTGGTGAGGTCCCGGCGGTCACGACGGTGCGGTCGGCGTGGACGGAGAGGGGCTCCGGTGACGGCGAGCGGTGGCTGGAGGACGGGCGGTGGTGGCGCTCTAAAATGTGGAATGCAGGAGCTCTGTTCGGTCTGGGCTCAATTGGACGCGTGAACCGAACGCGGTGGAGGGCAGGGGTTTAAATAGGGTCGTCGGCGAGGGCAGAGGGGGCGTGATTGGCGGTGGCCGGAGATAAATGCGATTTGACGCCGGCGAGCTCGGGTTGAACGCGGTTCAACGCACCTGGACGCGAATCGAGCGAAATTAATAGGGGGAAACGGTCGGCGCGTTGAGGGGAATTCATTGCCGGCGACGAATTTAAGGGAGGGGGCCGGCGGGGGCGGATCCGAGGCGGGATTAGGGCTTCGGCCGGCGAGGGGGGGGGGAATTTGGGGGCGGATCCCGCGGGGAAGACGGGTCCGACAGGTGGGCCGGGGTGGTCAGCGAGTGCGAGTGTGCGAGAGAGGGGGCTGACGGGTGGGGGCCGCGGTGTCGGGTGCGAGCGAGAGAGGAGAGGGGGTCACTGACGGGTGGGACCCGGTTGTCAGGTGGCGCGCGCGAGGAGGAGTGGGCTGGGCCGGCCGGGAGAGAGGGAAGAGGGGAGGGGAGCCCATTACTGTTTTAAAGCTTTTCTGAATAAAAATAATTCCAGAAAATAGTTTAAACCTTTTGGGGCATTTCCAAAGTGGGTAAAAATCTGTAAAAATTCTCAAAAACATTTCTTGGCCTTGGGAGTCTATACAAAAATTTTCAGCTCCTGGTTTGGCCATCTACTCTATGTTGTAGTTCAAAAGGGTATAAAAGAGTATTAAAAGTATTTTCAGAAATAATAATTCCAAAAAATTAATTTTAATAATATTTTTATTGTTTGGAAAATTTGGGGTGTTGCATGGTTCCTCCAACTTTGGCTCAATGTCTATACTACCGATTTCATTGGGGGAACCCCTCTCTCTCGTTCGTACTTTTTCATCGATTTTACTGAATCGGCCGTCCCCTCCTACCGCCACTATTCTTCTCTAGGTGAAGCGGTGACATTCTTTCCTGCTCTTCATCCCTCTTCGGCAGCCTTGGCCTCTTTCTTCAAGGCTTTTACCTTGGGTTCCTTGGGTACTATTCGAAGTATGAGCGATCTCACCGGCCCGTTCTGCCCGATGTGTCCCGGGATGTGGAGTCCTTCCGTATCTTCTCGACACCACCTTTCCCTATCTGCTTCTCGTTGATTTTGCCAATGAGCGTTCCCAGTGGTGCTCCTATGAGTTCTACCACCCATCGGTTTCTATGCGGTAACCGGGCTTCAGACAACTCCTACCCCATCTACACTTCGTCAGCCGGATTCAATCCCGTGGGAGGGTCATGAATGCCTTGGAGTTTGATCGTCTTTCCCACATGGCCGATGAGATACCCATCGGAAGACTCGCCACCTAGGTGACTTGTAGGGTGACATCTTCTGCCTTCCACAAATGGTGGGGCGAGTCAAAGGTCCGTGATCAACTGAAGGTCAAAGAAGATCAGGTCAAAGAAAGTTAAAGGAGCTTGTCAGTAACAACTGTATGATCGGAAGGGAAGCCGATGAAGATAAGAGCAGAAGATGGTTACAAATTCATCCGAAATTGGTTGGATAAGTTACTTGAATGGAAAGTCTACGGACTATAAATATGTATCACTTAGGTTAGATTAGTTACCTCTCATTCAATCAATCAATCGACGCATCACCACCCATGTGCCCCAAGGTTATCCGGCGGGACTCGAGCGCTCGAAGCTGGGCTGCTTCATTTTGATCTCCGGTGAAGAGGTGAGTCCCGTCACCCCCGACGTCCGTGCCAACTAGGTTAGTACCCTCACGACTGTATCGGTTCAGTTTGATCTCTTGAGGAGAACGGTGAAATAGCACGGTCGTTGGTTGCTCTTAGTGTATTTAGTTAGGTCTAAGGCTACATTAGTTGGGTTTGATCTCTTAGATTGGAGTGATCTAGGTCTGATAGTTTGAGGCTTCATCGGTTAGGTCTGACATCTCTTGCTATTGTTTCTTTTTCATGCCGTATAATGTTCATCTAAATAAAGTTTGTCCGATTCGTTGATATATTGTTCAGATCATCGTGACTAGCTACTGTCTTGGTTAGATCCGATCTAGTTATTGTGATGATTTCTATGATATATATCTGTTATCTAGCATGATTTATTTATTTCTATTAGAGTACAAGCTGATAGGTTATCTTTAATTCATCTACGTATCATGTTCACCGTCGAAGGGTGCACATCGGCCTATATGCATATTGTCTTTAATTCATCTACGTATCATGTTCAATAGACACGGCACAAAATCCAGATGCTTTGAGTGTGGTGATCCAGGACACTTCATCGCCGACTGCCCCAAGCGCAATGGACACAAGAAGGGCACCAGTGGTGGATTCCACGACTCCGGCAAGCACGACAGCTCCTCCTTCAACAAGGGCAAGCCAAAGACCAGATTCTTCAGAAAGGCCCTGAAGGACTACCGGCGAGAGAACAAGAAGCGCGACAAGGCCTTCTTCGCTGAGATGGAAAAAAGCTACTCCAAGCGGTCCATGTCTTTGTCCTCTTCATCGAGCTCAAGCGATGAGGAGATCATCGTCAGGAAGGGGAAGGACAAGGACGATCCAGCAGGCCTTTGCTTCATGGCCTTCGGGGACAGACCGAAGAGCTGCTCACATCAACGCCGAAGATCCCGCAAGAGCTTCTGCTCAATGGCTCTTGGGGATAAGAAAGAGAAGAGCTCCTCCGATGACTCCGACGACGACGACAACGAAAAGGTATCATCTTATGAACGTGAAATCGTTGATTTACTTGAAAGCAATCATCAGGAGTTAAAATATAGAGAAAAACTGCTTAGAGGGGCTAAGAAGAGGATAGATGATTTAGAGAGTGAGCTTGCCGTGGCCAACGGTAGAATTGAGAGTCTATCTTCTTCCCCTTGTTTTTTCGTGTTTCCACAGTTGTTTGCAGATTTTGAAGAGCTAAAGAAGAGTGTTGACAATGCACTCATCAAGGGGGAGATTGAGGAGCCATGCTGAATAGTGTGGGCCTCATGACTCCAGAAGTGATGAGTCATTGTCAACGATGGTCAAAGAGGACAAATGAAGAAGAAGAGATCTACTGTTTCATGGGCCGCGTGTGACTCAGGTACACGGGCAACAAGCGACTGTCGGGCAGAGGAGGCTACAAAGTCGGGCTGGCCCAATTCGGGTACATGGGCCAGAAGCAATAGAAGACCCACTGAGCTATTGACCAGGGTTGACTTAGGTACACGGGCGGTGAGTGATTGCCGGGCTGAGAGAGCTGCGGAATCGGGCCGGCCCAATCCGGGTACCTGGTGCAAAGTCGGTGGAGGCTTTGTCAGTTTCGGCGCAAAACTGACAACCGTTGATCTTGTATCCGACTGTCCAGAAGAGAAGCCGTAGTCGCTACGAAAACTTAGCTTCCGGATAAGTCATCTGTATCTCTAGGCCCACAGTCAATCAGTCGTGTCTGTAAAAATACCTAAGGGCAGTTGAGTCTTTTCCTTTTATTCTTGCGTCTGTAAAAAACCTTAAGGGGCTGGAGGAATATTCTAGACCATTGGGCAGCCTATAAATAGGGCCCCAATCCCTAGGGTTGGACTACCCCTTCCAGAATTCTCTTTTTAATCTATTGGGTCATTTTGTCTCCTGTGTTCTCTCTCCTGTTGTGCGCCGCCAGGCTCTTGTTCCCTGCGATTTAATTCCTGCATTCCATTTGTTCTTCTTGAATCTGTGAGATTCTCTTCCCTCCTCTTGTCATTCGGTTTGCAGTGTTTTTATGGTCTTTATTGATGCGCAGCAACTTCTATTCCTGAGAACTAAGTCTCTGTTGCTTCGGTTCTTCACTGAGTAGTATTCTTGCTGTTTGCAAGTAGTACTACTTCTCTGTAGCAACAGTACACTAGTACTCTAGGCTTGTTTTTTCCTGCATAGCTTTTTGATCGAGTTGACAGGGCCAAAGTCCCTTTTCTTGTGTGAAGTCCAACTCTGTGAAGCAGACTTCGAATCTGCAAGCTTCGAATCTGTAGGCTTCGAATCAGTAGACTTCGAATCAGCAGACTTCGAATCTGCAAGCTTCGAATCAGCAGACTTCGAATCAGCAGACTTCGAATCTGCAAGCTTCGAATTAGCAGACTTCGAATTAGCAGACTTCGAATCAGCAGACTTCGAATCTGCAAGCTTCGAATCAGCAGACTTCAAATCAACAAGCTTCGAATCTGCAAGCTTCGAATCTGCAAGCTTCGAATCAGCAGACTTCGAATCAGCAGACTTCGAATCTGCAAGCTTCGAATCTGCATACTTTGAATCTGCAGGCTTCGAATCTGCATACTTCGAATCTGCATACTTCGAATCTGTAGGCTTCGAATCTGCAACCTTCGAATCTGCAACCTTCGAATCAGCAACCTCTGAATCTGCAACCTTCGAATCTACAACCTCCGAATCTGCAACCTTCGAATCTGCAACCTCTGAATCAGCAGACTTCGAATCTGCAGACTTAGTCAATCTGTTCTCGCTTTGCTGTTTAGTTTTTTAAATGTGTTGGGTTTTGGGAGTAGGCCATTGATTCGAAAGAATTTTTTAGGCGCCCATTCACCCCCCTCTGGTCGCTACTTTCGGTCCTACATCGGCCATATGGCCGATCGGCATCATGGGTCATGGATTTATCCTTTTTGACACAGTTATTGGCTTGCCATCCGATCGACTATGCTACTAACGTTTATCTTTTTCGATCCCTTATTAGTTACAGGGTCAAACTGATTGGCACGCCCTGAATCCGTTCTCTAAGAACGTAGGATCTACACTAGAGTTAAGCAGATCTCCTAGGTCACGCGTGTGTCAGTGTGTGACCAAAAAGCACGCCAACATCATCCTATAGTGGTGTAGGAGGCAAAATACTCTAAGGGCCTCTATTAGCTCAAATTAATTCATTTTTATAAACTAATGGACTAACCATTAGTTAGCCAATGAGCTAATAGTTAGCTCACCAATTAGTTTAACTATTTATATGAACTAAAAATAAGTTTTAGCTAATAACTATTAATTGATGGGATTCAAACAGAACCTAAGTTGATAAATCTTCTTATTCTAAGGCTCTATTTAGAGAGTTTTTAGTAGCTACACTCCCAATATCTTAAGCTTTTTAATAGTTTAATTTTTTCTTAGTGTTGGTGTATTTTTGGGGCACACGCGTGGCTTAGGAGATCTGCTTAACTCCAGTACAGGTCCTATAATCTTAGAAGAAAAAAGAAGGTTCTGAGCGTGCAATTAGTTTGACCCTGTAACTGATAAAAAATAATAAAAAATCAATGTTAGTAGCAACGCCGATCGGTTACTGAGCCGATGACTGTGGTGAGAATAAAATAAACAGGAATAAACACGCCTATCGGCCATAGGGCCGATGACCACACCCACGCTATCGGGTTGAACTCTCTATCGGCCGATAGGATAGCGTCTTTGTGCAATAGGGCCGATGAATGCATGGAATACATATATCATTGAAACAAAGATAACCTATCAGCTTGTACTCCGATAGAAACCAAATTCAGTATGCCAAATAACATATTTATATCATTAAATCATTATAACTGCAAGATCGAACCTAATCTAAACAGTCGCTAATCATGATGAATCAATAACACTTCAATTCATCAAACATACTTTATTTAGATGAATGGTACATAACATGAACAAGATACACTAGATCAAGATATCAGACTTAACCGATGAAGCCTTGAACTATGACACCTAATTCACATCAATCTAAGAGATCAAAACTGATGCAGCCTTAGACCTAGCAAAATATATCAAGATAAACCCAGCAATCACACCGATCAGGATGATACCTCAAGAGATCGATACGATGCAGCCTTGAAGAGCAAACCTTAATTGATGTGACTGTTGGGGTGGCGGGACTCACCTCTTCATCGGAGATTGAGGTAAGCAGCCTGGTTCCAAGTGCCAAGTCTCATTGGTATTAACCTTCGAATCCAAGGGTGGTGATGCGTCGAAAGCAGTAGTTTGTTGTGGTTGATTGTGTGTCGTAAACCTAGCTAATTAGATACATATTTATAGTCTGGAGACTTGCCGTCCAAGTAATCTACCTTGTAACCGATTCTGGATCATCTTTTTCTTCTCTCTCCTTCATCGGCTCCTACATGTTCGGTCATATTGTGACAATATGGAGAGGCTTCTTTGAGCATCTTTGACTGGACCCCTTTTTTACTTCTGTTGATTAGCCTAGGCTCTACTAAATCTTACCATCAACACATGCCCCCACTTTCGGAGCATTAAATAGCTTTTGATGCTTCAAAATTACCAGCCATAATCACCTCCTGCCATCACGTCTTTTCAAACGTCTATCTGCGACATCTTTTCACACTAATTAATTGTAGTCGAGACCTTTCATCTTCTAGTACTTTATAAAATTTTTCCTAGGGTCCCGGCTCCATATAACCTTTTCTTCTTCCCTTTTTCTTCTTCTTCCTCGGCCATTCACAACTAAGATGGGTGTCGCTTGGTCTGACACATCTACTTTTCTTTGTGGTGGCGTCGGACTAGGCTTCATTCCTCACAATTTTGTATTGGTGCTCTTTAAGTCGAAGATTCGATTCCTCTAATCTTTGGCCTACAAAGATCTTGGCGTTTCAAAAACTATACTCATGATTACCTTTCGCCAAATGTTGCAGGTGTCCCCAACTAGATCCGGTGAGATCAGTTTGACCTGGCTGCCGAGTAGTCGCCTTTTGCTCAAATGTGTTTTCTGTAGATTTTCTAGAATCGACTTCTATTTATCGTCGCTGCTCTTCCTTGGGTGAGGCGGCGACATGCTTTTCCACCTTTCCTTTGTCTCTTGTGTCCTTGTCCGCCTGCTTTAAGGGTTTTTACCTTGGATTCTCTGATCTAACCATCTGATATCCTTTTGAGTATTACTCGGAGTATGAATGCCCTTATCGGCTAATTCTGCCTATTGTGTTCTAGGACGAAGAATCCTTGCGTATTTTTATAGCCGTAATTTTTCCTTGCTTGCTCCCTGACAATTTTATCGGTGAGCGTTCTCGGAAGGGCTCTTACGAGTTCTACCACCCATTGGTCATTGCGAGACAATTAGGCTTTGGCCAACTGTAACACCCCAGAAAATAAAAAGAATTAAAATAAAAGAAAAGCATTATTTAAATTAAAGAAAAACCCTTAAAGAGCCCTATTAAAGCCAAACAGAGAGAAATACTCAAAATCTGGAGCTGAAAATTTTATGAGATGAACTAGAGGCCAAGATATAATTTTAGGAATTTTTCCAAATTTTTATCAACACTGATTCAACTCTTAAGCAATTATCTGAATTACTGGATTTATTTTAAATCGGAAAACCATTTTAAACCTTAATGGGCCTCAACCCTCAAAGTGCTTCGAGCCCGTCCCAGTCCAACCGCGTGACACCAACCGGTGGGGCCCGCCTGTCGGCACGTCTCCCCTCTCTCCTCCCCGCGCCCGCGCTCCGCCGGCCCACCCGTCGGCCTCCGCCGCTCCCCTTTCTCCCTCTGACATCCGTGGCCCGCCTGTTGGCCCCTTCCTTTTTCGTTTCGGCCACTGACAGGTGGCCCCCACCTGTCAGGACCTTCGTCCCCGATGGAAGGGGATCGCTCCCCTTTCCTTCCGGCGACCCCCTTTCCTTCCCTCGCCGCCGGCCGCCCCGATCCGGCTGGATCTGCCTCAGACACCCTTCCTTGGACCCCCGCGACCCCCTTCCATCTTTAGGCCACGCATTTTGGCAGTTATGGAAACCGGGCAGAGGGAATGGAACCCTCACCGGAGAAGGAAGGAAACCTTCGGTTTCCATCCATTTGGTCGCCGCCGGTGACCCTATAAATACCCTCGCCCTCACCGCGCTCAGCCCACACCACCGTAGCCTGAGCCGAAGCAATCCAGAGCACCACCACCCTCTTTTCGGGTTTTCCCTCTACTTCGACTCCGGCCACCGCTCACCGCCGACTCCGGCCTCCTCCGCCCTAGCCACCGCCACCATCGTGATCGCCGGAGCCCTCCCCACCTCGGCATCCGGTCCGTTGGCCGTGGACGTCGTCGGATCACCGTCGCTGTCGAGCACCCGAAGTATATCTCCGTCTACCCCTCGCCGCCGGTCACCTCCGGATCCCCTTCGCCGCCAACGAAGGTACCATCGTGACCACCGTTCGCTCCTCTTTCCATTTCCGGCGAGAGCTGGGTCCTTAGGCGCTCGTCGCCGCCGCCGCCGCCGCACCCGAGGCCGCCGTCACCGGAGACGAAGGGGGTATGTGCCCCCTTACGCCCGTGCCGCGCCGGATCGCTTAGTGGCCGTCCGATCGAGATCGGAGGGCTACGATTAAATCCCCTCAGGATTTAATCCGGGCCCTCGGATCTGGTCAAAGCGGTACCGTGCGTTCACGGCCGTCGATCGTGACTTAAATCCTCGGAGCGATCTCACGTGTCCACGTCATACTGGTTCGCGGGATTTAATCACAACCGTCCATTTTCACTTAACCCCTCCCGCCTCGCGCCTGGCCGCTAGTTCTAGATCCAACGGCTCTGGATCAACCGGTCCACGCGCACAGTGCACCTGTCCACCGTGGGCCTGGCTCACCGTGGACCAGAGCCCATTTTCCAGTTTAAATAAAATTCCATAAAATTGTTTAAACTTTGAAAATTCATAACTTGCTCATTTTAAATCCAAATTTCACCATTCAAATTTTGATAAATTCAGTATATTATTCTCTACACTTTAATGCCATAAAAACAGTATGTTACTTTAGCACAAAATAAATTTATGAATTAAATGAATAAAAACCCCTTAGGGATAAATTAATAATCCAGGAAATAAATTAGTAAAACCCACATAAAATTAACTTTTAATGATATTAAATATAACCTCAGTACAATAAAGCTCATTTCACATATAAAACTTGTTTGCTTAAGTTATTCATGGCATGTAAGGACTGTTGAGCGAGGTGGGGCTGACTGTACCCCTCGAGTTAGAAGATGATGATGCATACACATGTTTACGTTTCAGTACTAATAAATTGTTCACATTAAATTGCTTTACAAATTACTCGCTTCCGCAAAACTAGCCACTATCTCCCTTGTTATTACCTTGCATTATATTTGCATTCGGTGGCTTGCTGAGTACTCCTGTACTCACCCCGTTAACTTACACCATCAGAGCCCGTCTACTACGAGGAGGATGCAGGTCTGGAGTAGCGACCCAGTCAAGGCGAGACTGGAAGGAGGCGTTCATCTAGGACCCTTATTTTATTAGTTTCTCTTCACCTTTATTTCACTTTTGTATTAATGCGGTCTACGAACCGTGAATGATTGCCCGTATTGTACGAGGTCGCATGATGAACGTCTTGTTTTATTGATTTTCTATGGAATTTCAATAAAAGTCCTGATTTATTAAATCGGGGCGCGACAAGATGGTATCAGAGTCGACTTCACTGTAGGAAGCCAAACAGACCTGACCTTAGGACTTATATTAACCATATTTTCTTACAAAACTGTTTACCTTCTCATCTTCCAGAGTTTCACAAAAATCTCTCTCTTTTGTAGATGCCGGTCCATACCATGAGTGGGACTCTTCGTGATGAGGCCGGTTTCATCCGTGAGTTGCGCATGCTAGTTGGTTTCCTCGGATTTGAGCACGAGCCGATGTACCATGGATTCTTCCCCGACGAGGAAGAAAGCTACTGCGAGGTTACCATCGTCGTCCAGCCTTCTCCACAGACGGCCCACATCTATCGAGGGAGAGGACCTACCTTCTTGGTGGACAGCCAGCGCACCGCCCTCCAGGCCCTCACCGAGCTCCGGATGATCTACGACAGTGAGCTCTACGACACGGACTATCGCTTCGTGCCTCTTCGTACCCCAGGGAGCCCACACAGTGACTACGTCAGCACCCTCTCCCAGCGTCACTCTTCGGTTGGACATACAGTGCGCATGTTGAAGGCAATGGATGAGCTCCACTATGAGGCACTGCAGGATGCCAACGGACAGCGCGATACGATCGCCTTTTACCGACACTCTTCTGAGGATCTGAATCGCGAGAACGGAGATCTTCGTCGCCGCATCCAGCAGGGACACCGATTGACTGCCGAGGCCGAAGAGTTATGGCGCCAGAATGAACTTCTATGACAGCGCGTCGCCACCAACCCACAGCTCCGCCACCAGATTGAAGAACTGAAGAAGGACATTGAGGAGATCGCACCTCTTCCGCCTTGCAAGCTGAAATCCCTTCGGATCCCCATTGTGAGACCCAAGAGGATTTCACGCAGTGCTCCACCCGCCGGACCATCCAGTTCCTCGACCCCGACCATCTCCCACGAACCTGTGATCGAGCCATCCCCAGAACTACCATAGACGTAGTACTTACGATTGATTGTTTCCTTTACTTTGTTTTGGATTGTATGACCACCCATGTCTAAAATAAGGCATGAGTGAAGAACTAAATAAAAGACAATAAATGTAATCGCAAGAATGACCTTTTGAAATAAAGTTTAGCAGTGTTTCCCCTTTAAAGATATTGTTATTTTGGAAACCTCAGGATGTCGAATAACCAAGGCTCCGACGCTCCTCGGAACGGAGGAGATAACGGGAACCTGCCTTAGTGGGGAGCAACTGGGCAAAGGCAAGCCCCGGTTACCAATCACCCTACTCTGGCCGAGATGATGGCCACGCAAAACCAGCTGGTCTCAGCCCTTCTGAACCAGATGCAGCAGCAACAGCAGCAGATGCAAGAGCAGCAGGCTCATCTCTTCCGCCTCCACCAACAGCCCGAGCTGCCACGACCCGCCACTCCAGCTCCCGCTCCCGCCTCCCAACTCTCGGAGTTCCTCCGAGTCCGCCCATCGACCTTCTCGAGCACCACCAACCCCATGGAGGTTGGGGATTGGTTGAGGACCATCGAGAAGAAGCTCGACCTCCTGTCCTGCACTAAGTAGGAGAGGGTGGCCTTCGCCACCCACCAGCTCCAGGGTCCCGCCACAGAGTGGTGGGACAATCTGCGCGAGACCTTGCCCGAGGGACACGTCCATACTTTGGCGGAGTTCTCGGCTGCTTTCCGTGCCGCTCACATCCCCGATGGCATTATAGCTCAGAAGCAATAAGAGTTTAGGGACCTGCAGCAGGGGAGCAGGTCTGTAACTGAATATTTGCATGAGTTCAACTGATTGGCTAGGTACGCACCTGAGGGGGTCCGTACAAATGTGGCCAGACAGACTAAGTTCCTCCGGGGAATGAAGGATGAGCTGTCCCTACAGCTTATCTCCGGAGATTTCGCCAACTTCCAAAAGTTGGTGAATAAAGCTATTATTCAGGAGACCCAGCAGAATAAGGTCGACCTAAAGAAGAAGAGGATGATTGCATTTAGGCAAAACCAGGGCATGGCCCAGAGACCCCGCTTCACCCCTCCTCCACCGGTGCCACAGTACCACCCCCGCCCGGTGTATCGTCCAGCACCACCTGCCGCCAATACTGGAGCCGGACAACCTCGCCCCGCTCCCGCCACACCAGCCGCCCCGGCCAAGAAGGCGGATATTCTGCGAGACAGGCACGACAAGCCTGTGGTATGTTTCAACTGCCGCCAAGAGGGGCACTACTCTCACCAGTGCCCTCATCCCAAGCGTACCAAAGGCATCGCATTGAACCCCGCCGTCCGCGCTAAGGTCAACCACGTCACTGCCGAAGAAGCCTAGGCCGCCCCGGAAATTGTCATGGGTAAGTTTGTGGTTCATTCAGCACTTGCAGTAGTTCTATTTGACACCGGAGCTACGCACTCCTTCATATCAACTGCTTTTATGGAAAGAAATGTCCTGGACATAAGCGAACTACCCAGACCCGTACTAATAGCTACCCCAGGCAAATAAACCCTCGCCTATTCCTATAGCCCAAGGGTATGGGTAGATATCCAAGGCACAATATTCTGGGCCGACCCCATCCTTATAGAATGCCAATGTTTGGATCTCATTCTAGGGATGGATTGGTTAAACAACACCAAGGAGTAATAGAGTGCGCCCAGAGGAAGGTAACAGTGATCAGTGAAGAAGGGATTGCCGTCACATTCCAGATGCCGAGTATGAAGTCCGGAAGACCAAGACTGCATCAGATTACCTTGGAGGAAATACCAGTAGTCAGTGAATACCCGGACGTATTCCCAGAGGATTTACCAGGGATGCCACCCAAGAAGGACATCGAGTTCATGATTGATTTGGTACCCGGGACTACCCCTATTTACAAGCGACCATACCGGATGGCCGCTAATGAGCTAGCTGAGATGAAGCAGCAGTTGGAGGCTCTCGAGAGGAAAGGCTACATCAGACCAAGTACATCACCATGGGGTGCTCCCGTCATCTTTGTCGAGAAGAAAGAAGACAAGGCTAAGCGTATGTGTGTGGATTACCGCGCTTTGAATGAAGTGACCATCAAGAACAAGTACCCGTTGCCTCGGATCGATGATCTCTTTGACCAGCTGAAGGGATCTACAGTATTCTCGAAGATTGACCTGCGATCTGGTTACCATCAGTTAAGGATTCGAGAAGAGGATATACCCAAGACAGCCTTCACCACCCGTTATGGCTTATATGAGTGTACTGTTATGTCATTCAGATTGACCAACGCCCCTGCATTCTTCATGAACATGATGAACAAGGTATTTATGGAATATTTGGACAAATTCATCGTGGTCTTTATAGACGACATCCTCATTTATTCCAAGGACCAGAAAGAGCACGAGACTCACCTCCGGTTAACCTTAGGAAAGCTAAGGGAACACTAGTTATACGCCAAGTACAACAAGTGCAAGTTTTGGACGGCGGAAGTGAAGTTCCTTGGACACATTATCTCTACACAAGGCATTGCAGTAGATCCTGCCACCGTGGAAGCAGTTACAGATTGGTTGCCACCCACGAATGTATCTGAGATACGAAGTTTTCTGGGTTTGGCCGGGTATTATCGGAGATTCATTGAGAATTTTTCTAAGATAGCCAAGCCAATGACTAAGTTATTGCAGAAAGGAGAGAAGTTTGAATGGACCCCTGAATGCGAGGAAAGTTTCCGCACCCTCAAGACCCGTTTGGTGTCAGCACCCATACTGACCCTACCCGATATCCGGAAAGACTTCCATGTTTATTGCGACGCATCTCGCCAAGGATTGGGATGTGTTCTTATGCAAGAGGGAAAGGTTATCTCTTATGCCTCTCGTCAGTTGAGACCTCATGAGTTGAACTACCCGACCCACGATTTGGAATTAGCCGTTGTAGTGCACGCCCTTAAGATATGGAGGCATTATTTGGTCGGAAATCACTGTGAGATCTTTACGGATCACAAGAGCTTGAAGTACATCTTCACACAGCCAGACCTTAATCTGAGGCAAAGACGATGGTTGGAATTAATAAAGGACTATGACTTAGGTATCCACTACCACCCCGGGAAAGCAAATGTGGTAGCCGATGCATTAAGTCGCAAGGGATATTGCACATCCATTATGATTCAGGATCACGCGCCTTTGTTATGTAAAGAGATGGAAAAGTTGAATCTCGGGTTGACCACCGGAACATACCTAGCCACCTTGGAGACTCAACCTGTCTTATTCGAACAAATCCGAGAAGCTCAATTAGAAGACCCGGATATAGCAGCCATTAGGGAGAATATGAGGCAAGGAAAAGCCCCAGGATTTTCAGAGGACGAGAATGGCACCATATGGTTTGGAACCCGGATATGTGTGCCGGATAAACCAGAGATAAAAACCCTTATCCTAAGAGAAGCCCATGAGACTTTGTACTCCATTCATCCCGGCAGTACCAAGATGTACCAGGACCTGAAGGAACGTTATTGGTGGGTTAGCATGAAGAGGGAGATTGCACAGTTCGTCGCCGAGTGTGACACCTGTAGAAGAGTAAAGGCTGAACATCAGAGACCTGCAGGACTGTTACAGCCATTGAAAGTACCTGAATGGAAGTGGGAAGAAATCGGTATGGATTTCATCACTGGACTCCCAAAGACCCAACTTGTATATGATTCTATTTGGGTGATTATTGACCGACTCACGAAAGTAGCACATTTCATGGCCGTCAAGACAACCTTTAGTGGCCCTAAGCTTGCAGAACTATACATGGCCCGCATTGTGTGTCTTCATGGAGTACCCAAGAAGATAGTGTCCAATAGAGGAAGTCAGTTCACATCTCGTTTTTGGAAGAACCTTCAAGAAGAGATGGGAACGAGATTGAACTTTAGCACTGCCTACCACCCTCAGACAGATGGACAAACTGAAAGGGTGAACCAGATATTGGAAGATATGCTATGGGCATGCGTCTTGGATTTTGGAGCAACTTGGGACAAGAGTTTACCGTACGCTGAGTTTTCGTACAACAACAGTTATCAAGCCAGCCTCCAGATGTCCCCGTTCGAAGCCCTATATGGACAAAATTGTAGGACGCCTCTACTTTGGGATCAAACTGGTGAATCCCAATTCTTTGGAACAGACTTACTACGAGAAGCCGAAGAGAAGGTACGGATCATCAGAGACCGGCTCAAGACAGCCCAATCACGACAGAAGAGCTACGTGGACAATCGACGCCGAGACCTAGCCTTTGAAGAGGGAGACCATGTCTATCTTCGAGTTACACCCCTCCGCGGCACCCAACGGTTTAACATGAGAGGAAAGTTGGCCCCCGATAAGTTGGACCATTTCCCATTATTCGACGCCAAGGCGAAGTTGTGTATCAGTTGGAACTACCACCCTCATTAACTGGAGTGCATGATGTGTTTCATGTGTCCCAACTGAAGAAATGTCTCCGAGTCCCTACAGAGCAAGTGGATCTTCAGCAGTTGGATGTTCAAGAGGATCTGACCTATGTGGAAAAGCTCGTCAAGATATTGGAAGTCAAAGAAAGGACCACTAGGAGTCGGGTCATCCGCTTCTGCAAAGTGCAGTGGAGCAATCATCCGGTAGAGGAAGCTACATGGGAAAAAGAAGATGAACTCAAGGAACATCATCCTGAGCTATTCGAGGATTGATTCGAATCTCGAGGACGAGATTCTCTGTAAGGGAGATAGGATTGTAACACCCTAGAAAATAAAAAGAATTAAAATAAAAGAAAAGCATTATTTAAATTAAAGAAAAACCCTTAAAGAGCCCTATTAAAGCCAAACAGAGAGAAATACTCAAAATCTAGAGCTAAAAATTTTATGAGATGAACTAGAGGCCAAGATATAATTTTATGATTTTTTCCAAATTTTTATCAACAGTGATTCAACCCTTAAGCAATTATCTGAATTACTGGATTTATTTTAAATCGGAAAACCATTTTAAACCTTAATGGGCCTCAACCCTCAAAGTGCTTCGAGCCCGGCCCAGTCCAACCGCGTGACACCGACCGGTGGGGCCCGCCTGTCGGCACGTCTCCCCTCTCTCCTCCCTGCGCCCGCGCTCCACCGGCCCACCCGTCGGCCTCCGCCACTCCCCTTTCTCCCTCTGACATCCGTGGCCCGCCTGTTGGCCCCTTCCTTTTTCGTTTCGGCAACTGACAGGTGGGGGCCACCTGTCAGGACCTTCGTCCCCGATGGAAGAGGATCGCTCCCCTTTCCTTCCGGCGACCCCCTTTCCTTCCCTCGCCGTCGGCCGCCCCGATCCGGCTGGATCTGCCTCAGACACCCTTCCTTGGACCCCCACGACCCCCTTCCATCTTTAGACCACGCGTTTTGGCAGTTATGGAAACCGGGCCGAGGGAATGGAACCCTCGCTGGAGAAGGAAGGAAACCTTCGGTTTCCTTCCATTTGGTCACCGCCGGTGACCCTATAAATACCCTCGCCCTCACCGCGCTCAGCCCACACCACCGTATCCTGAGCCGAAGCAATCTAGAGCGCCGCCACCCTCTTTTCGGGTTTTCCCTCTGCTTCGACTCTGGCCGCCGCTCACCGCCGACTCCGGCCTCCTCCGCCCTAGCCACCGCCACCATCGTGATCACTGGAGCCCTCCCTACCTCGGCATCCGCTCCGTTGGCCGTGGACGTCGTCGGATCACCGTTGCCGTCGAGCACCCGAAGTACATCTCCGTCTACCCCTCGCCGCCGGTCACCTCCGGATCCCCTTCGCCGCCAAAGAAGGTACTATCGTGACCGCCGTTCTCTCCTCTTTCCATTTCTGGCGAGAGTTGGGTCCTTAGGCGCTCGCCGCCGCCGTCGCCGTCGCACCCGAGGCCGCCGTTGCCGGAGACGAAGGGGGTATGTGCCTGAGGAGCCATGCTGAATAGCGTGGGCCTCATGGCTCCAAAAGTGATGAGTCATTGTCAACGATAGTCAAAGAGGACAAAAGAAGAAGAGATCTGATGTTTCATGGGCCGCGTGTGTCTCAGGTACACGGGCAGCAAGCGACTGTCGGGCAGAGGAGGCTGCGAAGTCGGGCTAGCCCAATCCGGGTACATGGGCCAGAAGCAGTAGAAGACCCACTGGGCTGTTGACCAGAGTTGACTCAGGTACTCGGGCGGTGAGTGATTGCCGGGTTGAGAGAGCTGCGGAATCGGGCCGGCCCAATCCGGGTACCTGGTGCAAAGTCTGTGGAGGCTTTGTCAGTTTCAGCGCAAAACTGACAACCATTGATCTTGTATCCGACTGTCGAGAAGAGAAGCCGTAGTGTCTACGAAAACTTAGCTTCCGGATAAGTCATCTGTTTCTCTAGGCCCACAGTCAGTCAGTCGTGTCTGTAAAAATTCCTAAGGGCAATAGAGTCTTTTCCTTTATTTCTGCGTCTGTAAAAAACCCTAAGGGGCTGGTGGAATATTCCTAGTGTTGGGCAGCCTATAAATAGGACCCCAATCCCTAGGGTTAGGACACCCCTTCCAGAATTCACTTTTTAATCTATTGGGTCATTTTGTCTCCTGCGTTCTCTCTCCTGTTGTGCGCCGCCAGGCTCTTGTTCCCTGCGATTTAATTCCTGCATTCCATTTGTTCTTCTTGAATCTGTGAGATTCTCTTCCCTCCTCTTGTCTTTCGGTTTGTAGTGTTTTTATGGTCTTTATTGATGCACAGCAACTTCTATTCCTGAGAACTGAGTCTCTGTTGCTTCGGTTCTTCACTGAGTAGTACTAGTTCTTGCTGTTTGCAAGTAGTACTACTTCTCTGTAGCAACAATACACTAGTCCTCTAGGCTTGCTTTTTCCTGCATAGCTTTTTGATCGAGTTGACAAGGCCAAAGTCCCTTTTCTTGTGTGAAGTCCAACTTTGTGAAGCAGACTTCGAATCTGCAAGCTTCGAATCTGAAGGCTTCAAATCAGCAGGCTTCGAATCAGCAGACTTCTGGACTTGCTTGTCTCAGGTGGAGGTTCTAGCTTCCTTGAGAGAGGAGCTAGCAGATTCTCAGAATGAGAACTTTTACCTCCGTTCCATCCTGAGTTGGATCAGTGCCAGAGAGCCTCAGCTCGGCATGATGATCCAGCAGTTCAAGAGGCAGGATGGGTTTGGGGTAGGTTACACCTACACCAAGGCTGACTTTGAGAGTGCCATTAGCCGGGCAGTGGAGTGGAGTAAAATGACTCCTGAGCAGAGACTCGTCATGGGAAAATGGTTGCCGCTTCTCACTCACCTGTGACTCAGGTGATGACTTCGTATCCAGGTGAGCTTTTACATTTAGACACTGTTGGTCCAGCTCGGGTACGTTCAGTCGGTGGGAAGTGGTACGCGCTTGTCATTGTTGACGATTTTTCTCGATTCTCGTGGGTTTTCTTTTTGGAGTCTAAGGATGAAACTTTTCAGTTTGTTCATGACCTGATTTTGAAGCTGAAGAATGAGAACAATGGTCGGATGCGAGCAATTCGCTCCGACAATGGCTCCGAGTTCAAAAATTCTCAGTTCGTCAGCTTCTGTAGTGATCTAGGTCTTGACCATCAGTTTTCTTCTCCTTACACTCCCCCACAGAACGGCGTTGTGGAACGAAAGAACCGCACGCTAGTCGAGATGGCCAGGACGATGCTCGACGAGCACAGGACTCCTATGCGGTTTTGGGCTGAAGCCATGAACACGGCTTGCTATCTGGCCAACCGCATCTTTCTTAGAGCTTACCTTGGTAAGACATCATATGAATTGCGGTTTGGCAAACAACCCAAGGTGAGCCACTTGCGAGCGTTTGGCTGCAAGTGCTTTGTGCTCAAGAAGGGAGGGCATTTGGACAAGTTTGAGTCTCGTTGTTGGGATGGTGTTTTTCTTGGTTATGCATTGCATTCACGAGGCTTCCGTGTTTGGAACCTCGAATCCCAGCTGCTTGTCGAGACTTGTGAGGTTTCATTTGATGAGTCCTTGCCTTCTTTGACTCCTTCTTTTGAGCCTTCTGATGGTGAGCTTGGAGAGTCCATCTTCGAGGAAGATGAGGATACTCCAGCCGCTAATGAGGGTGGGCCTTCTGCACCCCCTGTAGAGTCCACACCTTCTGAGACTTCGACTGAGGACGAGGGCGGACCTCTAATCACTTCTTCCACTACGATCGAGCCCCCTCAGTCGAGTCCAGAGGTGCCTGCTGCTGACTCCGGTGAATTCCACTACGATCGAGCCCCCTCAGTCGAGTCCAGAGGTGCCTGCTGCTGACTCCGGTGAGGTGACTTCTGATCACCAAGGAACCCGAGCAATTCAGCGTGATCACCCCTCAGAGCTCATCATTGGTGATTTGACTGAGAGAACTTTGCATTCTTCTGCCTCCCTTGCTGTGTTTGCTGAATCTACGTTTGTTGCATCTTTTGAGCCCAGAGACGTTTCTCATGCTCTTTCTGATTCTAATTGGATTAATGCTATGCAAGAAGAGCTTGAGAACTTTGTCCGCAATCGGGTTTGGACACTAGTTGAGCCACCACCAGGATGCAACCCCATAGGCACCAAGTGGGTATTCAAGAACAAACAAGGTGAAAATGGGGTTGTGGTGCGCAACAAAGCTCGACTGGTTGCCCAGGGTTTTTGCCAAAAGTGATAGAGCTGAAGTGACCGATCTTTCGGTGAGTGGAGATAACTTCGATTTGGTGGAAGAAGACCCTCACGATCCGACTACGACGAGCGAACCCGAAGTGCCAATGCAATCGCTGAACCAACTCCCTGTGGTTACCAACCTTGTGGATGCAAGATCAGCCTGATCACGAAGATCGTTTCCTGTTCGCAATCGAAGAACGAACAAGAAAGAGATGCGAGCAATATGAATATCACTCAAGGTGGAGTTCTGAATCACACGAGGACAGCGCTGTTTGGCGCGTGTCGAAAGTAGCAAAAGCTAATTGTAAATCAAAACTCGAGTCTATAGGAATGACAAGACTCTATTTAAATAGAGGGGGGAAAGGTGGGCGCAGCCCCCTAATGTGGACGACTAAAGAGGGGGCGCCCCTAGGAAGGCCGAATCTTATGCAGGCTTGCGTTTATTCTTCTGGGCCTTCATTCTTTAGTAGTATGACGAAGTTCAGCTCTCTTGCACGGTCCCTCGTGATTATCCCAGAAGGAGATGGCGCCGAAGAAGGTGCTGCTGGTGTAGATGTACTGATGTCCTCATCATCCTCCCCTTCTAGAATCGAAGTCGTCCTCGACGGCAACTCCTCATCCTCGCCCGCATATGGTCTCAAATCTGCAACATTAAAACTAGTGGAAACACCAAACTCCGTAGGTAGGTCAAGGATATAAGCATTATCATTAATCTTGGTTAGCACTTTAAAAGGACCAGCAGCACGAGGCATCAATTTAGAACGGCGCAAATTAGGGAAACGATCCTTTCGTAAATGCAACCAAACCAAATCACCAGGTGCAAAAGTAACATGTTTTCTTCCTTTACTACCAGCAACCTGATTTTTAGCATTAGCAGCAGTAATGTTTTGGTGTGTTTGTGCATGAAGGTCAATCATTTGTTCAACATGGGCAACTGCATCGAGATGTGGAGCTTCTGCAGCATCAAGGGCGAACAAATCAATAGGTGCTCGAGGAATGTAACCATAAACAATCTGAAAAGGGCACATCTTTGTAGAAGAGTGTGTGGCATGATTATAAGCAAATTCAATATGAGGCAAGCAATCCTCCCAACGTCGCAAATTTTTATCCAAAACAGCCCTAAGCATGGTTGACAAGGTTCTATTAACTACCTCAGTTTGCCCATCAGTTTGAGGATGACAAGTTGTGCTAAACAACAATTTAGTTCCCACTTTATTCCACCGAGATCTCCAAAAATGACTGAGAAACTTAGCATCACGATCTGAGACTATTGTATTTGGAATGCCATGCAAACGAATAATCTCTCGAAAGAACAATTCAGCAACAGTGCGAGCATCATCAGTTTTATGACAAGGTATAAAATGCGCCATTTTGGAAAATCTATCAACAACCACAAAAATGCTATCCCTCCCCTTCTTAGTTCTAGGCAATCCCAAAACAAAGTCCATAGAAATATCAAGCCAAGGGGAAGTAGGGACAGGCAAAGGCATATACAAACCATGGTTGTTCAACCGGGACTTAGCTTTTTGACATGTAGTGCAGCGTGCAACAAGGCGCTTGACATCACGGCGCATCCGGGGCCAAAAGAAATGTGCGGCCAGCACCTCGTGCGTCTTGTGGACACCAAAATGTCCCATGAGACCACCACCATGTGCCTCCTGTAACAACAAAAGACGAACCGAGCTTGCTGGAATACACAGCTTGTTAGCGCGAAACAGGAACCCATCCTGCATGTGGAATTGACCCCAAGGTTTGCCAGGCATGCAATGAGTTAGAACATCTTTAAAATCAGCATCGTTGACATATTGATCCTTCACAGTTTGCAAACCAAAAATTTGCAAAATCGAGCTGTGAAAGCATGGTATATCGACGAGACAACGCATCAGCAATGACATTCTCCTTCCCGTTCTTGTGTTTAATAATATAAGGAAAAGACTCGATGAATTCTACCCAACTAGCATGACGACGGTTCAGATTTGTTTGGGTACGAATATGTTTCAAGGCCTCATGATCAGAATGAATTATGAACTCACGATGACAAAGATAGTGTTGCCATGTGTGCAAAGTGCGGACTAAAGCATAAAGCTCCTTATCATAAGTAGAATATCGCAAGCTAGCACCACTTAATTTTTCACTGAAATACGCAATCGGTTTTCCCTCTTGTAACAAAACAACACCTAATCCAATCCCGCTAGCATCGCATTCAAGCTCAAATACTTTAGTAAAATCAGGCATTTGCAAGAGGGGGCATGTGTTAACTTATCTTTCAAAGTGCTGAACGCTACCTCCTGCGAGTCGCCCCAAGCAAATGGCACACGTTTCTTTGTAAGCTCATGTAGAGGTGCTGCAATGGAGCTAAAATCACGTACGAACCGACGGTAAAAACCTGCAAGTCCAAGAAAACTCTGAATCTGTGTGACCGTCGTTGGCGTGGGCCATTCACGAATTGCATCAACCTTGCTGCTATCCACCTCGATGCCCTGTGGGGTAACAACATAACCAAGAAACGAGACGCGTTGTGTGCAAAAGATGCATTTTTCCATATTAGCAAACAAGCGGGCAGCACGCAAGGCATCAAAAACAGCACTCAAATGTTCTAACTGCTCTTCCATAGTCTTGCTGTAAATAAGGATATCATCGAAGAAGACAACAACAAACAGTCCTATGAAGGGTCTAAGAACTTCATTCATCAAGCGCATAAAGGTGCTGGGAGCATTAGTCAATCCAAACGGCATAACCAACCATTCATATAAGCCAAATTTCGTTTTAAAAGCCGTTTTCCATTTATCTCCTAATTTCATGCGAATCTGATGGTAGCCACTACGTAAATCAATCTTAGTGAAAATCATGGCACCACTAAGTTCATCTAGCATATCATCAAGGCGTGGTATAGGATATCGATAACGAATGGTGATGTTATTAATAGCGCGACAGTCTACACACATACGCCATGACCCATCTTTTTTCGGCACAAGTAAAACAGGAACCGAGCAAGGGCTAAGAGATTCACGAATGTACCCCTTATCAAGCAACGCCTGCACCTGGCGCTGGATCTCCTTCGTCTCATCCGGATTTGTGTGGTATGGGGCGCGGTTAGGTAGTTGGGCGCCGGGGATGAGGTCAATCTGGTGCTCAATACCACGGAGTGGAGGGAGACCCGAGGGTAAATCTGTGGGAAACACATCAGCGTACTCCTGCAAAAGATTAGAAACAGCGGGGGGAATATCCAAAGACGGGGGAGCATTAAGGGCAGCGAGCATACTAGAACAGACAAGTGCATAGCAGGGCAAATGATCATTGCGTAAATCCTCAAAATCAGCACGTGTAGCAAGCAAGACAGGCGCATTCAACTTGATTTCAGAAGTAACATTGGCGGCTGGTTGGGGTGCTAGTGGTTTTGCCGCTTTAGTAGCCCTAGCAAGATCATCTTTAAAAATTTGGTCAGGGGTCATTGGATGTATAATTATTTTCTGACCTTTAAACAGGAAGGAATAATGATTCGAACGACCATGATGTACACTATCAGTATCATATTGCCAAGGTCAACCAAGTAACAAAGAGCATGCTTCCATCGGAACAACATCACAATCAGCATAATCAGAATAAGAGCCCAATGAAAAAGGAACGCGTACCGAACGTGTGATTCTAATTTTCCCACCATCATTAAGCCATTGAATGTGATACGGGTTTGGGTGCTTACGAGTGGGCAGGGACAACTTCTCAACCAAAGCTGTGCTTGCCAAGTTGTTGCAGCTGCCACTGTCGATGATGATGCGAATCGACCGTTCTTGTACAACACCTTTTGTGTAGAAAAGTGTGTGTCGTTGGTTTTTCTCAGACGTGGTGACCTGGGTGCTAAGAACACGCTGCACAACAAGACTCTCATACTTATCGGCGTCGCCGGGATCAACATGTACCTCCGTTTTAGCTGCATGGTCAGTGGCAAGCATAGTATGTTGGGTTTCCTCGGAATCACTAGCGGATGAATACTCACCATTGTCACGTATGAGCAAAATACGCTTGTTTGGACAGTCCCGACTCACGTGTCCAAGTCCATGGCAACGATAGCACCGAATATCCCGTGTACGTCCTGTGGAAGGAGCAGCGCCTGGGGACGAGGATGCGGTAGGCTTGGCCGTCGTTTCGCGCGATGGAGTGCTGATCGTGGATGGTGTAGGCGGAGTAGACGTTGAATTGATTGCTGCGCCTCTACCTGCAAAAGAGTTAGGATATGTCTTCGAGCGACATCCCTGCACTTTACGTTCAGCTTTGCAAGCATAGGCAAACAATGTGGCCATATCAGAATATTCCTTATAATCAAGGATGTCCTGAATTTCTCTATTCAAACCACCATGAAAACGGGCCATCGCAGCTTCATCTGTCTCAAACAAACCACAACGAATCATACCTTTTTGGAGCTCTTGATAGTAGTCCTCGACAGATTGTTGTCCTTGTCGAAAACTCTGCATTTTCTTTAGCAAATCTCGCGCAAAATATGAAGGAACAAATCTGTGTCGCATAGCAGCTTTTAATTGAGTCCAAGTGATGGGTGTAGCAGTAGGATGTGTTAATTTATATTCACGCCACCATGTTAAAGCAAAATCAGTAAATTCACTAATAGCAGCTTTAACTTGAGAATGAGCAGGAATATCATGGCATGAAAATTTCTGATCGACCTCTAGTTCCCAATCAAGATAAGCAGCAGGATCATATTTGCCATTAAAAGATGGAATTTTAAATTTAATCTTAGCAAATGAATCGTGAGAGGAATGACGTACCACGCGACGTGCACGACCGTGGCGAGGTCCATCGTCCTGCTCCATATCGCCACCATAATCCTTTTGTAATTCGGTGAGTGACGAAGTTAACGCATCGAGTTGTGACATGATGGTGTCGAGCGTGGTCACCATGGCCGTCTGAGCGAGGTCGATCTGGTCGAACCGCTCGGTCGACGAAGTGATCGTAGAATCAAACCACTCATGCATCGTTGTCATGTCCGCAGCAAGGCCATCAACCTGTGCCCGTACATCCAGCAGTTGTGCATCCTTCGTTTCGTCATTGCCTGCCATAGTTAGTGCAAACACAAAGAAAAAACCTACGACAACACGGATGTGGATTGGTCGCTCACAGACGTGCTATTATCAAATTCTTATCCGTTCTTACCAAGCACACAGGGGTGACCTGCAACCAACAGGTGGAACCGGCGAAAGATTGGAGCAGTGATTGCTTGGAGAAACAAAATCTGCTCGTTGTAGAACTATGTGGGGTTCTAGGTAGGCTGCACTCAAAACAAGGATTAGCACAATCAAACAATAATGCGAGGTTGAATTATAGTGCCAAAGACGTAACCAAAAGCTGCTGGAAACAAAGTACAAAAGGCGGTACACAAAAAAAGGAAAACCGAAGAGGTGAGCAGGGATGGAAAGGGGGAGGGGCCGCACGGCCAAGGGGTCGCCTCCTTGCTGTTTTTCTCCTTTCTTTCTTTTCTTTTTTTTCTTCTTTTTTTTCTCTTTTTTCGTTTTTTTTATCCGGAGAAACTTGCAAGTAAAAATAGGCAACCAGCAATAATGCACGGCCCTTTGTATGGTAGGTGATCAAGAATTTCGGAAATGAAGCAATCTGCACTTTGTATGGTAGGCGACCAAAACTTTCTTAAATGAGTGTGATCAATATTAGGCAACCAGCAATAATTGATTGCCCTTTGTATGGAAGGCAACCAAAACTTTCTCAAATGAGTGTGATCAATATTAGGGAACCAGCAATAATTGACTACCCTTTGTATGGAAGGCAACCAAAACTTTCTCAAATGAGGTTGAGCAGAATGAAGGCAACCTATATTTTTTTTGTAACTTTCCAAATGACACACAAGGCAGGGAAGGGAGGGGCGCACGGCCAAGGGGGTTTGCGTGATATGCAGATGAAGATGCACAAGTAACCAGCAACAATTGACACACGTAAGCACACAAATTCAACAAAGCAAATTATTGAAAGAAAGTGCAAGGCTCAAAAAGGTGCTGGGACAAGGATCTAACCTGAAATATATTTTTGTGTTGTGGTTTTGTGGACTGTAGGAAAGGACAAACACTCGATAAACTCACCGATCAACCCGGAAAATCTGATACCACTTGATAGAGCTGAAGTGCCCGATCTTTCGGTGAGTGGAGATAACTTCGATTTGGTGGAAGAAGACCCTCACGATCCGACTACGACGAGCGAACCCGAAGCGCCAATGCAATCGCTGAACCAACTCCCTGTGGTTACCGACCTTGTGGATGCAAGATCAGCCTGATCACGAAGATCGTTTCCTGTTCGCAATCGAAGAACGAACAAGAAAGAGATGCGAGCAATATGAATATCACTCAAGGTGGAGTTCTGAATCACACGAGGACAGCACTGTTTGGCGCGTGTCGAAAGTAGCAAAAGCTAATTGTAAATCAAAACTCGAGTCTATAGGAATGACAAGACTCTATTTAAATAGAGGGGGGAAAGGTGGGTGCAGCCCCCTAATGTGGACGACTAAAGAGGGGGCGTCCCTAGGAAGGCCGAATCTTATGCAGGCCTGCGTTTATTCTTCTGGGCCTTCATTCTTTAGTAGTATGATGAAGTTCAGCTCTCTTGCACGGGCCCTCGTGATTATCCCAGAAGGAGATGGTGCCGAAGAAGGTGCTGCTGGTGTAGATGTACTGATGTCCTCATCAAAAAGGAAGGTATTGACTTTGAAGAAACCTTCGCTCCTGTTGCCCGTCTTGAGTCCATTCGTATTCTTCTAGCTTTTGCCGTTTCGAAGGGTTTTAAGCTTTTTCAAATGGATGTCAAGAGTGCTTTTCTGAACGGGTACATAGAAGAGGAGGTTTATGTTAGGAAACCCCCCGGTTTTTAGAACCCTAAGTTTCCTCGACATGTTTTTAAGCTGCACAAAGCTTTATACGGGTTGAAGCAAGCCCCCAGGGCTTGGTACGACCGATTGAAGCAGTTTTTGTTGGGGAAGGGCTTTGTGATGGGTTCTGTGGATAAGACTCTCTTTTTGCTCAGAGTTGCTTCAGATTTCTTGGTTGCTCAGATTTACGTGGACGATATTATTTTTGGCGGTACTACTAATTCTCTTGTGTCCAAGTTTTCTGAGCAGATGCACAGTGAGTTTGAGATGAGCCTCATGGGTGAGCTCAAGTATTTTCTAGGGCTCCAGATCAAGCAGACCAAGGACGGCACCTTCATCCACCAAGGTAAGTACACTCGTGACATGCTTAAGAAATTTGACTTTGGTGGGGAATTGAAGCCGCAGATGACCCCGATGGGCACTTCTAGGGGTCTGGACAAGGATGAGAGCGGCGTCAAGGTCAACGAAAGGGAGTTTCGGGGGATGATCGGTTCGCTGCTGTACTTAACGGCAACAAGACCGGACATACAGTTTGCCGTGGGACTTTGTGCGCGTTTTCAGTCTTCACCCCGTGTGTCTCATCGGCAAGCTGTCAAGCGCATCTTCAGGTATCTCACTTATGCGCCTGATCTCGGTCTTTACTATTCAGCATCATCATCTCTTGATCTATCTGGATTTTCGGACGCTGACTTTGGTGGGTGCCGGTTGGATCGCAAGTCGACTTCCGGTACTTGCCAGTTTCTTGGTTTGTCTCTTGTCTCTTGGTCTTCTCGAAAGCAATCTGGAGTTGCTCTTTCGACCACTGAGGCTGAGTATGTAGCTGCTGCTAGCTGCTGCTCACAGTTAGTTTGGATGATTTCCACTTTGCGAGATTTTGGGTTGTTCTTTCCTACCAGGGTTCCATTGTTTTGCGACAGCACAAGTGCTATTAGTGTAGGGAAAAACCCTTGTCTCCATTCAAAAACCAAACACATTGATGTGCGCTTTCACTTTCTACGGGATCAATATGAGAAAGGTGTCATTGACCTTGTTCATGTTGATACCCATCATCAGTTGGCTGATATTTTCACCAAACCCCTAGATCAGTCTACTTTTGAGCGTTTACGAGGGGATTTGGGTGTTGTGTATCCTTTCTAGGATATTTTGCGTCAGTTTTCCTTCTTCTTTACTCTTTTCTTGAGTCCTTTTTGTGTGTGTTCATATCTTGCATATTCACATATCACACTTAAGAGTTGCTTCTGTTATATGATTGAACTGCTTTACTTATTCTAGCTGGTACATGCTTTTGATTATTTGTCAATGATCATGCCTTGTTTCAGTTCGCTTGATATATCTGATATCTGTCATATGCATGGCTTTTATGCTTTAAAATTTGAAAAAAAAATGATCACCATTGCTTCTGGTAACTCGCATGTGTAGGCTGAATGTTTTTGCTATCTGTTACATGCCTTGTGGCTAGATTCCTGACTTAGATGCAAATATGCAACTTGGACATCCTTCTGCTTTAAAACATGGAAATGTGCTATAAAAATGATAAAAAATCAAGAAAATGAAAATTCCATGCCTTTTTATGCATAACTTGAAAAGATCCAGGTGGGTTTGCTTTGTCGCATTGCATTGTTCTGGACTGCGTACCATAGCACTTTGGTATGAACTAGGACAGTGTAATGTATGCCAAGACCAATGTCTTAAGCTTCTGATGGTCCAGTTCTGGCCTAGGCTTGACTTGGTCTGTCAGCATAAGGTTTGACATGCAAATAACCCCTGGCAAAAATGAAAAAGGAAAAAGAAAAAGCCTGAAAATTGAAATGATAACAAGTTTGCTGAAGCACTTTGTTTTGGACAATGCTTATCTTGGTAGATATCAGTTAGCCTTTGCATCTCATGCTTTACCTTGCTTGTCAACTGGAAAATGTGGTGATGTTTTTGTTTACAAAAAAAACTGGAACTTGCGTGCAAATGACTTTCTTTAGATATCATCTGTTGCACTAATCATGCCATGTGTCTTGGACAGTATGTCGTCTGCTATACCTGCTAGATTTTGTTAATTGCAATCAATCCTATTTGAGAAGCATGCCTTTTCCACACTCCACTTGCACCCCAGTTGCATTCATCGCATATTTTGAGGGGGAGTTGCATTTCAGGGGGAGTCTGTGTCTCTTTTTCGAGTGCTTGATGAGTTCACTTGTCAACAAGGGGGAGAAATTTTGGGATAAGAGTTTAAGGGGGAGTTTTCTGTCTTGCTTACTCTTTTGATATCCTTGTTACTATTTCTGAGATTGCACTCGTTTTGAGCTTTTACCCTTGGTTAACCATAATGACCGCTTCTTGCTTTTGTTTGGCTTTTGGTTATTAGGGTTAAACTTTTACCTTATTTTTCTTCTTCTTTGTTTTCTTGTGCTTTGTTTTCGTGTTTCCACATTTGTTCGCAGGTGCTGAAGAGCTGAAGAAGAGGAGTGTTGACAATGCACTAATCAAGGGGGAGATTGAGGATCCATGCTGAATAGCGTGGGCCTCATGGCTCCAGAAGTGATGAGTCATTGTCAACGATAGTCAAAGAGGACAAATGAAGAAGAAGAGATCTGTTGTTTCATAGGCCGCGTGTGTCTCAGGTACGCGGGCAGCAAGCGACTGTCGAACAGAGGAGGCTGCGAAGTCGGGCTGGCCCAATCCGGGTACATGGGCCAGAAGCAGTAGAAGACCCACTGGGCTGTTGACCAGGGTTGACTCAGGTACTCGGGCGGTGAGTGATTGCCAGGCTGAGAGAGCTACGGAATCGGGCCGGCCCAATCCGGGTACCTGGTGCAAAGTCTGTGGAGGCTTTGTCAGTTTCAGCGCAAAACTGACAACCATTGATCTTGTATCCGACTGTCCAGAAGAGAAGCCGTAGTCGCTACGAAAACTTAGCTTCCGGATAAGTCATCTGTTTCTCTAGGCCCACAGTCAGTCAGTCGTGTCTGTAAAAATTCCTAAGGGCAGTAGAGTCTTTTCCTTTATTTCTGCGTCTGTAAAAAACCCTAAGGGGCTGGTGGAATATTCCTAGTGTTGGGCAGCCCATAAATAGGACCCCAATCCCTAGGGTTAGGACACCCCTTCTAGAATTCACTTTTTAATCTATTGGGTCATTTTGTCTCCTGCGTTCTCTCTCCAGTTGTGCGCTGCCAGGCTCTTGTTCCCTGCGATTTAATTCCTGCATTCCATTTGTTCTTCTTGAATCTGTGAGATTCTCTTCCCTCCTCTTGTCTTTTGGTTTGCAGTGTTTTTATGGTCTTTATTGATGCGCAGCAACTTCTATTCCTGAGAACTGAGTCTCTGTTGCTTCGGTTCTTCACTGAGTAGTACTAGTTCTTGCTGTTTGCAAGTAGTACTACTTCTCTGTAGCAACAGTACACTAGTACTCTAGGCTTGCTTTTTCCTGCATAGCTTTTTGATCGAGTTGACAAGGCCAAAGTCCCTTTTCTTGTGTGAAGTCCAACTCTGTGAAGCAGACTTTGAATCTGCAAGCTTCGAATCTGCAGGCTTCAAATCAGCAGGCTTCGAATCAGCAGACTTCGAATCAGCAGACTTCGAATCTGCAAGCTTCGAATCTGCAGACTTCGAATCAGCAGACTTCGAATCTGCAAGCTTCGAATCTGCATACTTCGAATCTGCATACTTCGAATCTGTAGGCTTCGAATCTGCATACTTCGAATCTGCAGGCTTCGAATCTGCAACCTTCGAATCTGCAACCTTCGAATCCACAGACTTCGAATCAGCAGACTTCGAAATCAGCAGACTTCGAATATGCAATCTCCGAATCTGCAACCTTCGAATCTGCAACCTTCGAATCTGCAACCTTCGAATCTGCAACCTCCAAATCTGCAACCTTCGAATCTGCAACCTTCGAATCTGCAACCTCTGAATCAGCAGACTTCGAATCTGCAGACTTAGTCAATCTATTCTCGCTTTGCTGTTTAGTTTTTTTAAAATGCGTTGGGTTTTGGGAGCATGCCATTGATTCGAAAGAATTTTTTAGGCGCCCATTCACCCCCTCTGGTCGCTACTTTCGGTCCTACAGTGCCCCCTTACGCCCGTGCCGTGCCGGATCGCTTAGTGGCCGTCCGATCGAGATCGGAGGGCTACGATTAAATCCCCTCGGGATTTAATTCGGGCCCTTGGATTTGGTCAAAGCAGTACCGTGCGTTCACGGCCGTCGATCGTGACTTAAATCCCCGGAGCGATCTCACGCGTCCACGTCATACCGGTTCGCGGGATTTAATCACAACCGTCCATTTTCACTTAACCCCTCCCGCCTCGCGCCTGGCCGCTAGATCTAGATCCAATGGCTCTGGATCAACCGGCCCACGCGCACAGTGCGCCTGTCCACCGTGGGCCTGGCTCACCGTGGACCAGAGCCCATTTTCCAGTTTAAATAAAATTCCAGAAAATTGTTTAAACTTTGAAAATTCATAACTTGCTCATTTTAAATCCAAATTTCACCATTCAAATTTTGATAAATTCAGTATATTATTCTCTACACTTTAAGGCCATAAAAACAATATGTTACTTTAGCACAAAATAAATTTATGAATTAAATGAATAAAAACCCCTTAGGGATAAATTAATAATCCAGGAAATAAATTAGTAAAACCCCCAAAAATTTAACTTTTAATGATATTAAATATAACCTCAGTACAATAAAGCTCATTTCACATATAAAACTTGTTTGCTTAAGTTTTGTGATGATATATTGAATGTGTTGTTTACTTTTCCGTATCGATAAGACTACGAGTTCGTCGAGGAGCCGGAGTTCTATCCCGAAGTTCCTCCATCCCCATCAAGGCAAGTCATCGACCACCCCTGTGGAAACAGTTGATCATTATTGAGCCTATGTTTTAATCAATTATCGCTATAACTCATAGGTTAATATTGCATTAGTCAAATATCAAGCCTTACACTTATATTTATTAGATCCCCGTCCTTGTGTGCAAACCCAAGCCATGCTTATTGAGCCTTAACTCCTTGTCACTCTACTATAAAATTATTAGCTAGTGCCCAATGTACCGGCACAACTGCTATAAGATAAAAAGAATGAGTCGTAGATAGCTGGATTCTGTATATGATTTTCCCCGTTATTCTCGTCTCTGGACTCTGTTGGAGTTGGCTAAGTTATAAGTATGGTGGGTTCTGGGTGCAAGCTCGGGCATTGGTTTGTCGCACCCGGGGCACTATAAGGACCGGTCTGTGGGATCTATTGCAAAGCACTTCCGTACCAACCACAAGTCTAATGGGTAAGTCCTAACTAGAAGTATGGAATACTCCGACTCGATGCACCATAGTGGAGGGGGCAAGGGGCAAGCCTGCGGGCGACTTGTACCGACGAGGCTCAAGGGGGGTATGGTGGGGCTCCGACGCGTCGGGACACCATATGAAACCTATAAGAGGGTGTTGTTGAGTCGGGAGGACTATATGGAAGGTTTTGGCACGAGTTCCCGTGAAATGGGTCATCTCGTTACACTTTGGTGTAGGTGATGAGTGCATGCCTTGTGGGTACAGTGGTACATCTCTGATCAGAGTAATCTAATCTTTTCGAAAAACCGAGCCCACGGTCAAGGGAGGGTTGGGTGACTACTCGCAGTTAGTTTACAATTGTTTGAATGGTTGAGTTATTCATGGCATGTAAGGACTGTTGAGTGAGGTGGGGCAGACTGTACCCCTCGAGTTAGAAGATGATGATGCATACACATGTTTACGTTTCAGTACTAATAAATTGTTCACATTAAATTGCTTTACAAATTACTCGCTTCCGCAAAACTAGCCATTATCTCCCTTGTTATTACCTTGCATTATATTTGCATTCGGTGGCTTGCTGAGTACTCCTGTACTCACCCCGTTAACTTACACCATCAGAGCCCGTCTACTACGAGGAGGATGCAGGTCTGGAGTAGCGACCCAGTCAAGGCGATACTAGAAGGAGGCATTCATCTAGGACCCTTATTTTATTAGTTTCTCTTCACCTTTATTTCACTTTTGTATTAATGCGGTCTACGAACCATGAATGATTGCCCGTATTGTACGAGGTCGCATGATGAACGTCTTGTTTTATTGATTTTCTATGGAATTTCAATAAAAGTCCTGATTTATTAAATCGGGGCGCGACACCAACTCCCACCCTACTTATTCTTTGTCAATCAACTCCAAACTCATGGGGAAGTCAAGGATATCGTGGAGTGGGATCGCCTTCTCCATATGACCGATGAGATCCCCGCTGGTGATTTTGCTTCTTAGACAGCCTGCTGGGCAACCTCTACCATCCTCCATCGATGGTGGAGTTAGCTGAATGAGCATGTCTTCAACCGCTCTTCGCTGCTTTACCGGCAGCGGCTTCACCCAGATGAAGCTGACACATGACCCAAGGTAGGCACTTCAACTTACTTTTTGGTTTGTTTCCATCGCTCTCCTTTTGTATAATTACCTTCGCTTTTGCAGGAGGATGATCTTAACGCCCCTTTAGTGAGTTCTAGTGGTCGGCCGTTACGATATGGCCCTGTATCCGCTACTACAAACTTGAGAATCAGTGCCTCCACTCCCATGACCTAGGTGAGTGGAAAACAGTTCAAGGTCTTGGCGCGCAAATGCCAGGCATTGACCCCGAACACACGGTAGTCCATAAGGGCTCGGGTCGGTCAGAGGAGCCCATTATCTTCAATTCCATGGCCATCGGTAAATTTTGTTTTCTTTTTATAATGTCGGTTCCTGGAGTGTACCTATATCTTTTGCTTATTTTGCAGCTGACACCGATCGCCTCCTCGACCATGCAGGCCCATGCCATCCGCACTTCTCCAACGGCCGAAGTCTCATCGCCCGTTTAGGTTTGCACTTGTCTTTTGTTCTTGGCACTAGACATCTCCTTTGTTCTCAGCCACCATTATCTTTTATCGACGTCGACTCCCTCTATGCGGCATTTGACCATATGTCGGATGAACCTGCCGATCCACGACCGGTTCAGGTCGTCGAAGATTTTGTTGCTCGGGCCGATACGCCAGAGGCAGTTGCCACCGGTCCGAATGTATCGGCTGCTGCCTATGTCATCACCGCTCCAGGTGCGGTTACTGTTGGAGTTGTGCTTGTCGGCGCTAATACTCCAGGGATTGCTGCGCCGAGAGGTGCCACCACTGGTTCTGAGGCATCGACTTCCAACGTTGATACCATTCGCTAGGTATCTTTACTTATCCATTTTTTTCATCTTCTGTTGTCTTTGATGTAACTGACACCGGCCTTGGGCGCAGCCGATGCTCGAGCAGGACAAGCTCGACAAGGAGCACTAGCCTACCGTCCCAATCGCCATGACGGAGAGTGATGCTTCGGCCTCCTCTGTCGATGATGCCTCGTAGTCGGTTGTCCTAGCCAGGCCATCCGACGTAAGTGTCCTTGCATTTATCCTGACACGCTTCTTCTATTATCGATCTTACCTTTCTCTTTTTTTCTAGTCCTTCGCCCGACAGTTTTCGTTCGACATCATCCCTATCTTGATGCTGATGTGGCCGTTAGTGTTGTTCCGCCGACTACCACTTCGCTGACCCCCGAAGTGCGGGAGACCCTATTGGACTTGCTACGTCGGCTAGAGAACCTGATTGAAGTCCTGGTCAATGATTTGGGTCCGATAAGGGCCTGTTTCAATGATGTCATGGGCTGCCTTGCTCCGGAACTAGTCGATGCTCTTACTCCCGCTACCTTTTAAGAGTTTCATCGGCTGGGGGTGCAGCATGCCGTGAAGTAGATGACCGATAGAGCCAGTAGCACATCGCTACTAGAGGCGATGAAAACCCATAAGGAGGCGGTCTTCGGCCTCATCGCTGGAACTCGATCGGCTACGGGTGGAGGAGGCCGATCTGGTGTTGAAGCTAGACGGGGTCCGAATGAAGATCGCCGAGAAGTAAAATGCTTTGGCCTCCTTGCCAGCTCTAATCGAGGCTCAGAAGCGTCCTCTTACCGGTGTCGTCTGTCATGCGCAACGTCAACATTGCGCCCTTCAAGATGTCCCTGGCTTGGATGCTGAACACCGATCCATCCTCTAGAGCGTTAATGTGATCTGACTACGGGTGATCGAAGCCATCTGTTGTTCTCTTGCTTAGTTTTGTGTAGGGCCTTTGTCTTGTAATCTGAAACGATATGCCATTGCAATACATTTGTTATTGATCCCTTGAATTGATTTTGAGTTTTTTGTCTCTAAGGGCGATGCTTTAGCATCGACTGTCTAAAGTCGATACCATCGGTATTGGCTGTCTTGTGTGTAGTCCTTTAGGCTTTTATCCAAACATTTTTTGTGTCTAAGGGCGATGCTTTAGCATCAGCCGTCTAAAGGTGATACCATCGATATCAGCTGTCTTGCGTGTAGTCCTTTAGGCATTTATCCACACGCTCGGGAAATATTTTCTTCAAGTGCTCCCCATTATTCTTCCATACTATCACGATGTTGGGTATCCACTCCACGTATCAGCATGGTCTTATGAATCTTGCGTCATATAACTATTGGCGTAAAAGATTACGCTAACAGGTTTAGGAAACTAAGTGTTTGACAAATGAAGTGTTTGTTTAAGTAAACTATTCCAAGCCTCCGAGATGAATAATAGCTTGAGATAGTTCGAAGTGTGTATTGAATATCTGAGTATTCGATACCCTTTATAGAGTGAAGAGGGGTATTTATAGACCGAATACATGGAAAAAGACTTCTTTACCCTCTAATTACAACCGACTAAGAAGATACTGTTTAATATTTTTCATAGGGGTAAAAGAGTAAAAGTCTAGTCTAATTAGTGAGAAGATAAATATTTTGTCCTTGCTGGCAACCCCCCTTCGGGTGAAGAGGCTTCGGGAGGCTTCGTTGTGCCAAAGCCTTTTTGCCTTTATGGTCTTTGGAGATCAAAGTTCCTGACTCCGTTTCTTCTGCTTGTGCCGACATGAAAATGTCCTTGGCTTTTTGAGGATGAAATATTTCCCCCCAACAATAACCTTGTTACCTCGGCCTTGATATCTGGATATATTTCTGCCTTGAACTGTTGAGGTGACCGCTTGAAGGGATGATACCCTTGTCTTACGAGGGCTGATGTTCTACGATCGATCGACTTACTTTTGGCATTTCATGATATTCCCATGCAAAGTAGTCCCGATATTATGGTAATGATGCGATTAATTCATTCTTTATTTCATCAGAAAGTTGAGCACTTATGAAGGTTTGCCTCGGTTTGCCACTGGGTCTGATGTCTATCTCCTGTAGCTCATCGGTTGCAGCGAAGCCTTGACCGAGTTTACCTTCTGCTTCATCCATGCCGCCTTCAAAGAGTAAGCTTGGGATATTCATTGCTGACAAGTTTGATTCCATCATTTTATACTTCAAGAAAGTCACCATCCCAAGCCTTGCTGGACATGCAGATGACTTTTTCCATCTCCCATACTGATAAATCGACTATAGCTACGTTAACCGATTTATCGGCGGGAACTATTTCCACTTGATCGCCGACCCACTGCATGAGGCTCTAATGCATTGTTGATGGGACACAACAATTCAAATGAATCCAATCGCACCCCAGCAACATACTATAGGATCCTTTCCCATCTATGACGAAGAAGGTGGTCGACACGGTCTTGCTCCCAACTGTCAATTCTGCGTTTAGCACCACCATCGTCTATGATGAATTGCTTTCGAAGTCCCTCAGTACTATATTGGTTTTGATGAGGTCCTCCGTCCCTTTTCCCAGCTTCTGGAAGGTGGTATATGGAATCAAGTTGATGTCTTCTCCGTCTATCATCATCTTGGACATCGGCTTGCCGTTGATCAGGCCTTTGATGTAAAGGGTTTCAGGTGCCGATGCTTGTGATCTTCTGGATTGTCAAATACTGCCGGTTGCGGGGTAAATACTAGTTTCGCCATGGTATCGGCCTACTCGGCGTCAGCCTTAGGGATGGCCTGATACTCTATAGGGAGTAAGAACACCATGTTTACCCATGCATCCTTCTTGTTGTCGTGATTGGCCTTGTCCTTCACTTGCCATTAACTTTTGATCCTTTGGGGCTGATCAGTTTATTCTTGAGGATTTGTGTCTTCAGCTCTCTCTACCGCAGCTGTTGCACTTTTCTCTTCTGATTCTTTGTGAATATACTAATGCAATACCACTGTGGCTTTCCTGTGGTAACGCTGCCATTGGTCGATTGATTGTTTTCCTTGGCGTTGACGGGTCACAACCTTTCAAGTATCAACACCCTTGGCGGTGATAACCTCTGATGGGTGGACAACCTTTCCTGATAATGTTGCCTCACCCTATCAGCGCTTGGGTTGTGACCACCATGCCACCTGTCTTCGCTGCCGCACTCAGGGCAATTGTCCATCGACACAGGTGGAGCCCTTCATTATTCCAGCAGAATCTGAAGAACTCACAACTCCAATAGGGGTTGAATCATGAGTACCCGTGATCGTCCTCGCCATCCATCCTTTCTCTTGACTTCTTCTCATATTTTTTGATTAGAACCGAGAAGGTGATGCCACTATTGGTCCGCTTGCTTTTCTTCGAGTGTCGGTCATCAGTGTGGTGCGCATGCACCATGTTGACCAGGAAGGGGTGATCGTCGATGTTCATCGGCTTCTTCCTGTCATCAAACTTGATTCGTCCTTGCTCCACGACCGATTGAATCTACTGTCTAAACACTTTGCATTCGTTAATGTGGTGAGACGGGGAGTTGTGCCACTTACAATATTTTTTTCTTCAGTTCATCGACAGGTGGTATCACGTGGTTAGGTGGCAACTAGATTTGCTTCTCTTTGAGCAATAGATGAAATATCCTAACATCCTTGCTGATATTGAAACCATACTTCTCTTCTTTGTCAGCTGACTTCACCATGGACAAGCGATTTGTTTCTTGTTCCTAGTCCATTCGACCAACCCGACCTCCGCATCGGACCCACTATCCTCATCAGAGTCCAAATTGGATACATGAGCGTATGCCACCTTCTTCGGATACCTTTCTCTTTTCCCCTTCTATAATCGGCTCTCATGGGCTGATACCCGCTATACTAGGTGTGATAGGCTCTCAAA
The DNA here is from genome assembly GCA_019279435.1 of Zizania palustris. NCBI lineage: Eukaryota > Viridiplantae > Streptophyta > Magnoliopsida > Poales > Poaceae > Zizania > Zizania palustris. The sequence continues at coordinate 46,875,740 of JAAALK010000289.1, forward strand.
CTCCTGCGATGAAAATCAGTATTTTATTGTATTCAGGAGCCCCTGAAATGCTAGCTCGGCTAATTGCGTGTCGCTGAGGTTCTGGCTATAGCACCTACTCATGTTGTAAAACATCAATGCGTAATCTTGGACCGATTCATCCATCTTCTACTTCACTGCCGTCAAATCGGTGAGCTTCATCTCGTGTATGCTGACGAATAAATATTTATGAAACTTCTTCTCTAGGTCCGCCCATCCTTTGACATAGTTCTCCGGTAGTAACGAGAACCATGTGAAGGCCGATCCTGATAGCGACAGCAGAAAAAACCTGACCTTCAGTGCTTCTTCAGTTGATGCCTCGCCACACTGAGCGAGAAAACGGCTAATATGCTCGATCGTGGAGACTGAGTCCTGCCCCGAGAACTTGGTGAAGCTGGGAACCTTGTATCGATGTAGCAACGGCACCTGATTGAACCACTCCGGGTATGGTCACCGATACACATAGGTCTGGTCTTTGGGCTTGAGTCCAAATTGGTCCCGAATCACTTCAGTAATTCGGTTCACCTAATCATCTTTTTGCTGATTCGGCGTGAGATATCGGTCAGTCATTGGGGGCTGTTGATAATGTTCTAGCCGAACAACATTATATTTATGTTCTTTGTTTGAGTAGGGCAGTGCTCCATAGTACGTGGTCTGGTGGTATCCCTGAGGAATGCCATCGGGTGCCCCCCTTGGCGGCACGAGATCTGGAAGCATGTTCCTAGCAATTCCGTATACTGGCTGGGGTACTTCTTGCCTGATCGACCCTTGCGGTATGGCCGAAGGCGGGGCTGGTGGCATACCCCTATCGAAAGGATATTGTTGGTGTATTTTTTGTCGCACTTTGACACACACGTGGCCTAGGAGATCTGCTTAACTCTAGTGCAGGTCCAACGTTCTCAGAAAAAGGGTTCAAGGCGTACCAATCAGTTTGACCTTGCAATTGATAAGGAAACAAACGGGATAACATCAGTAGCATAGCCGATCGGCTGGCGAGCCGATGACTGTGGCAAAGATAGTGAAATCATGGAATATCATGTCGATCGGCCATAGGGACGATGACCATGGTTGAACCAATCGGGCAAGCATACCATCGATCGATGAGATAGATAATTTATGCATGTGGGCTGATGAGCACTTTCCGATGGTGTGTATGATATGGCGCTGAATCGAAGATAACCTATCGGCTTGTACTCCGACAGAAATAAATAAAATGTACCAGATAAGATGTCTATATCATGAAAATCATCACAATAACTAGATTGTACCTAACCAAGATAGTAGCTAGTCACGATGATCTTAATAATATGTCAAAGTATCGGGCATGCTTTATTTAGATGAACGGTATACAACATGATAGAGATACAATAGCAAGAGATGTCATACATAACCGATGAAGCCTCAAATTATCACACCTAGATCACATCAATCTATGAGATCAATCTGATACAGCCTTAGACCTAGCTAATACACTGAGGACAACTGGAAATCGTACTGTTTCGATGTTCACCTCAAGAGATCAAATTGATACAGCCGTGAGGATACTGACCTAGTCGATACGGTCATCGGGGGTGGCGGGACTCACCTCTTCATCGGAGATCGGAACGATGCAGTCTAGCTCTAAGTGCCGAATCCCATCGGGATTAACCTTGGAAGCCAAGGGTGGCAATGTGTTGAGTAGTTGTTTGACTGAGATGTGTGTTTCTAAGCTAACTAGGGGTACATATTTATAGTCTAAAGACTTGTCGTCCAAGCACTCTATCTTAACCGATTCTGGATTTATCTTTATCTTCTCTTCATCTTTATCTATATCAGCTCCTTCACATTCGGTCATATTGTAATAGCATAGACGGGCTTCATTACGAATTTTGACCAGACCTTCTTTGACATTTATTTATCGTGTGTCATCTTTAGTGGGCCTGGGCTTTACCAAATCTTAGCATCAACAGATACGTGTTCTGGGACGGGTTCTGTCTACCCACCCCTTGGAGCGCGGGTTTCGGTAACAGAGCCATCATGTCTGTCGCCTGGCCGAACGAAGTGTTCGACGGTCCCTGTCTTATCGGCCCTTGCGGCGTTGGCACCCGCCGACTGTGTAGATGGTTTTGCAGCAGGCGTGAAGGATTGGTCGAAAAGTACATCGGGCCATGCGCCGACTCTTGAGCAATTGTTCCATCAACCGTATTCTTGATCAATTCATGCAATGCATTAACCAATACCTTAGACTGATTGATGAAAACGTGATGTAGAGCGTTGTCGACGACTTCTTAAAAAGTAACCCGCAGACTTTCGATCTGCTGAGGAATCTCACCGGCTGCGGTTGGCCTCGGTAATTGACTCCTTTAGATAAGACCAGATCGAGTCATGTCGAAGGCATTGAGGCACAGTTTCTTATAGTTCTCCACATGATCCAGTACCTCCGCTCTCTGTTCGTCAGTCAAAGCGTCCATGGTGACCGGGATGATGTTATTATCGTTGATTTTGACCGCCATAGACGAGTGATATGAAAAAGATCTCACCGAGCCTACCGGGCTTAACTCTAGTGCATGTCCTATAATCTTAAAAGAAAAAAGAAGGTTCTGAGCATGTCAATCAGTTTGACCCTGCAACTGATAAGGAATCATAAAAGATCAACGTTAGTAGCAACGTCGATCGGCTACCGAGTCATTGACTGTGGTGAGAATAAAATAAACGGGAATAAATGCGCCTATCAACCATAGGGTCGATGACCACACCCACGCTATCGGACTGAACACTCTATCGGTCGATACGATAGTGTCTTTGTGCAATAGGGCCGATGAATGCATGGAACATATATAGTGTTGAAGCAAACCTATCGGCTTGTACACCGATAGAAACCAAACTCAGTATGCCAAATAACATATTCATATCATTAAATCGTCGTAACTACAAGATCGGACTTAACCGAGACAGTCGCTAATCATGATAAATCAATAACACTTCAACGCATCAAGCATACTTTATTTAGATGAATGGTACATAGCATGAACAAGATACAATAGATCAAGATGTTGGACTTAACCGATGAAGCCTCGAACTATGACACCTAATTCACATCAATCTAAGAAATCCAAACTGATGCAGCCTTAGACCTAGCAAAATATACCAAGATAAACCCGACAATCACACCGATCAGGCCGATACCTCAAGAGATCGATACTATGTAGCCTTGAAGAATAAATCTTAATTGATGTGACCATCGGGGTGGCGGGACTCACATCTTTGTCGGAGATCGAGGCGATGCAGCTCGGTTCTAAGTGTCAAGTCCCGCCGGGATTAACCTTGGGAATCCAAGGGTGAGGATGCGTCGAATGTAGTAATTTATTGTGGTTGATTGTGTGTTGTAAACCTAGCTAATTAGATATATATTTATAGTCCGAAGACTTGTCGTCCAAGTAATCTACCTTGTAACCGATTCTGGATTATTTTTATCTTCTCTCTTCTTCATCGGCTCCTGTATGTCTGGTCATATTGTAACAATATAGACGGGTTTCTTTGATCATCTTTAATCATACCTCTTTTTGACTTTTATTTATCGTGCGGTATTTTTGGTGAACCTGAACTCTACTAAATCTTAGCGTTAACGCTTAGATTTCTGTCGGTTCTCAGAATATTCCATCACAGTCCGTAAGCATGCATGATCGATGAAGATTATACGTGACTTGATCAGATTCATCCAGGACTAAATGCTACGTACATCAACGATGGAAATGACTTCTCTACGTCGGAAAGCGACCCGTTTTCTACGGTTATGATTCATGTCGTCCAGTATGAATATAACGGTGTAGAGTTTTTTCCATCACTAAGGGCGGATCTAGGGGCATGCCAAGTAGACCTAGACATACCTTTAAATATAAGATATAAATAGGTATATAATAGCATCATTTGCAACACGAGCCATTCTTTTGCCTAATGGAGAATGCACTGTTCTATAGCAACAGTTTTTTTCTAATTATTTGGCATGCAATCTAGGTTATATTTGGTGGCTAAATTAAGTTAAACATTTTTAAATGTTGTTTGTGAATATATTATAGCGAAAGTAATATGACTCTATTAGTATAATTTTTGAACTATTTATATTTATACGAATTTCTAACTTAATCTTTTAATATAAAACGTATCATATTATTCACTACATTAATATTTAATTATAGTGTAACTTTAATAATTATTACTTAATTAGAAAAGAATATTTTTATCCAATTATATATGCAGATTTTGAAGCAGTCATATAATGTTTGAACTATTTATATTTATACAAGTTTCAATTTTAATATTTTAAATTAGTACTTTTCATATTATACTGTGTATGTATACTGAATTATGATATCAATTAATATTAATTTATTTAATTATAAAAGTATTTTTATTAATATTTTGATGTAACATACTCATCAGTATAATTCTGAATCCGCCACTGTCCACCATCTCCAAACCCTCTCCGGAGGGAGACGGCAGGTGATCTCGTTTGTCCATATAGGCCTCCGCTGCAGCAACGTTCCAAGTCACCGGTCAGACTTTGCGTCAGTCCACAATCGTGTGCTGCTCCACGCGCCTCGCCTGCATATATCTCATTCTCTTTGGTCCAGCTAGCTAATATATACAGCTAGTAATACTTCTTCCTCTCATTCCGATCGAAGACGTAAGGCTCGGTTTGCATCCACGTATTGAAAAAATTAGAATTCATTTTAAATTTTATATAAACATGAAATTATTTAGAATTTAATTGAAATCCAATATTTATGTTTGGGCATTCTATAAAATTCTCAAACATGTTTGATTGATCAAACTATAGAATCAATTTATCTAGATGAAGGAATATATAGTACAATGATCAATCTTAATAAATATAAGAATTCTAGTAAATTTTTTTATTGAAGAGAAATTGGCAGAACTATGAATTTTTGGTTGAATTCTATATTAGATTTGATAATTTCAATTTCATAGTGGCCAAAACAGTACACCTCATAGAATTGAATTCCAATTTTTTAATTCTGTATTTCTTCGGGGGGTTTGTTTTAATTGAAGGAGATGTATGTAAGATTAAATACTGAGTGAAGGTTAATTACAATAGGTTGAGATGAATAATTAGTAAGGTGTATGGCAAAAAATTCTAATTTTAAGTAAGTTTATTTAAAAATCTACTAACAACTGTCCCATAAAATGCATTTTGTTAAATCTATCATAAAATATGTTTTTATATTATATTTATTTAATATTATAGATGTTAATGCATTTTTCTACAAAGTTGATACAAAATTAAAAAAGTAGATAGAGGTAATATCTATTTTGCTCTCTTATTTCGAGATTCTTTAATTGTACTCTCCAATGCATGGATAAACATATTAATTATTGGATTAACGTAGCTATAGAGTTACAAAATTTGGATCTCTTTGAAACACAAGAAATTTGAAAGGATTTTGAAATACAAATTAGAGGTAGCGAAAGAGCAAGTATGCGCTAACGCAGGGCGAACCGCTCCACACGCCGGAGTGCATCTTGAGCACGGCCCTCGCCGTCTCCTTCACGGCGGCGTCGCAGTCCGCCTGCAGCACGCAGCACAGCTTCCCGACGGCGCCGACGCGCGCCATCTCTCGCAGCACCTCCGGCGATGCCGCCCTGCCGGCCACGGCAGCCAGCACGCGCACGGCGCACGCGTCAGCGGCGGCCGACACGCGTAGCAGCCGCTTCGCCACCACGGCGATGCCCGCCGGGTGGGACGCCACGGCCGCGCGCCCGTCCGCGCACGCGCACAGCTGCGCCAGCAGCGCCATCACCAGCTCCGTCGCGCGCCGCCCGCCCGGCGGCTGCGGCACCCACGCGGCGAGCTCCAGCTCGATGGCCTCGTGCGCCGCGCCGGCCTCCACGATGAGCGCGCGGTTCCTGCCGACGGGGCACGCGTGCAGGAGCATTCGCAGAGCGGCGCGCGTCGCGCCGGGGGAGATACGGTCGCGCACAACCGCCGTCACGGCGCGGAAGAGCTCCGGCCTCATCCGCTCCAGGAGCGACGCGTCGGCCACCTCCACGACGGACTCGAGCAGCTTCACCGCGCTCGCTCTCGTTGCGTCGCCGGCCTCGTCTCGTCCACGCTCTAGAGTTGTCAGCATGCGCGTCACCGCGTCGACGAGGTCGTGGTTGTCGGCGACGAGCGGCCGGAGCTCGTCGCCGGAGACGTCTAGCGCGTGGAAGAGAGCCAGGCACGCATCACCCGTAGCCATCCACACTTGACCCCGCTTCTTGGCACACGACACGACAAGACGGAGCACGCGCCGCAGCACACCGGCGTCCACCATGCACCGCCGGGCCACGCCGCTCTCCGACGCGACCGCCGCAGCCTCGCGAAGCAAATCACACGACGGGCAAGAACCACCTGTCGCCATCAGCCTCTCCACGACGGCGGCGGCGGCCTCCTGCCTCCGCTCCACCGGCGCCGCGGCGGTCATCGTAAGCGGCGCGGAGTGCCAGAACTCGATGAGGCGGCGGAGCGTGTGGTTCGGGGTGAGGTCGGCGAGGGACAGTGGCTGGCCGGTGACAGGGCAGGAGGCGTGCCCGGCGGCCAGCCACCGCTCGATGGCGGGGCGGTCGTAGGTGATGCCGGTGGGCGCAGTGACCGGGTCCTGCATGGGCTGCAGCGAGATGGGGCACACGAACTGATGCGGCGTGCCACCCACAGCCTCCATTAGTCTCCTCTTGGTTGTAGCTAGCTCAAAGTGCACGACTAAGCTTGGGCTTTGGCAAGTTCATGGGTTGCTATATATAGCCGTGTGCATTCAGTTTTTTCTTTAGTCGGTTTGGTTTTTTCTGTCCGGAAAAAAAATCGGATTTTAGAAAATAGAAACTAAACACTTCTTAAAAATAATAAACCCAAAATAAAAAACAAACCACAACCCGAACACCAAACTTATCAATAATAAAACCAAAAGTTTTAGGAAAAAAAAACCCAAAACCGACTATATTTCAGTTCGATTTGATTCAACTCGGTTCGATTTTCGGATTGCGATGACCTTAATTATCAGCATTTAGAACTAGAAAAGTTGTTAACACTACATATGAACACACACGTAAATACATAACCCATCGCTTCCTTACAACACGGTCAAAACGTAGGTAAAAGGAACCTCCAAAATATTTATTATTAAAATAATTTGGAGGATCTTAATAATAAACATATATATATATATACCACCCCTCCTTGATTATAGTGTTTAATTATTAGACTTACTTATAATATATTATATATAGTATAAAAATGTGTAATTTACTTGGTCAATTTATGGTAGTTGTTATATAGCCATCATATTTATGAAAATAAGATAAGCAATTATAGCACTAATTATAGCAATGCACACGCTTCATACGCGCCTAACTCCCTCTGTCTTATACTATGAACTTAGTTTGGAGAGCTTCTAATAATACTTTCAGAATCTAAAATTTTCTAAACAGTTCAGATTTTAGATACAGATTGTAAAACTCAATAACCACATAATCTACAAATGAACTAGAATCTAAAAACTAAAAAAAAAATAACTTCTCAATATCCTTATTAGCTAGATAGTAGCCGCCGCTTCTCATAATCTAAAAAATGTGCCTTATAAGTAGTTTTTTTATAAGTTAAAGTTCTACAAATTTTATCAATTTTGTAGAAAAAAACTACCAGTGGCTTCAACATCAAATTAGTTTTATTAAACTACTATAAAATATATAGTAATAATATATTTGCTTAATATTATATATGCTAATAGTTTTTTAAAAAAATGGCCAAGATAAAATGGAGAGAGAGTAGATTTGATCATCGACACATTGTGATGTTCGTGTTGCCAACTATAAAGAGAAGTCACATTTTCCATACCGAAATTCAATCCAACGAGTATCAAGGAGACTTTACACTAAGAAAACTTTCATACTGTTAGATCTGCGCCGAATAATGCGAATGTGGTGACTACACAGTACAGTCGGTGGGAGCCAGTTCCGTTCGTGTGAAGGCCGTTTCCACGTTTCAATTACGATGTGACTCGTTTGTTGATGGACGTACGTGTTGTTTGACCGATAGAGCGAGGTACAGCTCTAACCAAACGTCCTGGTTTGACCACACTAGCGGCCATAAAAGTATCTCTATTGTAATTATTATCCAACTTGCTATCCTTAAAAATAACAAGAATTGTCAAAAAGTTGTCTCCATTGTACTTGCTATTTGACTTGCTATTTTAGGGAGCTTGCTATTTTTCTCACAGAAAAATAGCAAGCTCCCTAAAATAGCAAGTACAATGGAGTGAGTAGCAATATAGCAAGCCAATTAAAATAGAAAGACTTGCTATTGCTATGAATAGCAAGTCAAAAATAACAATTACAATGGAGATGCTCTTACGTCGTAGTACTAGTACAGTTTTTGTTCGTATACCCGGCCGTATAATACTGGTACAATATACGGTAGCACGCATCCGAGTACCGATCGATCGAGACTTCCCTGTCATCAAATATGTCTCAGTTTTAAAATTTAAAAATTTAAAACACCTCTAAATGGAAAAAAAGTGTGAAATTTTACTTCAAATCACTCGGAAGAATATATTTGAGCAATCTAAAATACTTGTATTTTATATTATAAGGTCTCATTTGTGCAAAAACATATGAGCAGCTAGAAAATCGATGAGGTGAAAACATGATCTTCATAGGTCGCACTTGCATCTGCGCAGCAATCATTTGGTGTAAAAGAGTTCCTAACCCAAAAATTACCAAACAGTTTTTATACATCACATGTTATTAAAAAACTACTCATAAAAATTCTATTTTCTATTTTATAATGTATGATTTTTTAACATCATTTACTTTTTTCTTCTTTGTCCAATCACAAGTGAGTGGAGTCATGTATAGAAACTAATACACTCTCATAATGCATATAAAGTGGTTTTTTATTCTTGATATTAGTGATAGAAATCATGTATTGCAAGAGAAACTATTTCCTTCACCTTTCTTCTCTCTTCTCCTTAACTCTCCTTCCACATCAATAATTTGCCTATGTGGCAGTGCATTTAATATCATAAAAACCATCCTAATCACAAGGTTGGAGATGCCCTAATAGAATTAACACTGACAAATTTGTTAGCCCTTGAAAGGCTTTGCAAGGTAGTTTATTTTGATTCGGGCCTCCATAATAGATAATAACCTTAGGTTCAATGAATGCTTATTGATTCAGGTTAAACCTTTGAGTCTCTTTACAATAGTAAATGTTAGTATTTATAGGAAAAGTATAACATGATAATACTAATTTGGTCTCTAGTTACAACTGATAATACGGGTTCTGTTTATGAGGTTTTATAGGGGTAAAATAGTAAACCCTCGCGTGAAAACACTTTGAAAGTAGATGACTTATGCGAGATAACGGCGGCCCTCCGAACTAGTATGATGTCGAAGGAGAGGTAACCCTTTGCACCTTTAATTCAGTCTCCGGAGTATTTTCGTTTGAGAATGTTGACCTTCGAAGCTTTGAATGTTCTATATTAGCTTCGAAATATTCTATTTAAGACAAAATACTTAGCCGACGGGTACAATGAGATTATTTTCCCAGACACATACACACACGACACATTGTGTAATTGTAATTTGCAACATCATCAATAAAGAACACACTATTTGTGCATGATTGTAATGCACAAAACACTAAATGTGCTTGCTTACAACATCAACTTTTGTCATATTTTTTAATTAGTACGCACTATTTGTGTTGGATTTCTTAATTCATATTATTTTTAAACACAAATTCACGATACAATCAAGAATTAATCATACATCAATTAAATAATAGAATACGCAAGGGTTTCATCTATCCTTCATTTCTCTATTCCAAGATTTTTAAAGCAGATGAGCTAAACTAGACATTTTTAAACCTACTCTAGATCCCATAGTACATGGATCCACATGATCTAGATCTAAGATCTAGAATTCAAGATTGGAAGCTCTATCAAACAAGCCTTAAGAAGCAACCGTTGAGTATCTAACTAGTAAAAATCTAAAAAAGCTAGTGTTTCATAGCTTCCAAATTTTAATTTATTTTTAGATTCTACGGCTATTGAGTATCACATACAAAATTTAGACCCTTTCAAAAAACTTCAAATTTTAAGAGTAATTGTAGTTGATATAAGCTCCCAAACAAATCCTACACTAGACTAGTAGGATAAATCAATACAAAGTAACTAGGAAAATACCTTCGGTTACGTATATATGGCTTGAATCCCGGTAAGTGCAGATAACTTGACAAATATTTGTGGTGTGTTGGTAGTTGTGGGGTGTCGATAGAGTATGTGTATATGACAGAATGTACTTTTTTGTTTTAAAATATAAGTTATTTTGATTTTCCTTAGATTTATCTATAGATCAACGAAACTAAACACATATACATTGATTTATGTATAAATTTAGAAAAAGATAAGATCAAAATGAATTACATTCTGAAACGAATGAAACAATAAGCTTGGATCAATAAATACCTCTAGTGTGTTGGTAGGGTCCATGTGTATCTAAATCCGATAAGCATGCGTAACTCAATAAATATCTTTGGTGGGTTGGTAGAGCCAAATATCATGTAATCATAGGGGATGTGATAAAAGTAAGCTCCTTTTTCAGTTTTGGATTAATGTAATTTAGTTTATACGTAAGGATTATAATAAGTTGATTTATAATAATTTAGAGAAAAACAAAATACTTGTTTGATAGCTTGGATTATTGGTAGTTTGCATGGTAAAAAACTACAATACAGTTAAAATGAAATCTTCGGATGAGAAGGGGCTATGCAATGTATAATTTTCCCTACAATGTAATGGATATTTTAGTCTTTTCTATAGAAATAAGCTAAAAAGCTAGTTTTCACTATTTTATTATATTACTGTAATCCGGTTATAAATTATAATAAATTGACTCAATAAATATTTATTTGTACTTTCATCCGATGAGCTACCCTCTTAGTCCCGTAATATAACAATCTACTACTAGATTTGATATTTCGTAATATAACAAATCTAAACAATGTACTTTCATCCAATAAACAACGCGGTCTAATAATGTAGCAATCTAATATTAGATTTGATATTTCATAATACAACAAATTTGGACAGCGACTACTACTATCTAAATTCGTTGTATTATGAAATGTCCAACACTAAGTTGATATATGATAGGACATGGGGAGTAGATTGTTATAATTTCAAATTAAAACAAATAGACTTAAATCAGTCTTAGAAAAATGCGATTTTGTTTTGTTTTGTGGGAAAAGAGTGGCCTTGAAGATCTAAAAACGGACACATTTATATGAACAGAGAAACAGTTAGTGTGCGGTTTAGTCAAGTTGACCGGCCAAACCGTCCAGCTTCTTCCGTGTTAAGGGTATGAAAACTAAGGTTATCGCAGTCAATATGATCAGCCTCCAGGAAATTTAAATCTGATTAAATGACTTCACATTCGGTTTCAGGGCAGTAGAGATGAGATATTTGACCATTTCAGTGAAAGCTCTTCCAACAGCTAGCACATGAAGAAAATGAAGCTCCTGTTGTTGAATTTAGCCCTAGTTTGACAGACCAAGATTCTTAACCATTCCAAATGACATGGATGGATCAAGATTTCAGTTTAAAATCCCAATCCATACGCATGGAATGGAATAGACCGATATTTTAGTCTACCAAACTATGGATGTGATGCATGATGCAAGATTGTGACCCAACAAAAAATAATAAGGTTTCCTCTCATGTTTTTTCTAAGAGCAGTTTACTTACTATGTGCACAATACTTCCACTTCATGCACATAAATGAATAGCAAATTTACAACAAGGACAACAATTAGGAAATTCAATATTTACACAAGGAGAGACCTACTTGGCTACTTCTACTGCTGCTAGATGAGGTGCCTACTGCCAAGCAAAGTTGTTCGATAGACCATGCACATACAGCAATCTGTAGAAGAAATGTTAACTTCAGCTATTCACACATCAATGCTACTGCATTCTCCAGGAATTTCTTTCACACACAAATGTTAATGGAGAGCAGTCTATCAAAGAAAGATAAACCTCAGTTATTCACACAGAATGCTACATTATTCTTCAGAAATTCCTTCCACCACCAAATGTTGGAGGATGAACAGCACCATAGCCTGAATATTCCTGTCATGATTCACAGATACACTTAATAACTAATGTTCAATATGCTTGGTAAATGAGAATATTTCAATTCTGTGCCACTGAACAGCTATCTGCTTGCAAGTTGCAACATAAAATAGCCATTGCTGGTACTCTATGACATCAAATAAAAAAAAGGACAGGTGGTTTCAACATCAGTAGTAGCTCTGTTACTATATCCTTATGTTTCACTGCATACAGTCACCCATGATTATGTCAAGTAGATTTTGGGTATGTCTTGAAAGTTTACAGTAAAAACGTGAGAATTGCATCTATATGACTATACCGGTGAAATATTTATATGGTTCTTGTGGTACAGATGGCCAGATGGGAGGCACAAAATTTTTGTAACATTATTTGGTCCTGGCACCAATATTGTGCTATAGATGCAGTTTTCTCAAAAAGAAAATTACACCTTTTTAGTTGGTTTAGGGTAAACTACAGGAAGACCAAGTTAAGTTGATTATTGTGTATTTCACTGGACATGTTTGGCAGCATCCTAACCATATCTATTTGTTAACAATTGTTATCCTCAATCAAGATACAATAATAGGAAGTTGTACAAAGTACCTGTGATGCACAATGAGGCACAGAATGCATATTCGAATGCCCCTGAACCTGACTTGTTGAAACGCCACCAGCAGGAAACCGCAAGAAAGGATATAAAGTGCATAAAATTTGGCATCACATGAACAAGTAGTTAAGGAAACAGCATTTTAAAAGAGAATAGTAGCTAATGGAAGGGCTCAAGGGCTTGTACCTGGTAGAAGAAAGGTCTACCGATAGATGAGCTTGTTGCAATATCTTCTGTTGCATAATATTGATTTTGAATTGGTGGATCAACTAAAACTGAGTCAGCTGTCTGAGGCAAAACTGCTTGTTTAACATTTCCTATGAAACAAAATAGCAATTTTATCAGAAACATTGCTAGATCACACTTTGCATAACAAATTTAAATGTAAAATCAAATAACAGATACTTGAGCTTTTATCTTGCTTAGCTGATTTTTTCTTCCGCTTCTCAACCTTATTTCCATCTTTGTCCCTTCCTGACAGATGTGTATTCGGTCTCTTGAGTTCGCATACACTTTCTAGCGACTTTTCTCCATTTTCAAGCACATCCAGAATAAGTTTCCTTGTATCCTGATGACCTTTGCTCTTCATCAACAGAACATACACAAATCGCATAGCTTTGTTACGAAATACAAGCTCAGCCTCTGCACAATCTTGACCCAGAAACTCATCAGATGGAAATAGATATGTCCCTTTCCTAACATACTTTGTCCACCGCTTTGAAATATACCTTTCAGGAAGTCTATTGATATTCTTGAGTCCAAGTGCATTCATTGCGTGTGAACAAAGTATGCCCGTAGTCTCAAATTTTTTACAACTACAGTTCAATTCCATTGTAGAAGGGTCAAGGAAAACTATCCAAACTTTTGGGCCACTTCTTTGCAAAATGAACTCAAACCTATACAGTGTTTCACTACATTGCATTTCCTGATATGAAGTTCCAATACATTCATCTAGAAAGTCTGTTTCAAGATATTTATAGACTTTGCGTGTATAAACTTCAGAAGCATGCTCCAAAATACTGTTATGCTTAACTGTACACTCTGGGGGAGTTTGGTTACACTGGATATCCTTGGCAGATTCATCTGTGCGCCAACTCCCTACCATTCTATCAAACTCGAGAATAAATTTAATGAGTGAAGTTGATTCACCAGCAATACTGCACAGGACATTGTTTGAACTATCACTCCTATCCAGTGAATTAATCCCACCATCAAATGCATCCTTGTGAAGGGCCGCGCACCATTTATGCCTCTGCTGATACAGATCAGTGAGCCATTGGTGATCCTGCATATTGCAATCATTAAGCATCATTGCCCACGTTTCCTCGAATTCTGCTTCCGACTCACATTCTCTCATGCACTTTGTGAACATGCTATGAAATGTTCCAGAAGCATCTAGAGTGCCTAAATGGGACTGTAGATTATTTTCGATATCCCATTGACAGATACAGTGACGTGTTTCAGGGAGAATGCCTTCAATTGCCTTGGAGATGGTTTCATCCTTAACAGTAAAAATTGTTTTTGGAGGACGCCCGCCCATTGACTCTAAGAATGACTTGAACAACCATTCATAGGATGTCAAGGAGACATCTAATAAAAATGCACAACCAAACATAACATTTTGGCAGTGGTGGTTAACACCAACAAATGGAGCACATATCATATTATACTTGCTGGTACGACATGATGTATCAAACACCACTACATCTCCAAAACAGTCATAGTCAACACGGCTTCTGCCATCCCTCCAAAAGAAATTTGTCATTTGGCCATCCTCTGCCTGCACATCCCAATAGAACATACCTTGTTCAACTGTCCTATGCTTGAAATAGCCTACAAGTGCCTCGGAGTCCTCTGTTTCAAGCAATGTGTAATTTTGGATGCTAAGCTGGCGGTGACATTCCGTACCAACATCATTCATATGCAAATTGTCATGCATTGCTTGTATTTCAGCATTTACCATTGCATTCAGCATGCCAGGTTTGGGAATTGCAAGAGTCCTCATTGATCTCAGTAAGTGTATCTCTTCAGGTCGAACCAACTCATGGTTATGTTCAGGAACAACCTGAATAACTCGCCACTGGCCTTCAGAATCAACTCTAAAACGTACCATTGCTTTACAGTTAGTTCTGATCTCTGGCCTATTAAAGTTTGCCTCAGTAAGCTGCTCGTCATCCTTTAGACCTTCCTTTGAGCAGTAATAGTCCTTTGTACGAATAGTTTTGGTCCCTGTAAAGTAGTACTGTTTCCCCTTCCGCACGCTAAAGCCCATACGGTGCCCATAGTCACAGTACAGCCTGTAAGCTTCTTCCTCACTATATGCAATTTTTTTCCGCAATTCTTCAGTCAACTCATCATGGCTTGGAATTACAGAATTATTCTTGTGGTCGTCTTCTTCATTTCTCACAGGATGTTCCTCTCTTCCATGTTCTTCATTGTCAAAAGCAACTTGTTCCCCGCTTTCAATGTCATAAATTATTTGTATCTCTTGGTTTTCATGAGCTCCTTGATCATTATCTCCTACACTACCCAGACAGATCGCCTCCCCATCAATCTCAATAGCAATGCTAGTTTCTTCCATTACTGTATAATCCATAGCAAAAGAGGGCAACATTTAGTCAGCATTTCAAGCAAATGAAATTATATGTAACATCAATTCCACGACACAATAAAGATACAACAAACATAAATGAGAATGAGACACCGCCAAACTAGAACGGACTGACATAATTGACATTAGATCCATTTCTCACTATAGGAAGTTCAAACATGCATTTTCAAAGCTGAATCCTATGGTTCAGGCACTTTTACTCATGCTTCCAATAAACCTTTGTCTTTGGTCAACCACCATACCATTTCCATATACGCAATTATGTATGCAGGGCATGAACCAAGTAAGTTATTGAACCCAAAACTATATATAACACATACAAGTAACAATCCACAGTTTCTCCAATTGAGTAATTTTGGGGGGCATGGGTTCTAGTAAACTTGTTGTGAACATAAATTAGTTTTGCCCTGCAGGCTCCGTCCTAGCGTGTAAAAGAATCAGTTTTGCAATTAACTGGATGGATTGAAAGATATCAGAAAGAAAGATTTGGGTTCAGTTGCTCACGGCGAAGAACAGAAGACTCTTGTAGAATTCCAAGCAAGCTATGTTAGGGCTTCCGCACCAGCCAACCGAAAAGCGGGCCCTTGCCTCCGTCGAGTCGAGGATCAGGTGGAGCCGCCTCTCGGGGATTAAGTCGCATGGAAGGCGTCCGCACGACGCCCCGTCCAAGCAGGCCCGCGACGCGGCCGCGCGGGGAGAGCGTCGCCGGCCGAGGGAGCCACCTTGCCTCGCCCGGCGCGGACCGGCAGCCTCTCCCTTCGCAGCCCCGCGCCGTGCGGGGGATGCAGCAGGCGGAAGCGGAGGCCCGCGGGGTAGGAGGGAGACGGTGGTGTGGCGAGCAGGCGGCGACGGCGTCTCGTGGTCACGGAGCGGCGCAGTGAAGGGACGGATGCAAGCGTCAAGCGGCGTGTGCACCGCTATATATGTGATGGCATGTCTGATGGAATCCGGGCAGGTGCCTGTCCTCAACTTGTAAATCTTTTGATGTAAGTTGTCGGGTTCTTTTTTTACAGTAGTTTTACATATGGAAAATTACCAGATATTGTATATAACACTTTTTTGTTCTGATTTTAGGCATGGATCGGTTAACATTATTCTTCCTGTCATTACGGTGCTTGCGACAATCTCATCTGGAGATGATGCTCACGTACAGGTTGTTTACTTGTTATATTGTCTTTGCCTGGCTCTGTTTTTTGATTTACCAATACATGGAGTTACTTCACGCTCTTGAACAGAATTAAATACATATTCAACCGCTGAAATCATAAACCAGTTCATCTAACCATCATTATTGGTGTAGTACTGAGAAAATAGCCAGAACTAATATGAAACTAATCTTACCACTTAGTTATTCCTATTGGGTAAAATGCTACGGAAATACTTCAATGCTAATTCATGCTCCTCCTTTTGTGAAATACTATAATGTGTTGTGTCAGCCGTCAGTAGTGTAGTGTACTTATCTATGATTTGTCGTTCATTCTTTGCCAACTCAATTCTCTCTTTTGCAAGTGCTGCTTCTCTCTGGTCCTTTGTAACTTGAAGTTGAATTTCTGCCATCTTTTCTGTTGAAGCAGCTCTCACAGTTTAAGACTCATGATAGAGCTCAATATCTTCATGGGATAAATTACCGGATGGAATCTTTGACTTGCCTTTCAGTTTTGCCTTAGCAGCCTTTATACCTTGTGACGTACTTCCTGAATAAATATTATCCCTATTAATTCATTCACCATAACTATACTACTGAACCATGGTAAAAATAATACATAGCCCAATTTCTAACTCGGTGTTAATAAGTGAAAATTCTCACCTCCATAGATCCATGCATATCCTCGGATGGCTCACACGTCCTAGTCTTCTTATTCTCCTTTTCAGCATATATCCTATTCCACTTGGGTTGTTGGCATACTTCTGTCCACCAGTAGTAAAGTGTGAAATGTTGTTTTGTTTCATCCTTGTACATTTGGAGAACTTTTTCCTTCAACATTTCAGCATTTTGCCCACTCACGTATACTTATTGTAACTTGCAATAAATTTCATTGAAATGTACAACCTTCCTGTTAATCTTTCCCTAGTGGCCTTTACAGTGCTTGGGCTTCCGTTTTCGATCCTCTGGACTATTTTCGTTATAGTCCTTAATTACTTGTCTCCAATAGATATCTCTCTTCTTGGAGTTCCCATCAATAGGATCGATGGAATTATTTAACCACGCACTTAGCTACAATGTCATTAGTACATGTTAATTAATAATAAATTAGTTCAGCATCCATAAAACAATATCCAAAAAAATAAGTACTGGTCATACGAATTATCGCTGGTTATGATGAGGTGAATACCTTAGCTACAAATTCGAGAAATCTCAATATTTGAGTTGTACTTGAATATGTAATTCAAAGATAGCTAACAGATGAGTGAATTAACAATGTTGTGCACAATTTTACTATACATACAAAGATAAATATCCTTTTTAACTTTGCAATTATTTTTTAGTTGATAAGAAATTCTCGTAGATAGCAATGATATGAAAACATACCAGTCGCATGTAGTCATCTTATGTCCATGCAAGGCGCGATGGATTTTTTTCCACATCATAATTTTGTTCATCGTCATCATCTCTTTCTGGTTCATTGCCTTCGCCAACAGCATTTGGAGCACCTGGTATTGGAATTGGGGTTGATCGAGGACGTTTGAAGCTTCTTTGATTACTTGCTAAACCTACTGAAAGATGATGGATGTGGTGAGAACCAACATCATAGTGCAATTGGGAATATTGCCCCTGTTGTCGATGAATCTCTTCGACATCATCCGGTGATTGAGCGTTTAGCAAATCAATAAAAGAAGCACTTGAATCCATGGAGATGGATGAAAGAAGAAAAGAAGTTTGTTTGAGTAGGAGCAAGAAGAACAGAAGTTGAAGGGGTGTTGCCGTCACCACAATTCTGTTGCTGCACGTGAGTGTATCAAGGGTTTTTTTGCATTGTAAATTTGTATTGCATGGTTTGTTGTGCATGCAATTCAGGTTAGTTGCCGCATATGAGTTTGTTGTATAAAATTTGCTCCGGTTTGCCTGCCCGGTTACATGCAAATCAATGTTTTGTATTTCTGTATTTGTAAAGAGAGTTTGTTGGTTTGTTCCGGTTTGCATGCATGCAACGTCATTGCTTTGCTTTGCATCAAGCATCTCTATTTCAGTTTGTTCCAATTTTTGATCTAAGTACAGGTGAAGTATCGGTGCTAAAGATAGCACCACTTCCTACCCTGTAGCATCTGAGCTGAAAAAAAGCCGGTTTTTTTGGCTAAGCACCTGTACAAGAACCCCGTTGAAGGTGGCCTAAAACAAATAATTATTTGCCACTACTACTAACACAGGGGAGATTTGATAAGATATCTCAACTATTTGTCAAACTAAAAAATATTATCTTAAATTTTATTCTAGTTAATTTTTTATCATTATACCGTATTTTAATTCATGCCTCACTTTTTCTCTCCGGGAAAAAATCAATCTACTTTTCTCACTTTATTAAAAATTGACGACACACTTAAGTATAGCGAGGAAATATTTTTTGCTAGTGTTGGCATAATATTATAACTGAATCTAATATGAAAATATATGTGCAGTATTAGAACTGAATCCGCATATGGATTGAGGGCGTTGTGGTCACCGCATTTTTTAGGTCGGATGCCACCCTTAACATGGACACAATCGGCAGTAAAGATAGATTGGTCTTTTCCCATAGAGAAAACGAGAAATAAATTAAATATGGTAGAATGAAAAAAAAATCAAGTAGGACGTAGGATGAAACTTTGGGTGACATTTTGTGGAAGTCAAAATTTACTGAAAAGTCAAACCTAAACTCAACTATGATGAATTATAAGTTTCTTAGTATACCACTCTTGTGATGTTACCATTAAGACTAATATATAGAAATATTTATATCAATAAATATGGATTCAATATTTTTATATAAAAATACGATGTCATTTTTTAAATTTGACAAATCACAAATTATAGGTCACGGTGAATAAAAAAACTATACAATTGATCAAACTGGCTAGGCTCAAGTTAGAGTTGGGACTTGGGCCGGATTTTTTTTGGGACGTCGGCTATAGGGAGCTGCTCATGAAGTTCACGGAGGCCGGCGGGAGCGGTGGCGCGAGAGGCGCCCACCCGGACATCGACGGCGACGACGACGTCGCATTGAGCGGCAGGTACTCGTTGTTCACGCCGACGCCGTACGGGCAGTTCATCTCGGAGCAGTTCGCGTTTGCTGGGCACGGCGGCGGCGGCGGCGTGTCGCTGACGCTGGGCCTCCCGCGCAGCATCGAGAAAACGCCAGTGTCCTTTCTAGTGGGAAGTAGCAACGGCAGCCATGACAGTGTGCCGGTGAAGACGGCGAGCTACGCTACGACATGAACATGCAGAGCACCAAGTCGTTTGACGCCGCTCACCTCACGAGAGACTTCGTGGCCATGTCGCGCTACCCGTTCGGCACTGAATCAGCCGAACGTGACCACGTTCGACCGATGCAGTGCCGGACGTGGAGCTATAAATATAGGCCAAAGGACCCCTCCCTCTCATTCCTTGCTCGAGCTGCCTTTCATGGTATGTTTTCTTTTTTTTATGTTTAGTTTTAAATATTTTAATATTATTTTAGTAGTAGTTTAGGAGTAATTTAGTAGTAATTTAGGAGTAGTTTATTAGTAGTTTAATTTTACATTTATTTGACATATGCTTTTGAATTAATTTAGGGTTATTATACAAATAATTTAGAATTATTTTAGAGATAATTTAGGGTTGTTGTACAAATAATTTAGAAATATTTTCGAAATAATTAAGGGTTGTTCTACACAGAATACATTTATTTGACATATGCACATGTACTAATTTATTTGACATGTTAAATAAACAAAATTATTTATTGTTCGTAGCTTTGTTGTGCTTGTTTACTAATCGGGTTGACACAAGATTTGATTGCATCCGCTTTAGTCTTTCTTTTGCTCTACGTATTTCCTCGTATTTATACTCAGTTTTTAATATTTTAGTACTATTTAAGTAGTAGTCGTGTAGTATTTTAGAAGTAAATTAGTAGTACTTTAAAATTAATTTAATAGTAGATCCGTAGTAGTTTAGGTGCAATTTTATTATACTTTGTACATATGATTTGTACAATTTAAACCACAGTGATGAGTACCGTATCTTAAATTTACATATGCTTTGTATATAATGTATGTTATTTTTTGAGATAATTTAGAGTCAATTTAGAGATAAATTAGGGTTGTTATACACATGTGTTAGGATAGAATGTAATTGTGGTGTGAACTTAATGTTTTCAGGCATTATGGATAGAACATCATTTAAGATTTACTATGGAGATGGTCAAGTAGTTATGGGTCAAAATGGTGCTGATCTTAGTAGTTTTCAATTTACCAAGAATAGTTTAAATCGAGTGGAAGAGTGTGGAATTTCCAATATTAAGAAGTCGATGTATGGGTTTTTTTGATTAGATATGGAGCAGTGGGATTTGTATCTTTATGCCCGGTGCAGCCATGTGCCCCAAGGATTATTTTGGGAGATGGCTCCTATTAGCTCGAGCAACATGTGGAGAGTGTATGTTAAAAGAGCATTAGAAAAAGGTTAGGAACGGATTTTGCTACTCTACTTCACTCCTCGTGTCATTCCAAATGTAGACACGACACCAGATCAAGTTGTTCAGTCAAACGTACAATTAGAGGTTGGTGAGAGCAGCCAAGTCCATGAGGATATCCTTGAGACGGATGTAGGAGCTCTGACCCCAAATGTACAACGAGCTGCTGGAGGGCAGGCTGACGAAGGGGAGGAAATAGAGGACGTAGTTGAGTTGCTTGAGAGAGAGGACGAAGATTTGGAGGAAGCTTTGGAGCATGGTGGAGACGGAAACTCCGAGGAAGAATACGATGACAACGACAATGATGATGAAGAGACAGACATTATGATTCTCAATGAGTGGCAAGCAAAAGATTTTGATGGTCTTTCTATCGGTGATGGGCATCAAACTTTTTGGGAGTATGCACAAAATGAGGTGCACATGGGTGATGTGTATCTGTTGGCATGCTTTTGGTCACACACTAAAATACGCACGGCCTGGGAGATTTATTTAACTCTAGTGCAGGTCCTATGTATTAGAAAAGGGTTCAGGAAGTGCCAATCAGTTTGACCCTGCAACTGATAAGGATCGGAAAATACAGACATTAGTAGCATAGTCGGTCGGCTAGCAAACCGATGATTGTGACGTAAAAGATAAAGCCGTGAAGCATTGAGGGAGCGTGCCATTGACCGATGGAGAAAAACAGGACGTGCATATAGGCCCATGAGCACCCTTCGATAGTGAACATGATACAGAGATGAATTGAAGATAACCTATCAGATTGTACTATGATAGAAATAAATAAAGCATGCTAGATAACATATCTATATCATGGAATTCATCACAATAACTAGATCGGACCTAACCGAGATAACAGCTAGTCATGATGATCTGAACAATATATCAATGAATCAGGCAAACTTTTATTTAAATGAACAGTATACGACATGAAAAAGATACAACGGCAAGAGATGTTGGACTTAACCGATGAAGCCTCAAGCTATCAAACACATATCACTTCAATCCAAGAGATCAAACCCAACTGATGTAGCCTTAGACCTAGCCAAATACACTGAGAACAACCGGCGACCGTGCTATTTCACCGTTATCCTCAAGAGATCGGACCGAACCGATGCAGCCATGAGGGCACTAACCTAGTTGGCACGGAAGTCGGGGGTGGAAGGACTCACCTCTTCGCCGGAGATCAAACTGATGCAGCCTAGCTCCGAGAGCCCGAGTCCTGCTAGATAACCTTGGGGTACAAGGGTGGCTATGCACCGATTGATTGATTGAACGAGAGTTAAACTAATCCTAACCTAAGGGATACATATTTATAGTCTATAGACTTGCTGTCCAAGTAACGTATCAGCTGATTTCGAATGAATCTGTAACCCCATGCCACTCTTATCTCCATCGACCCCCTTCCGATCATGCAGTTGTTGCGGACGGACTTCTTTGACTTTCTTTGATTGTATCTTCCTCGATCTTCTGTTGGCCATGCGGCAACTTATAGTGGGCTCATGGGCCTTACCAAATCTTGGCGTCAACAGTATCCTACTAAGAATGTAGTGCAAGATGTTGTGAAAGCATGATCATTGTCATTCCGACCGTCATTTCGAATTAAGAAGCCAAACACTACTACATATAATGTCGTGTGTGGGAATCAGGAGTGTCCATGGAGAGTTCCTGCACATAAATCAAGGTAGGGGATTCATTGGGTCTTCTCAATTGTGGTCCAACATAAATGCGTAGTTGATACAACTATGCCTAGTCATAAGAATCTTAAGTGCAAGTTACATTGCAGGGTTATGTACCCAGAGATCGTTGAGAATCTCAGTTATGATCCTCAGGCCTTAATACTTGCTATAGAGAGAATATTTCAGTATACAATCAACTACACAAAGACATGGAGGGCTAAACAGAAGGCACTGGAAATGAGGCTTGGTACATTCGAGGAATCGTACCATAACCTACCTCTTTGTTTGGATACGGTGCAGGCGCGCAACCCTAGCACGTACTACACCTATCAAGAGAAGGATACAACATTCCCAAAAGGTGTGAATATTTTGTACCGAGTATTCTTTGCACTAGGTGCTTGCATCTGGGAATTCTAGAATTGTCATCCTATTCTTTGTGTGGACGAAACATTTCTAACTAGGAAGTATAGGGGTCAGATACTGACAGTAATTGGTGTCAACAGCAACAACTAGGTTGTCCCAGTTTCCTTTACTTTCGTGGAAAGTGAGAACTATGAAAATTGGTTGTGGTTCTTACGACAATTGCACATTGCAGTAGTTCAAGACAAACCAAATGTTTGTGTGTTGCATGACCGACATGGCGATGCTATGGAATAGTATTGACGAACTCGACCGAGATCTTGCCCTGACATCACCACGACCACCACCTCCAACAGCAGTACTCAGCCACCTCTTGCTACAGCTAAGCCACGTCCTGCCAATGGCCCCTCAGAAGAAATGCATTCTCATGCAGTGCCTCCAATGATGCCAGCTAGTTCGTGTCCTTATTGGTATCCATCAGCCCCATAGTACTTCTATGGTGCGGGTCCTTCGTCGGTTCCAGGGCCATCATTGGGTGCAGGTCCATCGGGTTATGGAGCATATGCAAGACCTAGTGGGTATTGTAGTTTGTAACACTTAAGTTCGTTATAATTTATCTTTTAACTAATCTCTTTTTTTGTACAGTGCCATATCTGTATCGCGGCCCGTCTTGACCTCTTAGCTCATCTCATAGTGGCTTTCAATAGTCACTCAGTTTCGATGGTTGTGAGAGTGGTGACCACGCTGAGGTGTTTGGGCCTTCGTAGCTGCAGGCAGCCCCACTGCCTACTCAGCCCGAGGAGCAGTGGCCTAGTAGGTCGACTAGGGACTCGTGCTAGGCGTCGTGATTAGGCTGACTAGGGTGCGTCGATCATCACCTAGGATTACGTTGTATCAAACCTTTTGTATTAAATCTCGTTTTTGGTATGATTATGCTTGTATTCATTTCCTTTATATTGTGCTTGTATATCGATGACATACTGATCTTTGGCACAAGCATTGATGTGATTAATGAGGTCAAGTCTTTTCTATTAAAGAGTTTTGATATGAAAGATCTAAGAGAATATAATGTTATTTTCAACATCAAACTGAATAATGATAAGAATGAGATCACACTTTCATAATCTTATTATGTAGAGAAATTCTTGAGCTATTTTGGCTATAAAGACAGCAAGCCTTCTCCTACACCTTATGATCCTAGTGTGACATTTTGAAAGAATAAAAAAATTGTTAAAGATCAACTGAGATACTCTTAGATAATTGGTTCACTCATGTACCTAGCTAGCGCAAAGATACCCTACATATCATTTGTTGTGAGCAAATTGAGTAGGTTCATGTCCAACCCGGGTTGTGATCACTAGTATGCATTTGAAAGGGTTATGTGCTACTTGATAGGTACTATGAGTTATGTGATTCACTACTCTGGGCACCCTAGAGTGCTTGAGGGATATAGTGACTTGAACAAGATATCTGATGTATTGAACTTTACGTCATGACTCGGTATGTCTTTACCCTGGGAGGTGGTGTAATATCATGGAGGTCTTGCAAACAGACAATTTTTACGTGGTCAACCATGGAAGCGGAACTTACTAATTTAGATGCAATAACCGCAGAGGTAGAATGGATGTGTGAGCTATTAATGGACTTACCTGTGGTTGAAAAGTCAGTACTAGCTACCATTATGAAATGTGACAAACAAACTATGATAGTCAAAGTGAAAAATGATAAGGATAATGTGAAGTCATCAAGACACATTAAAAGACGATTGAAGTCTATCAGGAAGTTGAGAAACTTTTGAGTAATAAGTGACTTATATTCAAACAAAAAAACCTAGTAGACTCCTTTACAAAAGGACTATCACATTATGTGATAGAAAATGCATCGAGGAAGATGGGTGTGACACCCATATAAGTTTCCATAGTGGTAACCCAACCTATGTGATCGGAGATTACGTGAATTAGGACCTAGAAAAAACAAGCTATTGGTTAACTAAGGAAAGTAATTATTATTTTCTAACCCTCTTTAAAATGTAATACTCTAGAAACTGTAAGGCAGGTTGGCTTTATGCCTTAATGTATTATGTTGGCTTTAATTATCGAAGATGTTATTTTGCAGAGCAGTCTTGAAAGAATACACCTATATGAGTCTGACTATCTAACGTTGTAGTTCACAAGACTCGGGTGATCTCTAGTAAGCTCATTAAGAGATCAGGGAATACGACACATTGCTCCACCCGAGGAGTAGGCTACTAGCATCCAAGTACTAGTTAAGGCTTTTAGTGAAATTTGTTTGCAGAAAACTTGAAATTCAAGGCATAGTCCATTATTCAAGTTGTGAATGAGTATAGCTTAAAGTTTTAGGCAGGAGTTCAACTTAATAGTGTTGGGGAATAGGGGAGCTACGCTAGCCGGCAAATTCAAAATTTACGCCCTAAGCCCAAGACTCATGCGCGTCCGGGATTATGGATTGTTACCTTATAGCATGAGACGCACTAGGTGCAGCGGAAGAAGATGTCCGAGTAGCGCGTCAAGTCTATCCTCGCTTCATCCTTACCATCCCTCACCGATCCGATCGATGAAGACGATGTAGTCATTCTCATGAATATGTCCACGAGCGTCGCTGTTGGAGCAACGTCTCCACAGTATCCACACGTACAGGGATGAAGTACCTCTCACGACAGTGTGCTAGCACTACACGTGAGAGACAGAAGATTCTCGATCTCAACGTTTGAGATCAAGAAAGAGAGAAGAGAAGTCTATGGTGGCTAGGTCTAATCTAGGCTTATTCCTCTGTTCCAATACGTCATCCTCCTCTCCTTTTATAGGGATGAGAGCCCCATGGTCGTGCTCATCTCGAAACCCTTAAAACCATAACATATCCAATCTATTTGCCCACGTCGGAACTTTCGATCCTAGATCAGAACTTCCGATAGGGTATTTTAGGTCTCTCGATACAGTACGATACGCAATAGATCTAATCTATTATCGCCCACCTCGAAACATCTGATACCATATCGGAACTTCCGATCAATAAAAAATTCCCCGATTCCAAACCAGAACTTTCGCCTCGTCGGAACTTCCGATACCATATCGGAACTTATGAAGCAACATTTGCTCTCTGTATCGAGACCAGAAAATTACTAGAACTTCCGATACTACTTATCGGAACTTCCGATACATGGAATTTTCTTGGGCATATCCTTCAAACTCCCACTTGCACAAGAACCAATTATTTACATGTTTCTCAATCCATCCCCTTAAGTGTGTGATCTGATAGGTTCATACACTAACAATTGTTCACCGGAAACTATTTCTGACTTACTGATCAATAGTGGTACCTAGCAGCACATATTGACCCCCAAAATCGTACAAAATCAATTTTCACTAAACCTTGATATATGTAGGCACCAGTCCCTTTACCACACGCCGTTGGTGAGTCAAGCTCAAGGCGAGATACGTTCCACCCTTGTTGGTTAGCTCGACATTTCACTCGATCAAGTATCGGATTCAAATCATGACTAACTCCTTAGTCATAGTGGCATGGCCATGCACTTTTTCAATCCAATACCTCGAGGGGCCCAGAGATGACTCTCCCGTTATTAGGAGAGGTAAATTCCATCTTGACCGCTCACATCCTAAGACATGTTTAATAACACACCTGAAAACAACCCTTATTACTACCCTATTACGGAATAGCGTTAGGAAGCATCTATTTCTGTCACTACGCATTCTAGAATCAAATGACGATCTCAGGTCCAAGAACTCTACAGGTACACCAATTGAGATGACAACTGATAACACATTACAATAACAATTCCAGCAGTATCTCAAGTGGGTCTGTCCAACACCATGTTCACCAACATGTGTCCACATCATTGACTTGACATCTCTATGTCTATGATCTGTGAAACACAATCATCAATCAGCCGGATGTGCTAATCTATGTATCATCATTGTCCCACGTGATAACAAGATTAAGGACCCTTTTGAACAACATTGTTATAAAGCAAATAGTTTCACATAACAAGTCATACTCATTAATTAAATGCAAACGACATTTATTCAAGGAACAAGATAACAATCATCCTCACACATTAGCATAGACTCTACTAGCATCTTCCACATGCACATGACTCACTCACGCAAGTATCTAATACCCATGGAACTCAGGTGTGCCTCATGCTTGGGTTGTGGAAGAGGCTTCGTCAATGGATCCGCCATGTTCAAATTCATGTGCACCTTGCAAATCTTCACATCACCTCTCTCAATGATCTCGCGGATTAGGTAATATCACCGAAGTATATGTTTGGATTTCTAGTGTGATCTAGGCTCTTTGGCTTGCGCAATGGCACCATTATTATCACAATAGAGGTCCACTGGACTGGACGTACTAGGAACAACACCTAGCTTAGAAACAAACTTTCTGATCTAAACGGCCTCCTTCGTAGCTTCTGAAATGATGATATACTCAGCTTCTGTTGTAGAACCAGCCACCCTCTCTTGCTTGGAACTCTTCCAACTTATTGTGCCTCCATTGAGGTAGAACACAAAGCTAGATTGCAATCAAGAATCATTTTTATCGGTCTGAAAGCTAGCATCGGTGTAACCACTTACAACGAGCTCCTCTTCACCACCGTACACAAGGAACATTTCCTCATTCCTTCTCAAATACTTGAGGATACTCTTTACTACAGCCCAGTGAATTTCACCCGGGTTCGATTGGTACCTGCTCGTAACACTTAGAGCATATGACACATTTGAGCGTGTACATAGCATGGCATACATGATGGATTCAATTGTGGAGGCATACGAGATCTCACTCATCTTCTCTAGCTCATCAGTTGTCACAGCACACTGAGTCTTACTAAGAGAAATACCATATGACATTGGTAGAAACCCTTCTTAGAATTCTGCATTTTGAATTGTTTCAAAACCTTGTCAATTTACATACTTTGGCTTAATCCAATTAACCGTTTTGATCTATCTCTATAAATCTTTATGCCCATAATGTATGCTGCCCCTCCAAAATCTTTCATCGAGAAACTGTTTTCAATGAAGTCTTGACAGCATTCAAGAGAGGAATGTCATTTCCGATCAACAATATGTCATCCACATACAAGACCAGAAATGCAAGTGAACTCCCACTAGCCTTTTTATAAACACAAGGTTCTTTTTCGTTCTTGATGAAGACAAACCCTTTGACTACCTCATCAAAGCGAAGATTCCAACTCTGAGAACCTTGCTTCAATCCATAAATGGACTTTAGCAACTAGCAAACTTTCCCAGTATTTCTCAGACCATCAAGACATTCAGGTTGTGTCATGTACACATCCTCACTTAGGTTTCTATTCAGGAAAGCCGTCTTGACATCAATTTGCCATATCTCATAATCATAAAATATGGAAATTGATAGGATGATCCAAATAGACTTAAGTATGGCGATGTGCGAAAACGTTTCATCATAATCAACACCTTGAATCTGTCTGAAATATTTCACCACCAATCATAGATGTGAACATTTCCATCAACGTCTATCTTTTTCTTGAAGATCCATTTACACTTAATAGTCTGTACACCATCGGGTGGATCGACCAAGTTCCAAACTTGGTTCTCTCGCATAGACTTCAACTCGGATCCAATGGCTCCAAGCCATTTCTTAGATTCTGGTCCCATCACTACTTCCATATAGATCTTGGGCTCGTCGTTGTCCAACAACAACACGTCGCGATGCCTAGTGGTCGAGAACATGTACCTCTCTAGCGCATGGACTACTCTCCCAGACCTTCGTGGGGATAGCGCATGTACAACAATCTCCGCAACACTTTGTTCATCCTGTTGTTGTTTAGTGGGATCTGGAACACTTTCCGGTGGCTCTCGAACCTCTTCGAGATGCACCGTCCTCCCACTAAATCCTTTTGAGAGAAACTCTTTCTCAAGGAACACACCATTTTGAGCAACAAACACTTTACCCTCCTCTCTATTATAGAAATAGTATCCTTTGGTTTCCCTATGATACCACACAAAGAAGCACTTGTCATACTTAGGACTGAGCTTGTCAAACGTCATACGTTTGACATACGTCTCACACCCCCAAATCTTTAGAAAAGACAAAATGGGATGCCTCCCAGACCACATCTCATATGGGCATTTGAGATCTGATGGGCAGATTGTCGAAATTTTGGGATAGACCCATACGAATATTTTAGAAATTCCTAAATAAATCTCAAAGTCCCGAGTCATGTAAAAGATTATCACGTGGTTGGGAGTCAGGTATGAAACTCGGTACTGTCGAGTGCCGGACTCAAGTCAGGGACTCAGAGGTCGGGGGTTAGCACTTCCCGAGTGCTTGATCCTAGTCGGGACTCAGGGGTCGGGAATCGGCTTGCCGAGCCTGATCACGTGTTCCCGAAGCCCAACTTTCCTTGTGGAGATGCGGTCTTTCCTTTTATTGTTTTGATTATTTGGGATCTTGACGAAGTTTACGTGATATGGTTATATGGAAACCGACTTGATTGAGATTGTGGTCGTGACACGAGATCTAGTTGCTCCCATATAAATACTCGTCTACCAGGCCGATACAAAATAAAGTGAACAACGATGAGAAATACAACAGAACTGAGCTAGGGTTTTGTCTGTCTCTTCTCTCTACTGTGTTGTCGCCGTAATCTACTCTATTCCGTCCACCGGTGTGCACCGGGAACAGGAGAGCAGATCTCCGGAACCAGTCGCCCTTGCAATCCTTCAATAAGAGAGGACGAATAAGGTTTTTGGAAGCGTTCAACATGACTACTCAAGTTCGTCATCACAGCGCGTCTTTTGTCTACATCTACTGTCGGGTGCTGCAATCCGACACCAACAAAGTATCTTTGTCCCGATCGCGGATTTGTCCTCAACTACTATACAGTACATGTGCTATCTTTTTGTACAATTTTTAATCATGTTTTGTGAATCCATGGCTATTATGTTTTTGTAATTTAGTACGGTAGATTTGTTCATATCTGTTTCAAAAATTAATCATGAAATTGTTTAATACTCCAACATACATTGACAATATAGTTAGTTAATATTAACAAAACTAATTATCTGGTAGGAACTTCTAGTTCATATATGGTCACACCATCTGATAGAGAGATTTTTATGTGGTTTGGAACTTTGAAGTTTTTTATGTTTGCACTTAGAAGATTGAAGAGCATGTAACTGTTGGTCACTAAGGGTGTGTTTGGTTGAGTTGTGGTTGTAGGAAAAAGTTGTTGTAGACTATGGGCTATGGAAAAGCTGCTGTGGAAAGTCAGCTGTGAGAAAATTGAAAGTCGTTTGGCTAAAACAACTGTGAACAAGCTGCTTTGAGTTGAGCTGTGTAAAAAAATCAATTTATGAAATTTTATATGGTTGTGTGAAATTTGAAATGTTAATTTATGAAATTTTGTATGGTTGTATGAAATTTGAAATGTTAATTTGTGAAATTTTATATGGTTGTATGAAATTTAAAATGTCAATTTATGAAATTTTCTATGGTATGAAATTTGAAATGTTAATTTATGAAATTTTGTATGGTTCTATGAAATTTGAAATGTCAAATTATGAAATTTTGTACGGTTGTATGAAATTTGAAATGTCAATTTATGAAATTTTGTATAGTTGTATGAAATTTGAAATGTCAATTTATAGAATTTTGTATGGTTGTATGAAATTTGAAATGTCAATTTATGAAATTTTACATGGTTGCAAAGTCAAAAACCGTAGAAAGCAGGTCTGAAAGAGCTTTCACATTTTCACTACACCAAAAACTGTTTTTACTAAAAGCCAGAGACTTGGAATATGTCATTTGGCTTCCAGGAAGTAAAAGCTGCTCCCGAAAGCCAAACCAAAGGGACCCTAAAAACTATGGAGTAGTTCCAAATTGTATTGCAATTCAGCTCAAGTTCACTATTTTCTACTGAGGAAGAGATTACATGAGATGCCATAAGAGATGACTAGCATATCTTTACTGAATAATTAGCACAAATCGATAAATTGTGCACCAGATGGGGAGACATGAAAATTGAAGCTGAACTGACAAAACAGCTAGATGTTGGAAATGAACTTTCAGAACTTGTCAGGAGGACAACTTGTCAGAAACTAGGAGCTCTGAATCAGTAGAACGTAAGCTGCTAGGCCTAGAGAGAGTGCTATTTCCACTCATGGTCTCATGCTAAACAAAAGAAGTCAGAATTTGCATTCAGTAGATCAACAAAACAAAATTCACTAACATGAGAGCAAGCAGAAACTAAGATTGTACAAGCAAAACATTGCCTAATGATCATCATTTGCTGAACTGACTGTCCATGTCTCGATGCATCTACCCTTTAGGCTTTCAACGCGCATTGCCTACTGAAAGTTCAGGCCACTTGTATTTTCACAAGAAACCAGATGGTAGTGCACTGACAATGCTAGTCATGGCAGGAGTGAACTGAGCTCCCACTCTTAGCACTTGAGTCTTCAGACATGCCTCTGAAGACGCCCCTACTCATGTGTGCTCACCTAAGCTGCCCTGTTGCTGGTATAACCGGATGCTGCACAACCCCAGGAGGGATTTTTACGTTGTTAGGATTCTCTCCTGCTCTGCCGCCATCGCAACCGGGTTCCAGCAAGTGCATAAGCGAGAGAAAAATTTCCATTCTAGTCACAGTCCTGTTGGCCTGCATGAACAGAATCAAATGTTCTTGCCTTAGGATTCTGTTTGTTCTGAATTCTGACCCGAAACTAGAGAGCTTCTCAGATACATTGAGCTACTTACCTCAACAGTGAATCGTGCCCATATTTTATTTTTCCGTGCTTCCATCACACCCCTCAAGATGGTTAATCCAAGTCCTTTGATAAAGTCAGCTATCTCCAGGAAGATACCTCTATCCTCACAGAGCATCTAAAGAAGCACCGCCATCAACAAATGGAAAGCAGTGTGTGCATCAACAATAATCACAAACACTACGAAGAAGTCGAAGAACCAGCAATAACAGAATCATTTACCTCTACAAGCATCTGTCGAGGCCGATCAAGATCTTCAACAATGATTGGGCATGTCATAGATTGACTGCCAACATCAAAAGCCCAAGTAGCACCACCTTCAAAGTAGTCTTTCAAAAGCGGACCATTCTCACCACCATGCATCTGTTTGTGGTTCACCGCAGAACAAATGAAATCAGGTTTGCAACAATTACCTCTTGGAATATACTGCAAACTAGTCTTTCATCATGACGCTACAAAATGATAGGAATTGCCTTACCTTAGATTCACTAGAATCCTTGAGGTCGTCCGCATGCTTTGTCACACTTTGCAAGAAAAGCATGTGCTTAATGGTCTTTTCCAGTAGTGCATCAATGCTGCACTGTTGAAAATTGGCATGAGACTGGTCGTCAGCACACAACAGATCTTATGTCCAAATTGAACTCCATGGGACACAAGTGACAAGGCTTAAATAAATCATAAAGGACATTTAAAATGTGAAGTGAACAAGAGGATACCTTTGCCCCATTAGGTACTAGTTCCCGGAGCTCCTTTATACGATCTTGAATAAGCTGGCGGTCTTTTGGTCGTGGCTTAGGATGCTCTCCTGGTCTGGATCTCTTTCTATTTGCCTTGTTTGGTGTATC
Organism: Zizania palustris; assembly: GCA_019279435.1. Classification (NCBI taxonomy): domain Eukaryota; kingdom Viridiplantae; phylum Streptophyta; class Magnoliopsida; order Poales; family Poaceae; genus Zizania; species Zizania palustris. The sequence goes on from JAAALK010000289.1 coordinate 46,908,428, forward strand.
AAGACCCTTGCTGTTTGAAGCAGACACACTTTCACATTTCATATTCTGTCCACTCTCAATCCAAAGGCGTATTTGAGATTTGTGCACTCCATTATTTGGGAAACACAACCATCCTCACCCTTTTCTAGGAAACATGGTTGTTTAACAAAATTTGAATCTGCCAACTCATTCTTGATTAGCAAAGGTGGAGCACCAGATGACTTGCATTGCTTCATCTCTTTTGAGCCACAGTAAGAAGTGCTAGGAACATCTGTCAACGAAGTCTTGCAAGAGGCACTGTCACCAGAGATCTGCTTGCCACAAGGATTAACATTCGAAATAACCGCATCCAATAGTTGGTCAGTATCAGCTAGTGAAAAGATCCCAGAATAAGAAAACTCATCATTCGGTGCACTGAAGACTGGAGAACTGTTAAGATAAATTGAGGGTTCAAGCACATCTCTGTCTGAATTCTGAGGTTTTGCAGTGTTCCAGGAGATGTCACCATCCAAACTATGGCGCAAATGATGAAATTCAGTACCAAATATATCAAACAAATCATTTTCTGTACTAGGGTCCATAAGAAATGAGGAAGTTCTCTCATTCGATATGTCTGGGAGCTTGTGTTGGTCCATATGTTTCACATCCCGCACACTTACAGCAGCACTGGATTCACTCACTTCATTAGCCTTTTGGTTTTGGCAAATATTATTATCTGAGTTATCCTGGTGAGTGGCTGTTTTCAAGCCACATGAAAATTGGACATCAGTGCCAGAGGGTTGAGCTGCAGAAGCTTCAAATGACTGTCTTCTGGAATTCTCCATTCTCACAATGAATTGAGCAGACTGGGGGATTTTATATGAAACATATGGTTTATACTCTACCATCCCAGAAGAACTGCATCTTTGGTCTAATGCTTGACTAGAAGTACTATTGTTATACAAGTTAGCCTCGACTACTCTAGGACCTGCTTGGAGAAAATCAAAACTCCCCCGACTATTCTGGAACACTGACATCTTGTCTACTCCAGGAAATAGACTTGTGTTAGTATTTTCATGGACAACAGGGTTCCAGCATGCAATCGATTTTAACAGAACATTTCTGGGGTCTGGTGATTCTTCTATGTTCCCCTGTTCTAATTGCCCAATGTTGGTCATTAACAATGGATGTTTTTCCACTGATGTTGAGATAGACGAGACAAAACCTGAGCTCACAGCATTAAGTGTGTTAAGTTCAACTCTCCTGTCATGGTAAGGGTTTTGCTGTCTGAATCTCATATCAGGAGCGTATAAAATTTGTTCTCTAACACCTTGACCATTCCTCTGTGCAACCTTAAGGAAAGAAGCATTCCTTCCTGTGTTTGCTGATGTGCTACTTGACAAGATTCTGGCATCAGGACTATAGCACTGTTCATAAGTTGCTGGGGATCCACTTAAGACTTTTGAGCAAGAATCTGCAGGGCATATACTAGGGAGACCTTGTAAAGAACGTGACTGAACTTTCTGGCTCAAATCATTTTTGACTGAAGCAGATGCGACCATACTCGATCGATTGTTTAGCTGACAACACAGTTTCTTGTATTGGAGCACAGAGTTTGTGTCTTCCATAACCTGTAAGAAAATAAACATTCATAAGCTCTAACACCTAGAAAAAATTGAAAGCATAAACAATTAAGCTAGCAGAGTTCTACTGTCCTACTGGTCACAATAAAAAAAACTCGACCAGTGGGGGAATGACTGTCCCACAGTTTCTCAAAAGAAGACTCAACTAAACCGGAAGAGAATGACCACAAACCCTAGCCCTCCACAAGTGGAGTTGCTTCCATAAGTCGATTCTTAACACATGTTTCCGAGGGGCCAGTGAGTGATCTTTTTTAACCAAGCCTGAAATTCACTCCTATGGGGAGTCAAACCCAAGACCTGTAGGTGCTACTCAAGCACCATAACCACTAGGCTATAGGCCCTTTCACAGTCACAATAAATCTCAAAGCAGATTCCCTTAAAGCAGTCTCAGTCTCTTGAGAGTCTTTTCCCCCTTTTCTTCACAACAATCCTAGGTGTTAGATACATAGCAGAGAGAATAAATTGTTCTTGTTTCCAAATTCCCACTACAATCCACAAGAAGGATGGGTTCTCCTAGGACCATACCACAATTATATATAGGGATCCAGAGAACAGAATATTTGACCACTCAACAATGTAAGTTTCGTAAAGTAGTACCTCATGGCCCATATAATAAAAACATGGAAAGTCTGCATAGCCCTCTCGACTATTAGACTCTGGATACTTAAAACCCTCAACTAAGAAACTAGGTAGTGTAGATATTGATCTTTGCAAAACCATTTACTTAATCCCCCGAGCTGGTTTCACGGGCTGTTTTTGCCTTACCGGCATCAGATTTTCCATGCTGGCACCCCATGGGCGCTGGGGAGTGGGGACTGCATGTCAATAGGGGATGATGCCCTAGATCGGGTTCTCCACCTTCGAGCTTGTGTTAGCATTCTAAGATGAAGTCAACACCAGCAGCCTCCACTACGGCGTGGGCGGAGAAGTTGCTGCCAGATAGCTAGCAGAAGCAGCTCCATGAGATCTTCCGATGATTCGACATGGACAATGACTTAGTATGTTGGAGCTTGCAAGCCATGGCACCGGAAGCAAGTTGCGATGGAGAGAGAGGGAGAGGGAAATGTGCAGTACAGAGGAGGTGAGAGAGAAGGATTGAGGGCATTTTTGTGCTTTCATATAAATAAGAGGACTCCTCCTTTTACCTCTCTGGCTCTCTATGACACCATGTTCCACATGTCATTTACTGAGTCAAAGGCATATCATCACTTATGTAAATGGTTTTCCATACTTGACATGGTAGAATACCCAGTTTCGTAGTTGAGGGTTTTAAGTAATTGGAGTACAATAGTTGAGAGGGTTATCAGATTATGTATACTTTTTCCTAAAAACATAGACAAAAACTTCAAGACATGTAAGATGATGTAGTATATAGGCTATATATAGTAACCAACATTGTGAATGCTTTACTATCTTACCACACCAGTAGAGCCTAGCTGCAGCACACCACGTGGTAACACAGGAATAATTGCAATGGTCTGCACAAGAAATAATTTATTAAAAGCTTTGAAGTAAATAGTCTGAATAATATAGACTGCAAGGATCATAATTCCACTAACCTTAATGCCAGCTGTGAACTGATGGTTCATCTCAGCAGCAACCTATCATGAGTAAACCTTAGCTCATTGCTCATTACAAAAGAATAAAAATACAATTCAAAGTCTCCAAAACAAGCAAGACCAAATCCCATTGCATCGTTCTCAAAAGATATTATAAATCCCCATGAGAGTATGTCATGGTTAACTTCAGCATCAGGGGAAGTCACACTCTAACAAGAACCCCAACAGACTTTTCAAATTCATATGCCCATTTGTGTGCTTCTGTAACTAGCTTATCACAGTGACCACTTATTCAGCAAACAATAGAGCAAACTCACTACATGCCAAAGTTTCAGGACACAAGGAACAGATATGTAAGGACAAAATAACCCCACAGGGATTGTTGGAATGCCATAAATCCCCTGACTCTGTGACTCCAAGCTTTAAATGAGGCAGCAGCAAAAATGGACCAGACAAAACTGAAATTGGGTTACATTCATATCAGTTCACACTTCACAAGAAAGGAGAAGAAGAAACTACACTACCTCGGATCTGAGCTCGTGATCATTAGAAGTATCATGGACAATCCATTGATGATTCCCAGTGAATGCAGCACGGCCAATGGTACTGAAGGACACAAGTGCACCGGTCATTCCTCAATGGAAACAATAAACCAAGAAGATTGCACTAGCTAGTACTACTAGTAAGTAATCCAGTAATACTCCAACAAATAAAAGCATTTCACAAGTTTTTTCATTACCCTTCTCCGACCACATGAACCTGTGAAGTCATCATCTTCCTGACAAGCGTGCAGACAGCGCTCCCGCCAGACTCGTACCCAGCCTCAGAAACATCAGATCTGGCGGAGCAGGATGCGTGGCCACAGCAACCGTCCTCCCACACCAAATGCCTGCAGAATGCACATGAATGTTAAACACAAAGCACACCGAGTGGCTAAATTCAAAGCACATTCAGCATTCCATCCTGCTCCCCAATCACTTGTCTCTCAAACGCCTCAAGGACTCGCACATTTGCAGAAAAGCGTTCATCTTTTTCACAACTTTTTATTTCTTTCATGTCGTGGTCAAAGTACTGGATTTGCAGCATCAGTAAACGAACGCAAAGATGCGCGTCTTCTTCTCCAGACAGGCGCAGAGCTCCGTAATGGCGTAATAGCGGAGGAATATACCCACACGAATCTTCTTCCCTGCGCCGCACGCTTTGCTCGCAGAGGCAAACAAAATCTAGCGTAAATGGAATGCTGAAGAAAACTCCAAACCCAACAAAAATGCATACAAGCAGACAATGAAGTCGGAAAAAGTTGAGATTTTTCGCGAGATCGAGCTGGAGAAAAGAGTTTAAGGCACGCAAGAAAAATGCACGAAATCAACCAGGAGAAGGAAAAGAGAGAAACGCTTACACGGGATCGGCGGCGCCGATGGCCTTCCAGAAGGCGGCGTACGACCAACCGACCTCCTCGCAGAGCCGCCGTAGCGCCTCCCCGATCGCCATCCTCCCCCAAAGAAGAAACCCCCAACGAACCCTGGCTCCCCCGGATGCCGCCGCCGGAGGAAATTAAGAAGTAGAGAATAAAAGGAAGAAGCTGAACAGCAAGAACTCCTCGTAACCCTTCCTCCCCTCCCCTAGGCGCCGCCGCGGCTAGCTCGCCCGGCCAGCTTCGCGCGGAGCCCGCCACCCCTCGCCGCCGCCGCCGCCGCCGCCGCCGCCGCCGCCGCCACTCGGGCAGCCATCAGAGGTCCCGCCAGCCGCCGCCACGCCTCCCAGCGTCAGGCTGTCCGCAGGAGCAGGAGCAACCCGCTTCACAGGGCGGACGGGAGAGCGCCCCGCCGGAGCAACGGCGGCCGCGCCCAGAGGGCTGCGGGCTACTTTGCTCGGATTTGAGGTCGCGGAGAAGCGCGACTCGCCGTCTCTCGCTTCCTCCTGCCGCTGCTTTGGGTTCCCTGCTTCCCTCTCTTCTCTCACTCTCTCTTGCTGCTCCTCCTGGATGTTGCTCAGCTTGTCTTTCTCTTTCGTTGCTTTCTTCTCGCTCGCCTTCCCCCCTTTCCCTTTCCCTCGCGGCTCCCGAGGCAGTCATCATTCTCTCCACGGCTCCGGGGTAAAACGGGAATACCTATCTCTATTCCTAAATTAATATTTTGATTACTAGTCATGGTAGCGTGATAAAATTTACAATATTAAAAAACTTAGTATAAACGATAGAAATAACTTAAAACTATATCATTTTTGAAAATAACATAAATTTTATTAATAATAAGGGTAAAAGCTAGTGATAGTGACATACCACCACCGCTAGTTTTTTTAAAGTAGTATAGATATGAATTATGTTTAGCAAAACTTCACGCTAGTTTAATGCTTTAGAATTCTTATATTAAGGGTATTTAGTTGAGTAATCTAGTTTATTTTAAATTAAATTAAAAGTTTAAATTCTTTTATTATACTATATAAATCTTAGATTCATCGAAATCTCGGATTGTTAGAGTTAAAGTCGTCTAAAACAGACTCATATACTCTATTTATACTCTATTTATATGAAAATTCAGAATTCATCATCATATTCTATTTGTTATTGATCCTAAATGATAAAAAAACAATATTTGTGAGATATGAAAGATAAATCTTTAATTTTTATAACGAAAGATATATGAACCGATCTTGATGTAGTCTAACGGCTCGTTACAATATTACCGATGGGTTATAGGTTATGGTGGAAATCGATTTCTTGTTTGTATAGCCTTCGAATCCCAGATTCGGGCTGAATTTAGAGTTTACGTAATATAATAAAATAGTTTAAATATTTATTTTTAATATAAAATAAAAACTAAATTACTTCATTAAATATTTTTAATCCATTCACAATTGTAACTCCAGGATTTCTTGAAGCTAGACTATACTTGCTCCAAAAAAATCTTGAGCTGGAACTATCCTAAACAGGACCTAAAAACTGTTATCTATTGCTAGCTAATTAATTTTTTTGACGTCTGAAATTATATTCAAAACTTTTTTAAAAATACGGGAGGAAGTATCTTTTATTAATTATATATGAATTTTTCTAAGTCTAGTTTTAAGCACCATCTAATTTGATAATAAGTTAGTAAAAACTTAAATATAATATAAATAATTAAATGGCGTGAATTGTTAGGTGCAATTAGTTATTCATATATTTGTGCTCTAATTCTAAATTCTTGCCCTAGAAAAACGATGCATGAGTAAATCATGTTTCGAATAAGTTTTTTTGGTCATACCGGAAATTGATCGGTCACATATACCGGTGGCAGTGTTGCTTGATTTGTTACATAGGAATAATTTTTAACTCGTTGCTTAGGCCATCGACACATTTCCTAACACACATGTTTGATCATTGATTTCTTAATAGCGTCATGAAATTATTAAAAGTATGAGATATATTAAACTACTTTTTGTAATGGGAAAATAATTTTATTAATGCCAGAGTAGGAATCTAATATGTGGCACCTGCTTGGGAGTGTTGATCATATTACTAGACAAATTTCAGTGTTTTTGTTTCAGTATTTTATTGTGTTAGAGCATCTCCGAGAGAATTGTTATTTTTTGTTCTTTAAAATCTCATATAGAAAGTCCTCCTAATAAAATTTAATAAGGATAACTTTAGTTTTGTTATCCATTGCTAATATATTAACTTTATTTTGAAACAAAAATATTTGTAGAACAGAGAGATTATTTGGTGCAGTTTTCAGGAGATCCAAATGGCAGCATATATAAAACTGAAAGTGCCATCCTGTCAAGCAGCTGATCAGAGGGTTTGAAACTTTGATTCTCTTTCTACTCTTTTTTCCTCTCTGCAGAAGATAAAAAAACGTTTAGGGCTTATTTGACAGTTCACAATCTTTATCCATTTCCTGGAGATGAGCCGGGATTATAAATTAAAATCCCGACCCATTTTCAGAGAATGGATCGGGATTGTGGGCTCCCAAACAAGACCGGAAAGATTTCGTTAAGCTCGGTCAAGTAGCATTATTGTTCTAAAAAGTTTAAGAGCATGTTCATTTCAGTTTAAAATTATAATATTTTAGCTTATTTTTATAGATTAAAACAAACATCTCTTCTTATTATTATAGTTTATTATAATCTATAGTGTACGTTATAACAAAATATTACTCCTGATAAGACACTAACTAAAAATTCAAGTTTTTTCATATATGTAATTGGCTGTACGTGGGCTTCGGGACCACACTTCAATGAGAGAGCAAGTTATAAATATGAAAACGGGTGAATTTTTAATAATAAATACGAAACTTTCTCTTATAACGATCTAATACTTATTTTTATTTCTATATAAACTGGATTATTATAATCCAGACTAAAATAAATAAAGGTGGATTAAGACCTTTTTTGCCCTAAATATTAGGTCTGAAATTACAGTTATGCCCTGATGTTGCCGCGGTCGGCGATGGCAATATGGGCCTCGAAAAGATGAGCATGGAGTACAATTATGCGGTCGTGTATGCTTTTGATGGGGGTGGTGGGGTAATTTTTTATTTAACAAAAAAATTTGTCTTTTTTTTATTGAGGGCAAAAAGGCGTAGACCAAGACAATCAGATGGCATGGCAGAGCCTGCCTTAGCTTAATTTAATCATTTTCTCCTAAAAAAGTTGTTTTCAGACGCAATATGTTTGGAAATGTCTTGAAAAAATTAAGTTGTTTTCAGACTCAATATGTTTGGAAATGTCTTGAAAAAATTAAGTTGTTTTCAGATGCAATGTGTTTAGAAATGCCTATTATTTTTTTAGAGAAAATTCTATTCAATTCATATTCAATTCACCGGTTCCCATATATACTACTAAAAAATTGATGTTCTCGTACATGTCACTACTTTAATTTTTTGTCCATATATATCATTGATATTAGTTTTTTCTAAATACCAAAAAATGCCATCAGCTCACTAAAAAACAAGAATAATCTAAGCTCCATGACTTGCTAGCACTTGCTAGCATGGGTGTACCAATCACTTATTCAATCCAACATAACTAAACCAGAAGGAAGCAAAAAAAGCTAGCTAGCTTTGTGAGTTGAGTGCAATTTTAGCATTTAGAAGAAAACTAACGTTAAGTAACGTTGAAACTAACGGTAATTACATACATAAACACAAAAAATTAAAACATTGACATGTATAAAACAATAATTTTTTGATGCTATATATATAATAATTGATGAACTTTCAGTATCATATACGGAATTTTCTCTTTTTTTTAACTCTGTTTTCAGACGCAATATGTTTGGAAATGTCTTGAAAAAAATAAGTTGTTTTCAGATGCAATGTGTTTAGAAATGCCTATTATTTTTTTAGAGAAAATTCTATTCAATTCATATTCAATTCACCGGTTCCCATATATACTACTAAAAAAATGATGTTCTTGTACATGTCACTACTTTAATTTTTTGTCCATATATATCATTGATATTAGTTTTTTCTAAATACCAAAAAATGCCATCAGCTCACTAAAAAACAAGAATAATCTAAGCTCCATGACTTGCTAGCACTTGCTTCGGCTGGCATGGGTGTACCAATCACTTATTCAATCCAACATAACTAAACCAGAAGGAAGCAAAAAAAGCTAGCTAGCTTTGTGAGTTGAGTGCAATTTTAGCATTTAGAAGAAAAACTAACGTTAAGTAACGTTGAAACTAACGGTAATTACATACATAAACACAAAAAATTAAAACATTGACATGTATAAAAACAATAATTTTTTGATGCTATATATATAATAATTGATGAACTTTCAGTATCATATACGGAATTCTCTTTTTTTTTAACTCTGTTTTCAGATGCAATGTGTTTACAAATGCCTAAAAAAAATTAAAGTTGTGTTTCAGATGCAATGTGTTTAGAAAATGCCTAAATTTTTTTGAAGTGTTATGCTCTGAGCTTTCCTTGGAGGCTGGGAGTGGGAGCTTCTTCTTCCCCTTCATGATTGACATGTCCTGAGCTGCACATTCCCTGGCTGTGGACCCCCTTAACTTTTTCATGTAGACAGTGGCCCACATGTCAGTCAGCACGGATCCATTAGGTTTGTGCAAGTCGGAATCTTTGTCCAATTAATTGATTTCTTTTTGCAAGGGACTTTTTTTTATAATGATGAATCGGTGCTCGCTTTTGTGAGATGTTTTTGGCTTTATTTTTTCTGAAAGGATTGCCTTAGCTGTGATATTAAGAGATTGAGGTAGCATTTGGATGATCAAAGTTGGATGGGATGGGATGGGATGGTTCTAAATAAGATAGCGTAGACGATTTTCTTAACGTCGCCGTTCGCTTATTTTTACCGTATAAAACGGTTCAATATCTAGAAGAAGTATTTTGAAAATCTGAATCAATGTAGTCAACCAAATAGGCACGTCCTTTAAAGATGCATCGAATCGTCCTGTGTGGGGATGGTTCAAGTAACCAAACACATAATAAGAATCAAACGTGTCGTTGTTAAGTGATGTTTGGTAGAATTTCAATTTACAGATCTAGTCCAAAGAAGCTTGAGCATACCAAATGATTATACATAAGGAAAGCTAGAGTTGATTTGGGTGGATTTGCTCCAAATGATTATACCTAATGTGATACTGTCTCCCAACTACCCCATGACTCAAGATTCAGAAATATTAAAGAAAAAATATGTGCAATTGACATTGAAATTACCTTATGTGTGTCATATTTTGTCCACTCTCCAAACTCGTAGCGTCGCATTCCTCCCCCTCTTTCCCTCAATGTTGTCTTAGCTTTTTCACGAAAACCGTTCCTCTGACTTTAGGAGCCAACTACGCTCTAGAGTCATCCGTTCCAAACCGTCTAGCGTAGATCCAATGGTATGAAACTCTACCGTCTCGCACTATTAAGTGAGCCCCACCACACACAAAACCCCCTCTCATATCATCGGATGGCTTGGATCGAATGATTATCCTCTACAGTTAGCTTCTCCGAACGAAAATGATCTCATTTTCGTTTTTACCCAATGTTTTTACCGAACGGTGTTTTGTTAAGCGTTTTGAATCGGAAATGTTTCTATCCTTGCATTGTATGGAAGATCGCCCAAATGAGTGTTTTACACCGATTATATATACTTTATTATATTACATGGAAATCTAGAACCAAAACTATTAATAACCAAACGATTTCGTAAGTGATTTTGATTTAGGATTCAGAAACGTTTCTCTAAATATCTGGATCTTTATGTAAAGAAAAGGTTTTAGCACGTAAGATAGTCATTGAGAGACAGGTAATTGTGCTTTAGTTCTTGACCGGACTGACACGTGAGAACACAGGAACAATTAACTTTTTAATTATTCAAATCAGGACCGGTTCCGAAAATTTCAGTCATATATCAAACTCTAAACGAGGATGAATTATCGAATAGATTAAACACTTTAAGTGACTACTAATTGAGTATCTGTACGTTATAATAAAAAATATACAATATTAAAAGAATATTATATCATCGCATATCAATAATAACGAGAACTCACATATCAATAAAAAACTAGTGTTGAATGAGAAGCTAATGGTGACGACAGATTCACCGTCACTAACTTCTTTTTAAATAGTATAAATAAACAGGTTAACGCGTAATATAAATATATCACCGGAACAAATGGAAGCCTCGTATCACACTTTTGGAGTAGCTAATTTGGAAGTCTCTAAGGAAAGAAAACATGCTTCCTTTTCTATTATGAAAACAAGAGTTTCACGTGCGGCATTCCTACTACTATTATTAAAACATGCTTAATGAGATCTGTCCTAATCCAAGATAAGTGAACTGTTAAACCAAGATTATGGTGACTCATTAGTGGAGGCTTGCAAACTAATCCTACTACTACTCTTCTTTGATGTGGATGGATGTGTTGCTTCAACAAGTGCTCCACTAGGCAGGAAACACAGAGACGTTTGCTTGAGTTTAATCACATCATGTGCAACAAGCCAAAGATGCTTTCTTTGGCTCTTGTGGAAATAAGCTAACTTAGGTTCTATTTGTTTTAACTTATAATTATAATAATTAAGCTTATTAGTTGAGAGTGCAAACATTTTATTTACACAGGTCTATATGTGGTGCCATGTAAATGTTATTTTTGCATGATGTTTGTTATGATAATTTGCAACATGTATTGTGTTTTTAAGCATTAGATATTCTTGTATATATACATGTAGACATATGGACTGTTTGAGATGGTTTAAGATTGAGAAAATTTTATATTTGTTACCGAAAGTACATCTAGCTTCATATTTGCTATACTGACTCTCTCACCGGACATGTGGTTTTGAGACTCACATGTTAGTGAAAGAGCTCGTGACATAAATAGAACTAGGTGAATTTTCAGTGGCTTATCAGGAATAATCTCTTTAAGATTACAAGTAAGAATCTAAAAAAGTATTGTTTTCTATCATTTAGATATTATATTGTTTTTAGATTGTGTGGCTATTGAGTTTAAAATTTAGAAAGAAGAAAATCTAAACTACTTAGAAGACTAAGAGCATGTTTATTTCAGTTTCTGACAAAAAATATATGTACTCAGAGAATTTTAAGCCGAAACAAACAGTTTAGATTATAGTCCCAGATTATAAGAATCGGTAACTGTAGAATTTAAAAATGAACAAGAATCTAGAAATTAGAAAATATCAGCTTCTCTATATTCTGATTAGTTAAATATTCAAATTATCCATCTACTTAGACTAATCAACTAAATACTCAGACCAACAAACTACGAAAATCTCAAATTGAATCAAACAACAAACACCCTAAAATTTTATGAATGCCTACTATCATACAACCGCTAGAAACTCGTGTTTCCTAAGGGCATGTACAACGGGTGCTTTTACCCCGTCTATAGCTTTGACAAATTGCAGAAAACACCTTGGTGGCTGCAACAGACAGTTGGGTCGTCGCTTCACGAAGTGACGATAAAAGCTCGTGCTCCGATGCCGTGCAGATCCAGATTGAGATTAGTTTGTAGTGTTATTCTAGATTGGAGGTTGATTTCGGCACATTATATGCAAAATATTTGAATTAATCTTATTTATGCTTGCTCTTATTTGGAAAGTATTCAATAATAAAAATTATAACAAAATAAATAATATTTCAATTTTTTTGAAAGAAAGGAATGATCAAACAAATAAGTAAAAAAGTCAAAAACATCATTTAAAAAATAATGGATGGAGTATTATAATTAAGTTAATCTTATTTATGCTTGATCTTATTTATATCAACAAGCAGTAAAATAACATACACATATGTCATCCATGTTTAATCCTTGTTTGCATGTATGCATTAAATAGTTTACAGACAGTTAAAAAGACAATACATTGTACACGTTGTCTATTTAGTTGTCCATGTGTGATGTGACAAAACTTATAGACAACACTCTATCTATGGGGTGTACATGCCCTAATGTAGTGTGCAGGAGGGATTTGGGGGAGATTGACGGTAGCAAAGGCACCAACCCACTAGAGGACACAAATCTGCTTGAGAATCTTGACCTTGGCATCTTGCAAATAATACTACTAGGAACCCTAGGAAAGAGGGCAATAGTTTCTTTGCTTTGCTTGCCTCTGCTCTGCCCCCACACCCAAATTCTGGTCCATATTGATCTCAACAAAGGGACACAGATTGATCAGCAGAGATACCAGTAATGGTTGGTCCCCAGTAGTGACGGAGCCAACAATTTTTTGGAGCCTAGAAAAATCTAACTACGTTTACTATTTAATATAAAAATTCTGTTTTTAATCTCTATAATAATAATAAAATTCTATAGCATATTCGCCGACGAGTCCAACGGCTTCCTAGGTGGCCGGGAGGTGGTTCCGCCACGGTCCCTAAGGTAGTGTTTGATTCGGTGTACGCCGAGGAATGGAACGGAATGGTTCGGAACCATCTTATTTGCCAAAAAATTAGTACCACACGATTCAGCATCCACAGGGAATATTTTGTTTCTAGGGGATCGTTCGGTTCCATTTAATTCCACCTCATCCCTCAAACCAAGCAGCAGTATCACCTCATATTCAAGAATCATTCAGTTCTGTTCCTCCTCATACATGGAACCAAACACTACCACTCTCCTCTTTCCTTCTCTTAATTCCATCATTTGTCTGCCCTTAAAACACAACTTATTACCTCATCGCCTGTAATTATGATATTTATGTTTTTATGTTTTTAATTTAATTATTAATGCCTATTAATAAATTGTTTTGTACTGAAATATTTCTATCCGGATTATGCGGATACTGATTTAAGGAAAGACATCGATCGAGTAAATTAAAAAAACAACATATCAGATTTATTACAACTCTTACGTCACTGTAAAGGTGTCCATTAATAGATCTGTGCATTTTAAGCATTGCATCAGATGTAAATAAATAAGGCTGATGTTGATGTGAGGTTCCATACTCTTTGGCTTTTTTTCTTAGTTAGAGAGAGGAATATAAAAGCTGATGGGCATGGGTTCCATGTGGCCACCAAGCAAACAAATGTGGTGCTCAATGATGGCGATCGATGGTGACGTGTCTCATCTCCTTGTGTTTTTTTTCTATTACTACTAATCTACACGATGGATTAAGGACCTATTTGGTTGGCATCTATAATTTGTCATGTCTTAACTTAAGAGGTTGTCACACTTGTGGCGAGAAAAAACAACGCCACAATTTTGTGAGGAAAAAGTGTAGCGAGAGAGTTTCTGGCTTGTGCAAGCTCCAACTGAATAGCCAACCAAATAACCACCAAACTCACTGTGGCAAGCCTAAAGTTAGGTGCGACAATACGTGGCTAGGAACCAAATAAGCCCTAAAGCCTTAATCATGGGCGACACGGAGAAAGACAGGGGAAAACGAGGAGAGAACAAAGGCAGTGTAGCGATACTCCATCGTATCATAATGTTATAATTCGATATCAGATTTGATATTTCATATTACAATAAATTTAAACAGTATCACTGTCTAAATTTATTATAATATAAAATATTAAATACAATCCTAACTATAATATCATAAGATCAATGAAGTATATACGGTACTCTCCCTATACATTCCACAGTTCTACTTCTCTACAACTTTCTCCCCAATCCTTTCTTTGATTCCTCGCCCCTTTTCTCTGCTCAGTGAACCAACAATTTTGCTATACGAGAAGTGGACGTGACAATAGACAATTGTGCAAAAAAAAAAAATGTGGTGACACTGTCTCTAGGATCTTTACAATCCATACCGTCTGAAACACACTAGTGATGATTATTGTTAGAATATAAAGTGATTTTTTTATCCTTATTTAAGCTTTTCAATTAACTAGTTGCTATATGCAACTCGATACGGTACCATAGCCAGTGGTGGCGGTTTCAAGGGGTGGTCCAGGTAGGCCTTGAACTACCTTAGAATCTGGTCCATTAGATCTTTAGTATTAGAAATTATCCCATATAAATATTGATTTTAATAGATTTATGAATTTATGAGATACAATTTTTCTATTTATGTCATATATTTTTTTAAAAAATTGTATTGTATTTTAAGTTTACGAGTATGAACACCCACAAAAAAAATTCTGAAGACCGCCGGTGATAGCCAGCTAGATATCTCAAGTTGAAGTGAATTATCCGTTTTCGCCTATCAAATTATTTTTTTTGTTCGAACTGATCGGTACATATAACTAAATAATTATTATTAGCTATGAGTACAAAGTAAGGTTCTATTTAGACAACGTGTAGTCTACGAGAAATAAACATAAACGGATCGATCCTCACTAAAACATATTAACTTATGAACGGTAACTCTTCCGTTAAAAAAATATTTTTAGTTAATCAATTTTGTTTAAAACAATTTATAATAATCTTCTTATGAATTCTTATTTATGAATTTAAAAGCCTTATTCCATTAATATATTTACTTATCCGTGATATATCACTTACAAACACTATTTTTTGTTAATAATTATATTGATCTAATGCATTCATCACTAATTTATTAAATTTATTTAAAAATAAAGTAAGCGTGAGATGGATCAATATATCACTCACAAACACTATTTTTTGTTAATAATTATATTAATATAATACATTCATCACTAATTTATTAAATTTATTTAAAATAAAGTAAGTGTGAGATGGATCAAGAAGTAGATTATAGATAAAAATATGTTTATAATAATTTTTAGTTGATCTAATACTGAATCGATATTACTACCTCCGTCCACTTTTGATATATATCTAACGAAAAAATAAAGAATCCAACTTTGATCCATGCAAGTCCATCAACTTATCAAATTATTTATGACTATTCGGATTTTATGCGTACGCACAACTACTACAGGTCAGCGGCAAATGAGATGCTCGCCGACTGCAGAGGGCAGTCGCCCCTCGAAGCCCTCCGATCTCAATCGGGCGGCTGTGCGAGGGGGCTTCGTGCTGGTGGGACCCACTTCGCAGGGGGCTTCGGAGAGAGAGAGGGGAGCTTCGCACCGCCCGATCAAGATCGGACGGTGCGCGAGGGGCGACAGCCGACTGCAGAGGAACCGGTTCCGGTCAACGGATGTGCGGAATTTGGAGACATTTCTGGTTGTCAGCGTCGAACCCTTATACACGTATCGAAACCGGACGGACGGAGTAAAGGCTAAACAATACAGTTTTTTTTTAAAAAATATTTTTTATCACTTTTTAAAAGAAATTCATAATAGAGCACCTCATCGTCAGCTGCTAGCAGAGAAAAAGATGTGAGGTCCCGTTTGGATTAGGGTTGCTTATTTTTAGGGACTAAAGTTTAGTCACATTTAGTCCATAAAATCCCAAACATAATTGTTTATTGGGACTAAACTTTAGTACCTAAAGTTTAGTCTTATTGGGACTAAAAGTGTTATACACACTCTATCCTCATTTATGAACCTTTCATTAAATGTTGTTTAGTCACTACATCCAAACAAGATGACTAAACTTTAGTCACTACTAAAATAAGCAAGATTATCCAAACATGGACTGAATGTTGCTCGGGGAGGATCGAACAAACGATCGACTTAGGTGTCGTTTGATTCAGAGACAAAGTGAGATGAGACGATTTTATCCTATTTTTTTGGATGGAATTGTCACATCTCGTGTTCAGTTACTTATACGTGATATATCACTTACAAGCACTATTTTTTGTTAATAATTATATTGATCTAATACATTCATCACTAATTTATTAAATTTATTTAAAAATAAAGTAAGCGTGAGATGGATCAATATATCACTGACAAACACTATTTTTTGTTAATAATTATATTGATCTAATACATTCATCACTAATTTATTAAATTTATTTAAAAACAAAGTAGGATGGGATGATTTTGTTCTAGTTTTTGGATGGAATCGTCCCATTTTGATTACGAGGGATGGAGATGTTCTAGTTTTATGTACGGTTGGTGGGTTGAGAAAAACGAGACTCTGCCCCGGAATCTCCGTCCCGCACCGAAACATATTCGGCCCGTTTCAAAATCTTCGGCCCATCCCTAAAACATCCGTATCGGAGCCTCCGGTCCGTCATGGAACCTCTAGCCCGGTCTCGAAGCCTCTGAGCATGAGGTGGGACGAGTTCGCCCCTTCATTTTGGGGGACGAGTTCGTCCCGAATATTGGAGGAATATTCTTTGGTGAGATGACCCCATCACACCTGATTCCAAACCAAACACTAACCAAACACTGTAAAAAATAGCACCATCCTGTTCTATCACACCTCGTCTCTCGAACCAAAATGAGAATCTGGCATGGATTCTGGGTTCAATCAGCATGGAGACAGGTAATGATGCGCACAACGGGTTGTGAGGTGTACCCACCAACACATGACAATATACCATTGCAGGCCCGCTGCACAAAAATGACATGACGTAGGCCTTTCCTGTCACATCTAATGTTTAAATACTATTTTGGAGTATTAAATATAAACTATTTATAAAACCCATTCATAATCGAAGGATTATTCACGAGACGAATCTAATGGGTCTAATTACACCATGATTTGACAATGTGATGCTATAGTAAACATTTGCTAATTATGGATTAATTAAGTTTAAAAAATTCGTCTCGCGATTTAGTATCTGATTCTGCAATTATTTTTATAATTAGTTCACATTTAACCCTTCAAATTAATATCAAAATATTTTATGTGACACAAGCTAAAATTCCTTGAATCCAAACACCCCTAACTGCCCCCTCAAATCAAAACGTACATGTACAGCCAGACAGACATTCCCATCTGCCCGCACGCTCGGGATTTGTCAGGTGTTGGTGTTGTCGTCATCGTCATCAATTCACAATTTCACGTATCGATAAAATTTTAGTTACGGTAAGAATAAGCCCCCGAAGTCAACATATACATCATCGAAAAATTTATAAACTTTCATAAGACTCTGTTATAAACAATAAAAAATCGTGTATTTTCTCTCTTTTCCCAACTAAAAATATGTATGAGTTTTTTGAGACGCATCTTCAAACAACTCATTGTGTTTTTAGTTCAGATTTTTCAACCCAGTTCCTAACTTAGAAGCTAAAATCTGAACCAAACAACAAAAATGAGCACCCGACTTCTATAAAATCATTCCCACAGTGTAAAATGAAATCCGGACCATAGATTTCACAGCCCACACCTACTTTCATACAACAAAAACCCTTTGCTACCCTAAGTGAGCCACCGCCCATGCCTTTAAAGATGGCAATAGGTACTTGAAACTCGAAACCCAATAGATTTTTATCTTATTAGAGTAGATATACGGTTCAAATTATTCACCTGTGGATATATTAATGAGAAAAAATAATATCCAACGGGTACACAGGTATGAGGATGGTTTCCTAATATTCATATTCGTTACCCGATGGCTACCCATCATCCAATAAACTATATTTTTGGGAGTTTAAATTATTGTTACTATTGTTATAGGTTAAATCATTGATGTATTATGTTTGAGAGTTTATTTATATATGTAATTTTCATCTATGTCTGAACGATTGATCGATCTATTCAGGTGAAACACTGTTTTTGTAGAGATAGATATACAATTATTATTTGTTAGTCTATTTTGTATGCGGTGACTATTAATGGATATAAATACCCAATGAGTATATTTTATCCGATAGGAAGATTTTTCTAACGGGTATAAGTTTAAGATAATCAAACTTAATGGGTATAACCTATTACCATCTTTAAAATGCCTTTTTCCTTGCGCGAGCCCTTGCGACGAGTCGTCGGCTCGTCGCCCACGCCGACGCAGTCGCTCCCCCGTGCCGCTGGTCCCCTCCCCTCCCCTCCCCTCCCGCATCACTGGTCCCCTCCCGCGCCGGCTCCAAGTCCGCAACATCAAACCCTCCTCCAAATCCGTCGATCTTCTCCCGCGCCGGCCACCTCCACCCTCCTCTAGATCCATCGCTTTTGCCGTCCTCACGCGCCGTCGGCCTCAAACTCCCCCAAATCCACTACAGGCCCACAGTCTCCTCCAGCTCCAGTGATGCCTTTCTCCTCCTCACGCGTCGCCGCTACCTAAAGAAAATCGCTGTGTATTTCTCCTCTAGATCCACTGCAGGCCATAGAAAGAAAATCTGCACATTGCATCCGTTATACAATCTGCATTTTCTTTCTATGAGTGAGGCATTGTCTGAGCTAATGGCTAACCTTGTTTTAATTGCTTTTTTGTCACAACAGTTGATATGCAATGAAGTCATGTCTGTGAATATTTTATAGAACAGCATTAGCTGCAGCTTTAATGGTAAACCAAGAAAGAAATTAACTACAAAGCTTTGCTTGTGAGCTCAAAACCAGTGCACCTTTGCACAGAAACTAATTACATTCGAGTGAATTATATTTTTTGCATTATGTACTTTACAGTTTATACTGGTGATTTTTACATATAATTCAGCTACTCCAATATGATTTTTATATACTGTTTATCTTCAATATCCATTCAGGTATGCTCCTAGTGAGTGAATTTCCTGTTTGTTAAACTAGCTGTTGGTTGGAAATGTAGAGAAAGTGATATGGTCATGTTTGTTTTTATGTAGAGAAATCTTATATTTGTTTTATGTAGCTAGTTTATTAGATAATGAATTTGTTGCGGGTGATAAATCTGACATTGAATTGTAGTGTTGAGCTGCCCAGTATGTTCAATGGAAGCTGGATGGTGGATAAGGCGAAGAAATTGATAAGTTTCTTTTATTGTTTTTCTGTAAACAAGGAGATTAATTCGTTAGAGATGTATTCATTTTATACATTTTTATACATTTCTAGCTGCAAATTGCAGCATTGAAATAATTTTGTACATGTACGTGCTCGAGATACATTTATAATTTTCAACTGCAATTATATCAATATAATTTCGTATTATTTAAATCTATGAAACATCACAAAAATTTCTTATTATAACAATTATCTAAATACACCTAATTAAACAAACACAAGGGTATTACAAATATTTACTAGCAAAACAAAAATCAACGGCCACTCCAACCAAACAACTTTTCAGCTTTTCCACATCTCGCGGTTCACAATAATTTTTTCAGAATCTACAGCTCAATTAATCACAACCTCAAACAGTATATATTATAACATTTTTTAAAAAAAATTATGGGTCTTGTTTTTAGCATGTTTAGACCATGCACACTAGAGACGCTGACTGTCCAAACGGAGCCAAATTTGGCCTGCCTTTGTTCCTGTGGAGAAAATCGAACTTATGCCACGTACTCCACCCTAGTACTCCGGTGCACCGGATTCAATAAAATGGATTAAAATATCATTTAGTTCATTGAACACTGTATTACTTGTTATTTTACGTGAAAGGGATGTGAGTTAGCTGGCACCAAATTTCCTCAGAACTCTATTGTTAAGTGTGCTCAGGCAGGAGTAGTACCAGGATGGGTGACCTCCTGGGAAGTTCTCGTTCACATCCCCGACACACCATGGCCTTTAAACAAGGTCGGGCCCATGTGGCCTATTTCAAAAAAAAATTACTTGTTATTTTACCATTTTGCCACAACGATGGCTGGGCAGCAACAAGGCAGAGAGAGGTGATGAGCAGCGACGGCCAACAGATGACGACGAGGTGACGATGGCAACGCAACAGGTTAGGAATAAGCAAATTGCCCCTGTTGTTTTAGGATCAGTTTAGCCATCATTTGCTAATAAAAATTGTTATATTTATCTAAGTAGAGGCTATCAAATTTTTGTCACGCTTTGATAAGCTTAAGAGAATCTTACTGTACTTTTTTAAGTTATTGACACGTAGAACTAGGGAAAATCTGGGACTAGAATCCATGCGATGAATGGAAAAACAAAAGGGAAAAAATGACAGTTTCATGTCCTGCTGTGAAGGCATAAAAAAAGACAGGAAGGTAACTGAGGCAGAACTGCTTATGGGCACAATTCTCAGTAGGATCTATCGCATTGTTTTTGTTTGCACTTGACCCCCATCAACTTCACGCTGCAGACAATTGCTGCACACTCCAGCAATAACAGCAATAACTCACCTTAGAGCAGGAAGGATTGCTGCAAATGTAGAATCAATATCAGCGTCAAAATTGGCTACGTCACTAGCCACAGTGGTATCATCAGTTCCCATCTGAAGCATACCACCAGTAATAGCACTCCCGAGTTTTGGCGAAGTTCTGCATTCCTCAATCGACCTTGTACCAAGGTATCTTCAGATCATTGTAAAATCCTTCCCATGGATGATGGATGATCAAAGCTTGAAAAAAAAGATTTTTCATTGTCGTTCCAATCATCCCTATCCAATTCATTCCCCACCTGTCATATCAAGATTAAGAACACCTCAAGTTTTGGCGAAGTAATTTTGCATTCCGTAATTGACCTTGTAGGCTTGTACCAAGGTATCTTGAGATGTTTGTAAAATTCTTCCCATGTACACTCATAGCTCGAACAAATTTTGCATTGTCACTCCATTCATTTCTATCCACTTCACTGCGATCAAAATAAGGACTGCCTGATTTGTAAGGACACCATGATCCTGATTTCGATTCTCCGGGTCTCTGGGAGCTTCTCTGTCACCATAGTTTTTCTGTACGTACCTCGTACCCAGCACTTGCTACCTTGATTCATCCAATATATAAAGTGCAGCTACCCTCTTCTTACGAGCACACTTCCTCTTTGATGCTACTAGGTACAAAAGCTGTTTCTTTGCTTCAATGAAACTTGGAGTCCTGTGATTCTTGTAGTAATATTCAATGCAATCAGCTGTTGTTTTTTTGCTAAGGAAAGATGAGATCTTGGCAAAATCTTTACCACATTTGACAAACATCTCCACAAAGACTTGTTTTTCTTGTTGACTCCATGGCCGAATCCCTGTTCTTTCCACTTCAAAAGATAGCGGGTCTTCAATCAAACCATTCTTGCGATCAAACGTGCAAGACTTTTTCTTGCCTAGAATCATTGCAGGCATTCTTGAACTATTTCCATAAACCTTAGTCTTTGATTCTGAAAGCAGTTCGCTTGTAGCCTCAAGTATCTTTGTAGTAGTCACCACATTGTAATCTGCATTTTAAAATGAAATAACAAATAAGGGTTCACAATAATTTTTAATATACTCCCTCTGTCATGTTTTGATCTACATCTAACAGAAAAGAGATAATTTAACTTTGATAGGTGTATTCCTCTATCAACTTATCAATATATTATCCTAAAAAACTTATCAATATATTTATGGGTGGGGGGGCCTGTGAGTGGAGATAATACCATCATGGGGAGTGGTGTGGAAGGAAGCACCCGAGTCGGCCACCCAATCCGTCGCGGCCGGCGGAGTCAACGCCATGGTGTTGAATGACTGCGCGAGGGCCGTCTGATCCCAACCACCGGACCACGGGCCCCATGCCGAAGGAGCAGGCGGGATCGGCCACCCGGTGAGCATGGCCGCAGGCGGGGTAGGAGGCCGAGGAGTGAACTGTCCCGGCCACATGGAGATGCGCCCCGTCCATGGGTTGGAGAAGGATGGCCAGGGCGCACTCCCGGCGGCAGGTGCTGGCATGGCGGAGGTAGGAGCAGGAGCGCGACCATTACCACCACGGCGCCCCCCTCCCCGGCGACGACGATCGCCACCGCGATCGCCACCACGGCCCCCCCCCGCCAGTGGGGGAACCGGCGGTAGGAGTACCAAGAAGGGAGGGAGCCGGCGACGGCGGTGGGTGGGAGACCGGCCGGATGGAGCCGGGGGTGACAAGGGCAGTCGCGGTAGTAGAGGTGGGAGCCAGCCCCCGGGTCAGCTCCTCGAGGACAAGGTCATCACGAACCTTGTGGAAGGAGGGGAACGGCACTGTCCTGGTGATCCATGTCCGGAGATGGGCGTAGCTGTCTTCGAGACCGCGAAGGATGTTGAGGACGAGTGTGCGGTCCGCAACAGGCTCGCCAAGGTCACGAAGAGAATCCGCCATCCCTTTCATGCGACGGCAGTACTCCGAGATGGAGAGATCCCCCTGGACGAAGGTGCGGAAGGCAGCGTCCAACTGGAGAGCACGAGCCTCGCGGTTGCCAAGGAACTGCCCCTCGATCGCAACCCAGGCCTGCCGAGCGGTGCCACCCAGTTCCCGCACGATGTCCTGGAGCTCGACAGTGATGGACCCAAGGATCCATGACAGCACCACGCTGTCCATGCGCCGCCACACGGACCCCTGGGCGACCACCGGAGTGTCGATGAGGACGTGGTCATCCAGGGCATAGCGCTGTAGGGTGAGGAGCACCAGGTCGCGCCAGCGGGCGTAGGAGGCCGAGGAGGGATCCAAGGTGACTGGCACAAGCGCCCGGATGTTCTGAACACCGGCCGCCTGGGCGTGGAGCTGGGCGGTACCCGGATCTGTGGCGACAGCAGGAGACGGGGTGGCAGTGGGGTCAACCCCCCCGAGGTGATGCTCGGCCGCATCGACATGCTGGGCCAGAGCATCAGCCGTCTGGCGAGCGTTCTCCCAAGCAAGAGCGACTGCCCGCTCGCGCGCCCGGGCAGCAGCGGCAGCGGTCTTGGCAGTGGCAAGGGCGGCAGCAAGGGCAGCGTCGGCAGCTACCACATCAGCAGGGGCCGTCCAGCCCGAGGCCACAGCGGTAGGGAGGGTTGGCGGTCCACTGAGGTTCGGCCATAACATGGCCATGGTGGGGGGAAGGTGGGGCAGCGCCCCCGGGGCCTGGTGGAGGCCGGCAGCAGCAAGAGGGGGCCCCCCCAGGGCCGGCCAGTCCACGGCCGTGGCGGGGGGGGTGGTGTTCGGCGCCCTAAGGGCCAGGGGAGGGCCGGCGGCCCCAGATCCGGCCGGCCCGGCGTCGGTGGCAGGCGGGGCGGGCGGGCCGGCGGCGAAGATGGCCGGGGGAAGCCCGGCAGGGGCAGAACCGGCCGCCTGGGTGTCGAGGCAGGGCGGGGGTAAGCCGGCGGCGCCGAGGCAGGGCGGGGAGAGGCCAAACCCCGGCGGGAGGAGGCCGGCGGCGCCGAGGCAAGGCGGGGAGAGGCCGAACCCCGGCGGGGGGAGGCCGGCGGCGCCAGATCCGGCCGCCCCGGCGACGGATCCGAGAGGGGGAGGGGCGGCGGCGCCAGATCTGGCCGCCCCGGGGGCGGATCCGGGCGGGGAGAGCAGCGGATCCGGTCATTGTGGCGGAAACTAGCCCACGAAAAGTGGAGGAGGAGGCCGGAGACGAGAAGGAGAAGGTGGGGCTCGCCGGAGGAGGGTCGCCGGCCATGGAGGCGGCGGTGGCGGCGCCGGAGAGGAAGGAGAGAAGAGGAGCCTAAGGCTCTGATACCATGTAGGAAGAGATGAGTCCATGGATTCCTCTCCCTAGGGTTGGGAGGATAAAAGAGGAGCCTTACAAGAGGGGCCCACACACACACTCTAACAGGCTGCACACATGTATGGCTATTAGCACGGCTTCAAGGGGTAGTCCAGGTGGGCTCTGGAGTCTGGTTTAGATTTTTTATTTAAGTATTGATTATGTTTATATTTTTTATTTAAGGGTTGATTCTAGTGGATTTATGATATTATGAGATATAAATGTTATATTTGTCATATTTTGAAAAAAAACATATTATACTTTGAGTTTATAACAGTATAAAATTTTAGGATATAGAACAGGAACACCCATGAAAAAAAATCCTAGACCGCCACTGGCTATTAGTGGTCAACACAGCACTTCATGCATGTTCAAAGAACCAATAGTCCAATACTACTTATTTATTTATTTTTTTGATAATGCACTAGGAAATATTTCTTGGTCTTGGTGTTAAACCTTATACGCTTATCAAAACTAGATGGTAAGAGTATTAGTGAGCATAGTTATGCACGGTTAACACAGCAAAAGGAAGATGCAAAGTAGAGCAGCACGTACATGTTCTGAACTACATTATGTCCACACCAACAGCCACAAAACAAGGCAACCGGACAAAAAGAAAAATTCAAAGTAAATTGTTTCAAAGCAATATCGCTAGTGCATCAGTGCAAATCACATGGCACAATGCAGGTTTGGTTTGTAATCAAATTACTACAAAATTGTGTAGAGTGGTCCAAGGGATTCGTTTCTCCTTATTGGGAATAAAAATATTCTAATCCCATATATCAGAATGGCTTTCACTACCTTCCACGTGCATAGGTAGTCTACAGACCAAGGTATATAATATTCTGCCAGGATATGGATAGTATTCGACCAACAGGAAAAAAAAGACGAGAAAAGATATCTAATATTGAACAATGTATACAGCTACGCAGGCCACACTGCAAGTATTATTATCTCATACAGTCAGACAGTATTATCTATACTAATATAAAGATGGAGTTTATTAACCTAACCATCCTTGCTAAACAATGACCACTTATGTGCAAATCATACCTTCAGTACCAGGTTTAGTTAATGCTAGTTGATCTATAGTAGCTTCTTTCTCTTTCTGTACTTTGTTTGAACCAACCTCATGAGAATGCATTGCTACCATGCATTGAGCTAGGCTATTCTCAGGGCAGCTGGTAGGAGCAGAGAAGGAACTAAATAATTCCTTCTGCTTCGTTTATTCCTTGATGCTTAAGAGGTATTTATAATCCTAATACAATCTAATCTGATATCATTATCTCTATCTTTAAAACAGAAATAACTAATCTTATCTTAATCTGACTAATTCAATCTTATCTCTAACTAATCTGCACATAACAGCAGCACATACCATTGCTATTCTGTAATTTTTCTTCACATCTTGAAGAAATAACTGGTAACTTTCGTGAATCATAATCTGCAAGTGCAATGTGTTCCAGGTTGACAGTATTGATATGTTTTTCTTGTTTTGATTGAAACCGCAAATAATCACCACCTGGTTGGACGTGATCCTTTGGAGGACTTGATGCAAACACTTTGTTTGCCACATAAGCAGTAGTAGAAAGTATGAGTGGAGACTTGGTACCAGAGTTCAGACTCAGAGACTTAATTTTTCTTTCCACACTATCAATTTCACACTCAGTTTGTTCCAATTCCTTCAAGATGGCTGCCTTCAAGTGTAATAATTGTTTGAAAGGAACAGATGTCGTATAAATTGAGTGCCCAGAGTATGTATCCTTAGGTTGCAAAAGGTCGATAAGAAATGGCTTTAAGGCACAGACAGATTTGACTGGGTAGCTATCCAATCTTGCAGTGCATTCATCATGCTTTGAATCAACCCCCAGTATAACACCATCACCTAAGGTGGACTTTTGACTGCTAGATCCTGTTAGAAATGTTTTGAAGACAACAATTAAATTTCTTCACATAATCATAAATTAGTACACAAGATATTTTTGAAGAAAGGCTAATAAGTTCTCAACAAGATTGTAGCAGTCATAGAAGGCATGCAAGCACCACAAAAAAATTGGAACAAAGTGCGTCCAAATCTGGAACTATTGCAATGATAGAAGGCATGCACATGCAATTAAAACAGTTAAATGATATTTTATCATATAGAGTACTATTGATAACAGAGTGCTCAAGCATAACTAAAAAGTGCTGACCAATGGACTTGCTTTTTGCACAAAACTCATGAATCAACGTATGTAATATGCAGGATTACAAAGCTTGGGAATAACTGAGAAATGTTGGGTACTCTCCAAGATTCAACTTCTCTAACTAAATACATCTGATATCCTCATAGTCCAGTTTGTGTATCTAACATGTAGAATTATAGAGCTTTACTATTGGTCCAAGCGCCCTAATTTTTAGTTATTCAACAGCATGTCTGATATTTGTTCAATCATAATGAAGTGAATTGTTCTACTCTTGAAAACTTTTCCAAATCATGGCACGATTTCAAAATGAAGAACCACTCTGATTGAATAACCATATTGCTTTTATTGGCTGTTTTTGTCAGGTTTCTTCAAAACCATGGCTCAGCCGCAGTTAGCCAAATCAGTAAATATCAATTTAAAATCTAAACCATACTCACAAATGAAAATCACCTTATCTTTGTGTTTGCTGAGACCTGAGACTAAAAAGCTGCATGAATTCACATGGCCCACCCAGATAATTTTACTTGTTTCTGGGAATAATCATTTAGGTAGCTCACTCTCTAGACCTAATTCCTCTACCTAATACAAAGTATATTACTGACCATTCAACACAGTGCAAAAAGATGTCAATAATCAAAACATATGTAACACAAAAACCGCAAATGCAACTAACATTTCTTTCCTCAAAAAAACTAGCATTTCATATAATTAGCTAAAAGCATGGTACAAGACCAGATGATTAAATAATCATGTGGTACTATCCATTAATACAAGCTCACTCATACTTAATAATACAACACTAATGTGGTCAATGCTTAAATTCAACGAATATGAAGTTTATTTGAATAGTAAGCAAGATCACGCAAAACTAAAATTAAGCAACAAAAAACAATTGTCCGTTGCAGTTAAGCATAAACCTCCAGGTTAGATAGTAAATGATTAAAAACATTGTCTTGTCACACAATATGTGAAGTGCAGGTATTATATGGCCAGTTTAAACTCTCACCTGAGAACTCTGGTCCCACTACACCTATAGTATTTCCAGGATCACTCTTTGTGCCAACCATCAGTGAATCCTGTGACCCTTGCATCTTCCCAGGTTCATTCTTTGTGCCAGCAACTGGTGCACCCGATGACCCTTGAACTTTCTGCTTCTCGTAATTTGCAAGCCCATCACCCCATGCAAGGCGTGCCTTCTTTCCAAGAATATTTCTGTCCATGTCCTGTGTAGATATATCTGAAAAAGGTACTGTTGTGTCATTGGCTACAGCAATCTCCACTTTGGATGTACTCATGGGACATGACCATTTTGCTGCTTTCTGACCCATTGAACCCAACAAATGCTCCCATCTAGTCCTTTTTCTAGGCTCTTTGAATGGTGATTGTGTTGATATTCCAATTGGCACAACATTGGACCTTAAGTTGGCCATTGGTTTTTGCAGGCTTGGTGATAGCAGTAGCCGTTGAGGTCTCGCCAAAGGGCATGGTGGTAGAGGTGGAGGTGGAGGTAGCAGTAGCGCTTGGGTCGTTAGTAGTGGTGATTGGAGCAATCCCACGCCTCTACACATTATTGATGAGCTTATGTACCGATCATTTTGCAGAATGTTGTCTGACTTGGACAGCGGAAAACTGGACATAGCTGCAAAGATTGATTCCAGTAAGAAATGCACTGTTGACAATATTTGAGGAATATGTTACAGGAAAAATGATGACACAAGATCATACTCAGAAAAATAGAAAAGAACATCTTGAAAAGTAGAAATTCTCATGGAAGTCCCTCAAAAGGGTGGACAATAGTTAAAATAAAAACACAAATAATGGAAGCCAACTTTGCTATATTTCAACTTAAGAATAAACCCACAAAAGAGTAAATCAGTGCCAGTGGATGAAATTGTTAGAATCTCTTTTCTGTTATATGTTGTTTTGACTGTAACCTGGCTGTAGCCAACTAGCCTTGCGTGGTGGTTAGAGAAATCAGGGGAGCGGCTGAAGCCTCCTCCCCTATATATGTACATGCGTTCTCCCCTATTGAATACATCAGCTATTCATCTCAATTCCTTCTTCTTTCATGGTATCAGAAGTTTAGGTCTACCTCTTCTCTTCTCGCTTCCGCCCAGCGCGCCTGTCTTCCGGCGCTGCTCCATGGCTGGCCATTCTTTGTCGCCGCCACACGACGACGCCCCGGGCGTTGAATCTGTCGACCCAAGGACCACCATGTCCCCGGATCCCGACGTCGCTGATCCCACCACGGACCCTGAGCGCGCTGCCTCCTTGCGCGCCGCCCAGGAAGATCGCGAGCGCGCGATGCAAGCTGCTCGCGCTGCCGCCCTGGCTCGCGCGGCTGATGCCAAACGCGAGGCGGTCATCGCGCAACAGGAGCATGATGCCGCTGACGCTCGCATCCGCACCGCCCTGGAGCGCGCCGCTCGCGAACGCGCGGCGGCCATGCCGTCCCCCGACGCCGACGATGACTCCTCTGAAGCCCGCGGCGCCGGTATTCGGCCTTCTCCGCTCGATGCAGCTCTTCTTCAACACGAGGCCGCGACGCTTCTCAACCTGCATGCCCAGGCTGTTGCTGTACAGAACATTCGCGCCCTCGTACCACTGCTCCTCGACATGAATTCATCATTCTATGCCAGATGGTGCGAATCTTTCCTCCTCACCCTCACCAAGTTCTCCCTGGAGCATCATGTTCTTTCCGACGGCGTCGCTCCCACCTCACCTGATTGGGTGCGCATGAACGCCGTCGTCCGCACCTGGATCCTCGAAACCATCTCCGATGACCTCGCCGACACGGTGTCTCAGCGCGGCGCCACCGCCCGCATGTTGTGGCTCTCCATCAAGTCCCAGTTCCTGGGAAACCGCACCACCCGCGCCCTCTACGCTGACCAAGAATTCCGCTCCTTCTGCCAAGGCAACCTCTCCGTCGCCGACTACTGTCGCCGCTACAAAAAATTGGCCGAGGACCTCCGTGATCTCGGTGAGCCGGTCTCCGATCGGACTCTCGTCCTCAACCTCGTCCGCGGCCTCAACGAGAAGTTCCTCGCCCTTGGCCTTCACATTCGCCGCACCAATCCCCTTCCAAGCTTTCTGCAGGTCCGCGACGATCTGCTTCTTGAAGAACTAACCATGGCGAAGGCCCCTCCCGCGGCTGCTCTCGCTGCTCTGTCCGGCAACGGCAGCAGTAGCAACAGCGGCGGCGGATCCAAGCCGTCTGCCCCCACGGGTGACGCTCCCCGCCCACCGCAACAGCAGCAATCCCCGCGTCCTCCACAGCAGCAACAGCAGTCCGGTGGCTCGGGCCAGCGTGGGAAGCGCGGTAAGCGCGGCGGGAAGAATTCCGGCAACAGCGGCGACAGCTCCACTGGCTCGGCCTCCTCGCAGCACTCCGCGGGCCAGGCTAATAGCCACAGCTATTACAACCCCTGGATCGGGGCCATTTACATGTGGCCCGGCCAGCGGCCGCCCTCTGCTCCACGGCCGCCTCCGCAGCACCACGCCTTCCTCGCCGGACCTCCCGGTCAATGGACTGGCCAGTGGGGGGTTCCTCCGACTCCGGCTGCGTACGGGCCGCCTCCAGGCTACGTCACCACACCTCCATCCACTCCAGTCTGGGATCAGCAAACTCTTGCTGCCAACTTCCAGACCGTCGCCCTGCAGCCTCCCCCGCAGCAGGAATGGCACTTTGACACTGGTGCCACCAGCCACATGACATCCGATGCGGGTACAATCACTCACAGAACCTCCTCCCGGTCTCTTCCTTCTCACATTGTTGTCGGTAATGGCAATCTTATCCCCGTCGCTTCCACCGGCCATACATCTTTGCCTCATAATCTGTTCCTTAAAAATGTGTTGGTTTCTCCCTCACTAATTAAGAATTTGATCTCTGTTCGTCAATTTACTACCGACAACAATTGTTCTGTTGAGTTTGACCCATTTGGCTGTTCTGTGAAGGATCTTCTCACCCGGCGTCAGATCATCAGATGTGATAGTCTTGGGCCCCTCTACCCCTTGCGGCTGCCTGCCTCTACTCTCCATGCGTCCACAACATCCCTATGGCATCAGCGGCTTGGACATCCTGGTCCTTCAGTTTTGTCTCATTTAGCACAATCTTCTGCCATTGCTTGTAATAAAAGCGACAGCACGTCTTTGTGTCACGCCTGTCAGTTAGGCCGCCACGTCCGCCTACCTTTTCATGCATCGTCCTCACGTGCTACTCACAATTTTCAACTAATTCATTGTGATCTTTGGACATCTCCTATCACTAGTATCTCTGGTCATAAATACTACTTGGTCATTTTGGACGATTGATCTCATTATTTGTGGACGTTTCCCTTGCGCCTGAAATCGGACACTTTTTCTACCCTCACCAATTTTTTTGCCTACGTCCGTACACAGTTTGGCGCCACCATTCAAGGAGTTCAGTGCGACAATGGCCGCGAGTTTGACAACCTCAACGCCCGCACATTCTTCTCCTCCAATGGTGTTCATCTGCGTATGTCCTGTCCCTACACTTCAGCCCAGAATGGTAAAGCAGAACGCGTTATCCGATCCATCAACAACGTCGTTCGCTCCCTGCTCATTCATGCCAGCGTTCCCCCTA
Organism: Zizania palustris; assembly: GCA_019279435.1. NCBI lineage: Eukaryota > Viridiplantae > Streptophyta > Magnoliopsida > Poales > Poaceae > Zizania > Zizania palustris. The sequence continues at coordinate 46,939,138 of JAAALK010000289.1, forward strand.
ATTTTTGGGTTGCCGCCCTTGGTACAGCGACCTACCTCCTCAACATTCTGCCAACCAAAACACTCAACTTTTCGACACCACATCTCATTTTGTTCGGAACCCCTCCATCCTATGACCATCTCCGTGTCTTCGGTTGCAAATGTTACCCAAACCTCGCTGCCATTGCACCAAACAAGCTCGCTCCCCGCTCTGCTCTCTGTGTCTTCCTTGGTTACTCACCTCATCACAAAGGCTATCTTTGCCTTAACAAACATTCCAACCAGCTCATCATTTCGCGCCATGTGGTCTTCGACGAGACCTCGTTTCCCTTTTCCGAGGATCCGTCTCCCCCCACACGTGCTGCATTTGATTTTTTGGATGATTCAACTAACCCGGTTCCAGTTCCGTTTGAACTGTCACCTATTTTTTCTTCTCCAGGGACTACACACGCTGGTACTCCAGGCGTCTTGCCTAGCCCTGCACCGCCCTCACCTACGCCGATCGTGGCTCGGCAACAGGCACCGGACGGTCCTTGCACTAGTCCTGTGCAGCAGCTGCCCCTGTCGGCTCCAAACGGTCCTGTGGCACCGGCCAACCGTTCGTCTACAACAGCACCAGCTCTGGCCGAACTCTCGCCACCAATGGACGTCAACATCACTCAGGCGCCAACAAACGTTGCTCCAAGGCGCTTCTGCGGCCGAGTTTACACCCGGCGTCACCCTGCTACATCTGCAACACCACCGGCAGCATCTTCCTCCCCAGCCGCTACTACTACCACCCTTCCCGCTGGAGCAGTACCAGTTCCTGCTGTTTCAAATCAGCACGGCATGATCACCAGAGGAAAGCGCGGCCTCAGATTTCCAGCACTATTCGAGGCAACAGCTCTGTCTCCAATTCCCAGAAGCTATCGTGCTGCACTCGCCGATCCAAATTGGCGTGCTGCAATGGAGGAGTACTCTGCCCTCATTGCCAACAACACCTGGGATCTCATTTCCCGGCCTCCACACTCCAATATTGTCACAGGCAAATGGGTATTCAAGCACAAATTCAACACTGATGGTTCTCTCGAGCGCTATAAAGCACGATGGGTCCTGCGCGGCTTCACTCAGCGGCCAGGAATTGACTTTTCTGAGACATTTAGTCCAGTGGTCAAACCTGCAACAGTTCGGACAGTTCTCTCATTAGCCCTTTCTCGCAGATGGCCTGTTCATCAGCTTGATGTTAACAATGCCTTTCTCCATGGGACTCTATCAGAAACTGTCTACTGTTCTCAGCCTGCTGGATTTGAAGATTCAACCCATCCTGATTTTGTATGCCGCCTGAATCGGTCTCTTTACGGCCTCAAGCAGGCCCCCCGCGCCTGGTTCAGTCGCTTTGCCACTCATCTTCTGCAGCTTGGTTTTGTGGAGGCTAAAACAGATACTTCCCTCTTTGTATATCGCAAAGGAGAAGATATGGTGTACCTCCTGCTATATGTGGACGATATAGTGCTCACTGCCTCCTCCGAGTCACTTCTGCGCCGAACCATCAATGCCTTGCAGCAAGAATTCTCCATAAAATACCTTGGCAAGCTCCACCATTTTCTTGGCATGCACGTTCAACACACCTCTTCAGGATTGTTTCTTTCCCAGCGGCAGTACATGATTGAGATACTTGAGCGTGCTGGGATGAGTGATTGCAAACCATGCACTACTCCTGTTGATATGAATCCCAAGTTATCGTCTGCTGGCGATCCAGTCTCAGATCCTACAGATTTTCGCAGTCTTGCAGGAGCTCTACAGTACCTCACTTTCACTCGCCCCGATATAGCCTATGCTGTCCAGCAAGTGTGTTTACACATGCATGATCCCCGGGAACCGCATTTGGCTGCTCTTAAGCGCATTCTGCGCTATGTCCGAGGTACTCTACACTTGGGTCTCCTTTTGAGTCCTTCCTCTCAGCAGGAGTTAGTCGTTTACTCCGACGCCGACTGGGCTGGCTGCCCTGACACACGCAAATCCACCTCCGGGTATGTTGTCTTCCTTGGCGACAATCTCATATCCTGGTCCTCCAAGAGGCAGAACACTGTGTCCCGCTCCAGCGCCGAAGCAGAATACCGCGCAGTGGCTAATGCAGTGGCAGAGGTTTCCTGGCTCCGTCAACTTTTGTCTGAACTGCATAACCCACTCCGCAAGACCACCCTAGTGTATTGTGACAACATCAGTGCAATTTACATGTCTTCCAACCCCGTGCAACATCAACGTACCAAGCACATTGAGATTGATCTTCACTTTGTCCGCGAACGCGTCGCTCTTGGTGATGTTCGAGTGCTGCATGTCCCCACGACATCTCAATTCGCCGACATCTTCACCAAAGGACTTCTGTTCTCCGTGTTCAGTGATTTCCGGTCCAGCCTCAATGTCCGCTCAACGGACGTTTCAACTGCAGGGGGGTGTTAGAATCTGTTTTCTGTTATATGTTGTTTTGACTGTAACCTGGCTGTAGCCAGCTAGCCTTGCGTGGTGGTTAGAGAAATCAGGGGAGCGGCTGAAGCCTCCTCCCCTATATATGTACATGCGTTCTCCCCTATTGAATACATCAGCTATTCATCTCAATTCCTTCTTCTTTCAGAAATATGAAACTTATTTAAACCTAAAAGATAGAAAGGCAACTGAACCAAGAGAACACCTCTTATAAACATATATTCTAAGTCAAATGACACTCCAAAGTATATGGATTATAATACTCTGATTTGAATAATGTTATCATTATATTTTTTGTAAAGCGTGAATTGTAATAATTGAAAATGTGGTTTTCATCAACAATTATAAGTTATAACATAATATTCATCGTTTTTAAAACTAGTATGAAAATTTAAAAATTGTCAGCCTATTTAGATACATACAATTCCAAAATTTTCATAAACTGTGAAATGCACAATTAATCATGAAATGTTGTTGTTTTTCCATACATACGCACTATTGTATTCATAATTCAAATACCATGTTGTGAAAATTTTCTATACATATTACCATTTGAATTTCTGAAAATCTGTATCCTTACATAGATCATTTAAAATTTCAGAATTGCATTGATTCCTACTTACCTACTTAGAGGCGGCATATCCAACAACTATGTGTCACAGAGATGTGCATGTTGCGTTGGATATGTGGGCACACAAGATTGGACCGAGTGAGGAACGATGACATACGCGATCGGCTGGGAGTAGCGCCAATTGAAGAAAAGCTTATGCAACACCGATTGAGATGGTTTGGGCATGTCCACCGGAGACCCCCAGAGGCACCGGTGCACAGAGGTATCATAAGATGGGTCAATAATGTGAAGAGAGGTAGAGGGCGAACAAACTTGACATGGGAGGAGGCAATCAAAAGGGACTTGAAGGAATGGAATATCCCAAAGGGGTTGTGTTTGGATAGAAGGGTTTGGAAAGAAGCTATCCACGTGCCCGAACCGTGATTAGACCTTTTCCCTTTTAGTGCTCTTAAAAGCTTTTCCTCTTCCCTTTCTCTCTCTCTCTTTTTGGTGACTTCTTGTTGGGTTTCAACTCTAGCCTACCTCAACTTGCTTGGGACTAAAAGACTTTGTTGATGTTGATGTTGATTGATTCCTCAAAAGTAGGTATAGGAGTACAACATTGCTACATTTTCCCCACAACTAAGATTTAAAATTAAATAAAGCACACTTCAAAAATTTGCTTATAAAATTTAAAAGTGCAAACAAGTTTAAACTTCACATCTACAATTTTAGAGTTAATCGAAGATGGGTGGACCTATACAAAAATTAAATAGAGGACAATATTTTTAACAGAAATCTCTAAGATCTTTTTACCTGAAGTATATGGGTGACTAGAGGATGAAGACCCGAGTAACCCACAGCCTCTCTTCCTCTGCCCCGCTGAGGGGCCCTCACTGTCCAAAGCGACACCAGATAATGATTTCCTATGCTTCATAGCTCGCAACCTCCGCCGCCTCCTAGATTGCGAGTTGCGACCCATAGTGCTTCTTAGATGACTTTTATTGATCCCACTCCAGTGGCTTGTTGGGGCCCATCAAAAGCTAAGACCTGTTGCAAATACAATGTGCGGTAGTGATGCCGTGCTAGATCTAACCATGAAGACAGAACTAAAATCAATAGATCTAAAAACAATTAAGAAGAGCAAACGGCAGATTTGTGTTGGCTCACCGGAGCAAAAGAATTTCCGAAGCACTTCAGCAAGATCTACCGTGGAGAATTGGTGAAGAGAGTATGCAAGGTGGATAAACAGGCACAAAGAAGGCAACAGAAAAATCATCTGAGGAAGAAGAATAGGGACAAACAGCAGTTTGTAAATTAATGCGCAATATAGGGTACGTGATACACTTGGCGGCATGTGTGTACATATCCTAGAGGAGAAAATAAATGTGACAGCTCATGTGTGATCACTGCTAAAAATGAAGAGATATTTTCATTGTTTTACTTATTCACGTGGATCATGTTCAGTTTTTTTGAAAATAGTCATCTTTGTGTTTTGGTAGGTCCGTAGGTGCATGCAGAAACAAATTGTTGTGTTATCTAGATAATCATCATATCCTACTTTATTCGTATGGATCAAGAAACTTGTTCCATGAAAAAGAGAAGTAAAAACTCGATAACTCATGTTGATGGGTGCGACCACAAATAAATTAATTGTACCGTAGTTCTTACAAATGGACCAAGAAGCTATTCCAACTTTGTTCCAGTGGGAAAACCTTATATCACATCATTGCACCTAAACTGATTTAACTTGTTTTTTAGGTCACCATATAGTATAACAAAACCTCTGCATTAAAAAAACAAAATTCAATGTAAAGGAGCCAGACAATCACCATGATAGTTCCAAGTGTTGAAATACAAATTATAAAGCCCGTGAGGGGAGGCTCAAACAATGTAACCAGAATCACTCATCTGACTAGCCAAATAAAACAAGGGGGTGGATTAAACAAATGGTAAGAGTGACTACACCATTGACGATATATACCTCGACCATATATACCTGTGACGATAGACACTGGATGACTAGTTGTATATGGAAAAAAATGCAGTTACTCCAGCAGACATAAAGAAATGGTATAAGCATACAGTTTATTTGGATATAATAGCACTTACATAGATTTTGGAGCTTGCATGTCATGCATTTCTCCTACTAATTCTTCCCAGGTGCTTTGATCTTTCCTTCCAACTCAGATATTACATTCAAGCAATTACATGTGGCTTCGTTGCTCATAGGAGTCATGAGTTGATCAAGAGTGGTCGAGTGCTCCCAATTCATGTCAAATTCCGAAATCCCAGCACTCCTGCAACACTGGCCACCATTAGCAGCACCAATGTTTAGGTGTCAATCAAGCAGCTTCTACCCAGGGTATGGAGGATCCAGGGACAGCAGGCAAGCGGCAAGCGGCAAGCGGCACCGCCTCTTCCTCACCCTCCGAATGCCTTCTCCCATTCTCAGATGCCCCAGCAATCGTGAGCAGAGACGCCGCGAGAACCACCGGCCGCCGCCACCAGACTTGCCCTCCATCTCACATCTTCCCCGACCGCGGGACATGTGAGAACGAACCTCTCCGGCTCTCCGCACTGGCCGCGAAGAGCGGAGAGCTGGCGGCGAAGGCGCCGCCGCCGCGTGCAGGTCGCGCGCGGACCCTAGTGCAGGCATTTCGTCGAACAGGTCGCGCGCGTGGAGAGTCGATGAGGTCACAGACGGAGAAGATTAGTGTATCCAAGGATTGCATCGGTGATCTTGATGGGAATCAAATTCGATTTATTGGATTTATTGCTAACACGAGAATTATAACTCAAAATATACATGACATTTGTGATTTTAACGTGGGCTTCGCATATTCACGCTCATTTATTTGTAATGTTATTGAATACTTTAAAGAGTACTGAAGATAAAATGATACTTAAAAAAATTTATGTTGCCACTATAGTTCTTCATAATTTCATATGTAAACATGAAAGCAAGGATGCGAACTTTTACTATGATCGAAATTCTTGCTACGTGCATACTATGCCAGCATCCGATAGATTTAATATGGAATTAAACTTTGTGACTATGGACATATTTTGTAATAGTTTAGCTATATCTATCGCATTAGCGTGAAACTAGTTAATGAATATGAACTTGTCATATATTTGGAAATGTGGACTTATTTTGCAATAGTAATATATTGGTATTATAATTTATTTATATCATTGTTTCATTCATATGTATGATCTTAATATGTGCATTCATTTCATTTCTCACAAAAATAATAAATTCAAATCAATCAAGCACAATAATAACAACTTACCCAGGCTAATCCTGAGGCGAGCGATGCAACCACACTGACCCCACATTCCAAAGATCCCACATATATTTACCAAACCACCAAGATATACTTAGTCGTAGGTGCATAGAGGCCCGACTACCATTAGTGGAAAGTCAAAAGTCCAAAGTCCAAACACATCATGCTTCAGTCGTTAGTCTTTAATCACAGGCTCTCTGTAGTCCGTAATCCGCATAGGGAGGTTAAATATTTTAACAACTTTATACATTGAGAAGTGAATGTAGGATGAGATTGATATTACCACTATCATTAGTGACTTCGCATCAAGGAATATTAAAAGAAAATTTTGAAGTAATTTAATATGTCCACATTATTCTATATGAATATTGTTTCCAATATATTTTAATTATGTGTTGGAAATATTTTACATATACATATATATATATATGAGTATTATATTATTGTTGTTACCAAATTTTCCTTTGTTTTGGGTCCCCAAAATATTAGGTCTTGTTTGTTTGAGCTTTTAGCCAGCTTCTTGCCCTTAAGAAGTCGAAAGCCCAAACAAACAGCTAGCTTTTGAGCCTAGCTTCTCGTCCTCCAAAAGCTCTGGAAAGCCATGGTTCAATGGAAAGCTGAAAATGAGCCAAAACGAGCTTCTAGTTAGCTTTTGGCGTTATTTACCCGTCTGTCATCGATTAATGAGCAAATTGGCGCGTTTCTTTTTTCCTCCTCCCCATCAAACCCTATATCCCACAACACTTTGGGTCCTCCTCCCCACTGCCACCCTCCTCCCTCCGCCTCCCTAAGCTGTCGCCCTCCTCCCGTCGTCGCCTCGAGCCACTGCCCTTCTCCGTTAGGATCTCACCGTCATCAGCCTCCTCCCTTCGACGAGTCGTCATCAGTTAGGCCCGCCTCGAGCAAGGGTCATTGTCAAGCAACATTTATATGAAGACTTCGTTCCAAGTGTTGGTCAAGTAACATCATCTCAACCGCAAGCACATGGACATGAAGAGAGCGACATGAATGCTTTCTATGATAGTATTGTCGATGCTTTGATGGCCATGAAAAAGTAATATAATGTCTCTTGAACTCAGACTTATAAGTGCATAGATAATAAATAATGTAATTTATTATAATTATATTGTGCATCTCTTCTATCCACTCTCATCCTCACAGAAGCTGGGTTGCCAAACGAACTCTAGTTTTCAGAAAGCCAATATTCTAGGACCAAAAGCCAAAAGCCAGCTTTTAGAAACAGAGCCTTAGTATCGGCTCCGATTCCACCTAAAAACCCTCTTTTCTGAAGCTTAAGAGACTCTCGGAGCCAAACACCCCTTCCAAACAATTTCAATTTTACATAAAGAAAGTTGTAGCTAAAGTTGTCCAGTTGACTTTGAGTCAAATCAAATGTCACTAAATTCTTATTTTTTAATAGTGAAATAGATACATATGTTTTAGAATATACATATAAAGAGTATATTTATATTTTCCCGGTATGGAGATATGGAGGCTTCCACCTCCTATGTAGAGTAATCCCGAGCTTCACGCTCTTTAACCATTGAGGCTAATTGGCATCTACCTTTGAAAAAGTTGGATGGTTTGTCTATTTTTTGATAGGGTAAATGATTTGCGGTGGTTTTTCCAAGTTTGCAAAAATTATAATGTATCTAGTTAGGATTTTCTAACACTACAAGAAAAATAGACATTTCTATCGACTTAATTAATTTCCGTCGATATTTTTAAAAGCCGACAGAAGTTAATTAACTTCCGTCGGCCTATAGGAGTTGAAGGAAGTTAAGTTAACTTATGTCAGCTTTCACTGTGGCCGACGTAAGTTAAAGTGGGAATTTCTCCTATGCGCGTACAGTACAATAACTTATGTCGTCCAGAGTGAAAACCAATGGAAGTTTAACTTCCACCGGCTTCCACTCTGACCGACGGAAGTTAAGAGGGATGTTTCTCCCGCGCACGTGAACAAGGCAACCTAGTTTCCTTGTTCTAACTCCTCCGCCCGCGCGCCCGCGCGCCCGAGCCACCGCCGCCGCCCGCCCCACGCGCCCGCTCCCCGTCGTCGCCCGCGCGCCCCGCGTGCCTTACCGTCGTCCGCCGCCGCCCGTGGGCCACCTCGATCCCACTAGCCACCACCTCCCGGTCCCGCCGAAGCCCATCGGTGTCGTCGTCTCCATCTCATCTCCGCCCACCTGTCGTCGATCTACTCGCTTTCCCGTCGCCACATTTGAGGTATTCATTATTTTTCAGAATTAACAATTATGTGATGATTTCATTAATAGGGTAAAGACTTGATAATTAGTGTGTTATTATATATGTGATGATTTTATTAGGGTGAAGATTTGATAATTAGTGTGTTATTATATATGTGATGATTTCATTAGTGTGAATACTTGATAATTAGTGTGTTATTATATTTGTGATGATTTCATTAGGGTGAAGACTTGATAATTAGTGTGTTATTATATGTGATGATTTCATTAGGGTTATGTTGTTACATTTGTTCATGTATTAATATTGTGCTTTTACATATGTTTCATATGCGATGTTATTTTTTTCATATGCAATATATGTTGTGATATTATATATGCTAATAATTTTATTATTGTATTAATTTGTAGTTTGTTGATGATTTCATTAGGGTGATTAGTATTATATATACTTTCTTATATTTTTTCATATGCAATTTTGTATATGAGAAAAATGTAAGTAGTGTAATAAAACCTATGCGTCACCCGTTTCAGACTAACATGTGTCACACATGTCATGTGTGTGAGATGTGTAGGTCCGGAATTGTCCCTTTTTGGACAGCCTCGGAGTGGGCGACAGAGCATAACCTTGTTGTTCTCCATTGCACCATTATCAGGCATGCAAATTGGAGAACAACGGGTTATGCTGCTAGAATTCATTCAGACTCATGGCTCATCATAAATACCTCGCTCTATTAGTCACTCTTGGGTGGGTTTAGGATATATCTTTTCCTATAGACATAAGGTCGTGGTATATACAAACGTTTAGTACTTATGATGCATTCTCGATTGAATAAATATTTTGCCTCTATAATGGCTGAGGACCGACAGTGGATGTATAGTGGTTGGAATAAAAGTGGAGCTCACTCGAAGGAGTGGATGATCAACACTGAGAAATTTGTTGACCGTGCATTCGCTTTGACAAAAACAAGTGGTGCGAGGTACCCATGCATGAAGTGTACAAATTCTTGTTGGCAAGACAAGAGAACATTATCACTGCACATTTGCACATATAGTCTCTTGCCAAGTTATGAAGTTTGGGTGCACCATGGTGAGACATTTCATAAAAAAGTGGTATTAGTAGTGGAAGAAGATGATAACATGGTTGACGATAGGATGGATGAGATGTTTGATGCTATAAGACCGTAGTTTCAAACAAACCCTGAGGATCCTCCTACACTGGAGGTTCAAAAGTTTTTCAACATCCTTAGAGCTTCAGAAGAGTCGTTGCATGAGCACACCACAGTAAGCATACTCGCCTTTATGACCCATCTTATGGCCATTAAGTCGAAGTTTGCATTCTCCAACAATTGTTATAATGAGCTCATGAACTTAATCAACGATGTCCTTCTTATGAACCATAAGATGTCAAAAGACATGTACCAGTCAAAAAATGTTTTCTGCTCTTGGTATGGAGTATGAGAAGATTGATGTGTGCCAAGATAACTGCATGATTTTTTGGAAAGAACATAAGAATGAGATGCAATGCTTAAAACGTGGTAAACTGAGGTTCGTAGAGGTCGTAAACGAAGACGGTGAAAAGGTGACGACACAAGTTGCTCATAAGTAACTTCGTTACATGTCTCTTACACCTCTCTCAAAGAAAACCGCTAGGCATATGAGATGGCATAAGGAAGGTGTACGTGAAAACGATCAAGTAATGGTGCACCCATCTGATGGTGAGGCATGGAAGACTCTAAATGATTTTGACGTAGACTTTGCTAGAGATGTGAGGAATGTTCGCATCAGGTTGGCAACAGATGGATTCACATCTATCAATTTAACTGCATCGTCGTACTCTTGTTGGCCTATTGTAACACCCCAAATTTTCAGAAGAATAAAAATACCATTTTATTTTTCTAGAATTATTTAATTTGGAAATACCTTTAATGCCCTTCCTAGCTTATTTGAACTAGAACCTAGGTGAAATGATCAAACCAGAGGCTAGAAAATTTTGTATATGATCCCAAGGCCAAGATATATTTTTGAGAATTTTTACAAATTTTTATCACCCTTGGAATTAGCCCAAATATTTTAAACTAATTTCTGCAATTATTTTTATTCTGAAAATGAGTGAAACAGTAACGGGCCCCCTCCCCCTCTTCTCCCTCAACCGGCCGGCCCAGCCCACTCCTCCCCACGCCCCGGACTAACAAACGGGCCCCACTCGTCAGAGACTCTCTCCCCTCCGCGCGCGCGCCCGACCGCCTGACCCCACCTGTCAGCGCCAACCGACTCCCTCTCTCGGCCGAGCCCGACCCCACCCGTCAGTCGCCACACCCGTACGCTCACGCCCGCTGACCGCCTTGGCCACCTGTCGGACCCATCATCCACCTCGCGCCATCGCCCCCGAATCCTGCCGGCCGACGACCTCGCCCTCGGATCCGCCCCACCGGCCCCTCTCCCATTAAATTGGCGCCATTAATCGGTCCCCCGAGCCCTGCCGGCCATTTCCCCTCGTTAATTCTCGCGATTACACCCTGGGATCGCGCTGCGCATGCATGGTCGAGACCTCGCCGGCGAGTTAAAGCCCTCCCCTTGGCTTTCCTTGCATGCGTCCCCCTCTGAACCCCGCCGACGCCTCTATTTAAGCCCTTGGCCTCCACCGTTTCCAGCCCGCACGCCCGATCGCGTTGAGAACGAACCAGAGCGCCTCACTTTGGTTTTTAGCGCCACACCACCACCTCCACTCCAGTCGCCGTTCGCCGTCATCGGAGTTCTCCTCCACCCTCGGCAACCGCACCATCGTGACAATAGGCGCCTCCCCGACCTCGGCCACCCCTCCGACGCCGACGAACCCCACCAGAACGCCTTCACCGATGAGGAACCCGAGCTCCTTCGCCGCCCCTGCTCATCACCGGCCACGCTCCGACGACCCCAAGCCTCTCCGCCGGTGCCCTCATGTTCCCCGTAGTCCCCTCTTTCTGTTTTTAGCCCTAGCTAGGTCGGGTAGTCCTCGCCGTCGCCGGAATCGCTCGCCGTCGCCTCGCCGGAGTCGAGGAAGATGGGTACTCTACCCCTCCCGACGCGTGCCATGTAGGATTCTATCATAGCCGCACGATCTTGATTCGACGGCGTGGAATAGAGCCCTTGCGACGTTTAATCTCGCGCGTCCATCTGGTCAAAGGAGTACCAAGCGTTGTGGGCCGTTGATCGCCACTTAACGTCCCCGCCTCGCCCCCGCGCGTTGGATCTGGATCCAACGGTCCAGGATGGGCCAGACCACGCGCACAGTGCATGGGTGCACGGTGGAACCGGTTCACCGTGGACCCGAGACCATTTCCTGTTTAAATAAAAATCCAGAAATTGATTTAAACTTTGGGAATTCATATCTTGCTCATTTTAACTCCAAAATTAACCATTTCAATTCCAGAAAATTTATAATTTTATTCTCTACATGTTAATGCAATAAAAACAATAGGTTTATATTAAGTATTTTATTTTTATTAATAAAGTATTCAAATGCACTTTAGGGTAAAATCAAAATTGTCCATTTCACCTTTGGAAAAATTTATCTTTTATTCTTTTCATACTAGTGTGATGGAAGCACTAGGTTTATTCTGAATCTTTTATTTTTAATCAAGTGGAAGTTGAAAATACATTAGTTAGCATTTTTTATTCCTTTTTGAAGCTTCCTAACCCCATTAAAAGTTCATTTTAAAATACTCCTTAAGTAAATTTCAGAAACTTAATGACTTTATTTCCCTTGGTTTAAACAAATCAAAACTTATATGCTCGTGTGTGGTTTTTGGGTTGTTTATTGAATGTTATTTTTCATTCTTATCAAAAAGACTACGACGCCACCGAGGAGCCAGAGTACTTTCCCGAAGTCCATCCTTCTCCTTTCGTTGAACAAGGCAAGTCACCAAACCAATCTTTTGAGCATATTGAACCCATGTTTTACTAAATTATCGCTAAAACACATAGGGTATACATGCATTAGTCAAATGAAAGCTTTACGATATATTTATTTAGATCCCTCGACCTTGATGTGCAACCCAAGCCATGCTATCTAGCGTAAACTCCTTGTCACCATATTATTAGTACTATTAGCTAGTGCTCAATGTATTGGCACGATCGCTATAAGTTAAGAATGAGTCATAGCAATTTGGTTCTACTATATGATCCCCGTTATTCTCTTCTTTGGAATTCTGTTGGTGATGGAGTTGTGGTTGTGAGTGAATGCATGGTGGGTTCCGGGTGCAAGCTAGGGCATTGGTCGGTAGCACCCGGGACACTATAAGGACCAGTCTGCGGGATTCGTTGCAATACACTTCCATACTAACCATAAGTCTAATGGGTAAGTCCTAACTAAGGTATGGAGTGTTCCAAACTGAGGCCACCACTTGGAGATGGGTCAAGCAGCACCTGCGGGTGGCTTGTACCAACGTGGCGCAAAAGGGGGTGCGACGTTAGCCGGGATGCGGCCCGGCGCGCCGGCGAAACCTAGAGCAGGTGGTTATCGCTTGGAGCACTTCATGCTAAGGTTTTGGCACGAGTTCCCGTGGTATGAGTCATCTCGTTACACTTTGGTGTAGGGGATGAGTGTGTGCCTTGTGGGTACAGTGGTACACCTCTGATTAGAGTCATAAATCTTTTCGAAAAGTCGAGCCCACGGTCAAGGGTGGGTTGCGTGACATCCCACAGTTAGTTTACCTTTGGTGAATGTGCATGTTGATTTGGCATATAAGTACTGTTGAGCGAGGAGGGAAAACGTACTCCTCGAGTTAGATGGTATTATGATGTTCATGTTTAATATTCCGCGTGATTAAATTTGACTACATTAAATGCAATAACTGAAAAATGTACTTTTCTGCACTTTTAGCCATTATCGTTCCTTTGCTATTATCTTGCATTATTATTGCATTTGCGGTGGCTTGTTGAGTACTTTTTGTACTCACACCCATTGGACACACAATTCAGAGGATGCTTACTACGAGGAGGATGGTCTAGAGTAGCGACCCAGTCAAGAAGAAGATCCTGAAGAAGATGTTCGTCATGCAGTTTATTTTCACAGTTTCTTTTACTTCTACTCTTATGTAATAATGTGGCCTGCGAACCACGAATGATTGTTGTATGTACGTTGTCGCATGATGAACCTCTTGTATTATTGTTTTTATTTGGAAATTCAATAATGTTCCGATTTGGTAAATTGGGGCGTCACACCTATCTTTGCTATTCCATACAACTTTTCACCTTCGTTTGATATGAAATATGAATTTATGTTCATGTGTTTCATTATACCTGGTCTAGAGCATCTTGGAACACGCCTCAACGTGATGCTGAAGCCCTTAATTGAAGAGTTGAAACAATTGTGGAAAGGAGTTGAAGCATATGACTATGACTAGAAGCAAAAATTCAATCTTCGAGTTGCATATTTGTGGTCGGTCCACAATTTTATGGCATACGGTATTTTTCTGGTTGGAGTTGTCATGGAAGGCTGACATGTCTGATATGTGGTAAGGACACAGATTGTTTCTGTCTTAACTTCGGGGGGAATATTTGTTAATTTGATTGTCATATGTACTTTTTGCCCATGAATCACCCATTTAGGTTGCAGAGGAACACTTTCAAGAAGGACAATGTTGTTGTAAAGAGATTTCCAGGGTGTTTAAGCGGTACAGAGATCGCTGATATGCTGGATGAGTTGGCCCTTAATGAAAATGGGGATAAATTTGTAGTTTTCGGAACTGAACATAATTAGACCCACATATGTGGCTTATGGGAACTGTCGTATGTCAAATCGTTGATTTTAAAGCACAACATTGATGTCATGCACCAGGAACATAATGTTGGTGAAAGCATTATAAGCACATGCATGGATTTTGCCGATGAGACAAAAGATAATCTAAAGGCGAAAGAGATTTAGTTGAGATTTGTAATCGACCAAATCTTGAATTGACAAATAGTGGTGACAAGTCGTGTGCCCCATTTTATTTAAAACTTAAAGAAAAGAAACAAGTAATAAGGTGGTTGAAAATTTTGAATTTCCCAGATGGTTACGTCGCGGGAAGGAATAAATAGAGGACCTGGTTTCCTCACTTGGTTCAGAGACCATGTAAATCCTTACCTTTCGTGACACATATTATTTTACTCTATTAGGTTAATTATCTGATAAACCTGTATGATTTGCAGTGCGTGTTTGCCGGTAATTTACATATAGACTTGTGACAGCTCTCTTACGGAAGTATTACTTCCAAAAGTTACGGTCGATATGATGTGAACGGTTTCCGCTTCCGTTCAACTAATTTTGAAGCGTTTCGACCTCTGACGATAATAACTAATACTGGAGTTGTTACAAGGGTCATTGATGCCCAAGGACACGAAAGTAAGTATCATGGAATCATCAAAAATATAATCGAGTACAACTTTGCTAGGAATAAGGAGCTTAAAGTAGTCTTCTTCAATTGTGATTGGTTTTACCCCAAACATGGTACTCGAGAAAACCAATTTGGGATGGTTGAAGTTAAACACACGGAAATACTAAATGGTTGCGATAATTTTGTCCTTACTCACCAAGTCAAGCAGGTGTATTATATGTTGTACCCATGTGAAAAACTAAGTGCTTGGTGGGTAATGTACAAAGTGAATCCTTGGGAACGTCTACAGACCCCTAGTGATGTTGCTTATCAATTGGAGGTTAGAAAGATCGATGAGGTTTACCAAGAAGATGAATTGTCGAGTTCATTTAATGTAGAGCCAGACTCGCCAGTAGATTCTTTACTTGGTGATGTTAATTATGTAGCAGTTCCCGAGAAAAGGAAACAACAACATAAGAAAAAAATTAACATGTCGTGCTTTGGGGAGAAGGGGACAAAATGATCTTGATTTTGATGATAGTTGACAAGTAATTGTTATCATATTTTGTGTATGTCAAATATATTTCATATTACATTCTTTTTCATAAGTTCTAACTTTCCGTACTAATAAATGCTCATTTGCGCTTGTTTTTAATAGGATGTCGAAAAAGTTTAGGAGTATTACAAAGAAGCTTTTCGGCGAGAAGAGTACGTCGAGTGAGGATACCCTATTCCAGGGTAGTTCCGTTCCTTCAAGCATGTGTCATAAAGAGCTCTTGAGATATGTAGACCCGGATTTGTGGGGTCAGACAATTGCATTTCAAAGAGATGATGAGGTAACCTTCAAATTGAATTTTATGCTAGTTATAAACTATTACTAATTGTTTTTATACCATTTTGTAGGATGAAGAGAATGACCTGAAGGGTGTGAGTCAGGAGGCTAACCCAGAGGGTGCGGGGCAGGAGGTTGACCCGGAGTGTGCAGGGCGGGAGGAGGGTGCGGGTCAGGCCGACGTAGAGGTTTCAGGGTCATCCTCACATCGTTTCAGGATGAGCCACCTGGTTGCCCCACCTATAGCCTATTCGGGTGGAAACAAGATCAAGATCACGCCTGTAGGTGATGGGTAAGTCTAATACTCTGGTGTTTTGCTTTACTGTCAAAAATTTCTTTCAGATTACTGACTTTATTTATTATGTATTTTTAGATCTTGGATTGACTCTAGGTTTAACGACACTTCGAGGGTCAGGCAGGTTAACTAGATATTGGGTAATATGTGTCGTCTTCACTACCTAGGGGTACTGACACTGCTGACCGGTGAGCAGCAACTCTGCACAATATGAGACCAATACCGGTTTGCTCCTGATGGGGTCTACGGAACTGCCCAGGGCGCAGTGTCTCATGACTTTCGGGTATAATTTTTTGCATGCATTGTTTTATTTTAATGCAAAACTTTTGGAGTTACTAGTAGGTTACTAATCTTAATGCATATCTTATTATATGTTTTTGCAGTTACGTTTTTGCTTGCCAGAATTGGGCAATCACTATAATCATGCCCTTATTGTCTTCAACAACAATGCGCATAAGGTTGTGAAGGACACAATTTCGTATGCCCGGATTCAGGCGAACAATCAGTACTACAAGGAGAAATTAGGTCAACGAATGAACAAGGCGATTGGTTCTTCATCAATATACTTGACTGAGGAGCAATATCATTCGGTAAACAATTCTAACTCTTTTAATCTTTGATTTTTTTAGATTTATTTTCATATAATGCAGAAGCTTTACATCTGTTCAGGTGAGGATTCCGTGGTTTGCACACCGTGACGATACCTACTTTGAATTCTGCAAGCTTTGGTCTTCAAGTGAATTCAAGAAGGTTTCCGAGAAGAAAAGAATTTTTCACAGAACGGATCCAAAGCATAGATATGGGGCCAATGGACATATACGCTTGACTTAACGCTTGGTAAGACCTACACTGTTCACTTTATCTATATATACATTGTAATGCGACTAACTCATATCTACAGGAAGCTAAAACTGGTGTTGCGTCAAGTGACATCGCGGTTTGTATCGGTGATCATAAAGGTGTAGATCCTTCACAACCAGATACATTGTGTAGTCTGTTGACCCAACGGTCGTGTACTCTAGTGGAGGTGGAAAGAGCCATGAACGATAAGACAATGTTTCTCAATGTTTTGTGTGTGGTACTGTAATAGTAACTAATGTATTCAATGTTGTGTGTATTCTATATTCAATGGAGTTATTGACTCAAGGGAGGTGAGAGCTCAGAAGTCAGGTCAGTCGTCGTAGGGCTCCTCAAGAGTTAGCTCTCGCCGCTCAGAAGAAAACTCGCAAGTGCTTCAGTTGAAGGAGGAATTGAGGCAGCGAGACGAGGCAATGAGGCAGCATCATGAGTATTATGTCGCTTGCTTAGCACGACAACATGCGATGATGCAAGTAAGTTCAATTTGATGCATTACAACTATATAACATTTAGCAATAGGTTTAAAACTAATTAATTGCATTACAACATGTATATAAAATGGCTCAGCTTCATGGATTTGACATGTCACAGTTCCAACCGACACCTGCCGCACCACCATTATTTCCATTTGGTACTCTTCCTATAGTTGAGGTACCTCCTGACATGTCGTTACTTGAGTTACTTGAGTTAACGTTTATATGGTTATTTGAGTTGGCTTGTTAGATGATAGGAATTTTTGTAAACATGCCATTACAATTTTCTGTAATTTGAAAAATGCCACTGTCAGTGACTGTGGTAGGTCCCATCTGTCAGTGACATGCCGATGACATATTTCAAAACCATGAAAATTGTAATGGCATGGAAAAATTTGGCCCTAGATGATAATGTTTCCCTAATTTTATCTATTGCTCTAGATTAAACACACTCCTAGTCAAAATGGACCCTCGGCTTCAAATGTGAATGATCCGAGAGGCAGCGACGACACTCACAATTCGAACCAACCAAGTGATGGTGTTGAGTGAGATCTTTAACCTTCAGGTGTCCGACCTTTTCTTCGCCATCGGACATGAGCCAATGACCAAGTTCCTTGGTGGGCAGCTTGAGCTTGATTTCTAATGGGTATGTGGCCACCAAGCCAGAATCAACGCCCACTAGTGTGAAGGGGGTCTTTACCGCTAGTGACGCGCAGGACAAGAAGTATCGCCAAGCCATTACTACTGCTAGATTAGGTATGTGAATCACTTCTTATCGTGATCCAAAAATAGTCATGGCCTGGCGATACTTCTTGTCCTACACATCGCCAGCAACAAAGACCCTCTTCACACTAGTGTACATTGAGTCTAGCTTGGTGGTCACATACCCATCAAAATCAAGTTCAAGCTGCCCACCAAGGAGCTTGGTCCCTGGCTCATGTCGGATGGCGAAGAAAAGGCTAGACAATAGAAGGTTAGAGATCTCATCAGTCACCAACTTTTTTACCTTACCCCAGCCAATGGACCGCTACCCTCACCGTCATAGGCCTCGATGACCTCAGAGTCTTAGATGACCTTGATCTTAGGGTTTGACAGTGCCCCTGACATGCATGATCTTGAATGCGCGGAAGGTGTTGCGGCAGTTGATGACATACACATGGGAACCATAGTTGAAAAAAAAGTTGGACTCCTCCATGTCAGAGTCACTATCGTCGATGACAATCATGGGTTTGTTCCGAAAGATGGGAATGGCCCTGTCATGGATAGCACATGCGAAGACCCCGTGGTTCTAGCAGGCGTCAGACCTGGGGAAGTGGATGCATCGGGTGATGGTGCTAGTCGTGATGATGATGACATCGGTGAGGACAGTGGTGGAGTTAGAGGCGACACAGAATGAGCAGGCCACAAAGTCAACCACGATGATAGTATTAGAGAGGATTTTGGTGCTGAATCAGAGTGTCTCGGCATGACAGCGCTCCATGAACTCCCCACCAAGGATGACTTCTAGGAACAACGAGAAGTTCTCGACGTCGATGGTGGTCGTTAGCTGGCCCTCGCAGTATTGTTGTTGGCGGCATTGCAGAGGGTGAAACAAAGTGTGCAGCACGAGGGAACGGGCGGCTGCGGTCTGGGTGAGAAGGAGTGCGCTTTTGGGGAGTCGAAGTTAGATTACGGATAAACTATGGGTCGATGAGATTTTTTAGATGAGTGATGATTAAAGATAAATGGCTAATATTGATTAGATGAGTAATGATCAATTCATCAATTATATAGTAGAGTAGATCAGGGGTGGAACTGAGCCCGGATAGCTTAGGCGTCAGCCCTAGGCAAAAAAAAATATTTAGCTTATAATACTCATGATTGTTTTCTAAAAAAAATAAATAGTAAAGGGCCTAGCCCCACTCTTTAGCCAGGCTAGAGCTGGAGCTAGGCCCCATTCCTTCCCAGCGCGTCAGCGGCCCATCCTGCACGAGTTAGCTTTTTAGCTAGTTTGGCAAGTTAGAATTATGTTTCATCTCATGTAGATAAAAGCGAGATTTTTAAGCTACCAAACTAGTTCAAAGGTTTGACCGCACATATGTGATCTAGGAGGATACATGAAAAATACATCCCAAATACTCTTAGTTTCAAAATATAATAAATTTTAGGTATTAAAATTTATCTAAAATATAACAAATACAATACTTATTAAAAAATTTACCTCTAATATATATATTACCTGATTAATCGTTACTCTATCTAATTAACTATTATTAGACTCACAATCATTCATCTAGGATGAAGGATTATATAGTTTTCTTACTTATCTTCTTAATACATGTAACTAAGTCTAAAGTTTTTATATTTTATGACAGACAGAGCATTTATTTCCACTACGGAAATACACTTGTTTGCCGAGTGTGATACACTCAACAAACTATGGTTTGCCGAGTGTCCAAAGGAATGCACTCGGCAAACAGTGGCTTTCCGGTAGTGTTCATTGTTTCGCAACTTGTTTAGTTTGTGGTTTATACTGCAAAACAATAACAGATCGAGCGAGAAAAGTGCTGACCATTAAAATTGTCCACATTTACAAAACTGCATTTCTTTTTTAGAGTAAACACTTGTGACCGAGAAATGGCCAGATTTTCCATCAACAAAGCGTGCTTCCCACTAAAAATAGTAGTCTTTTGTAATAATCTGTCATAAAATCCATGTTGCTTTTAACCACACGCACATTGCAAACTGTTATTTGCCAATAATAATACAGCAAAATTACTGCACGCGTCAAAATTAATCTCCCAAAAAAAAGGGCATGACGAGATAGAAAAATAGGTAAAAAAATTGAGGAGCTAAAAATATTTTTACCGACCATTCTTGTCTCCGCCCGTTTCCCGCTATAAATTTCCCTTCTGCGGTTCTGCCCCGTCGACGACGCCTCCAAACCTTCGCGCCGCCGTCTCCGCCCGCCCTTCACCACGGCAACGACGGCAGCTTCCTCCGCCGAGCTCAAGCTCTCTCTCTCTCTATCAGTTGGGGTGCTCATGTCTGACTGCTTTGCGATGGAGATGGACGACCTCCACCGGCGTTGGTTGCCGCCGGAGATCCTCGCGGATATTGGCTTCGCCGACGCCGCCGTCCCGGCACCCGCCGCCATCGAGGGCCTCGCGCTGCACCTCGCCGGGCTCATCGGCGGCGGCCGCAAGGTCGCACCGCGCAGCGCGTGTACGTCTCCGCCAGCCCCGTACAACAACCTGCAGCTACTCGGCCGCGTGCCGGTGAGTTGCAGTGCTTTTGCTCGGCCGGCGCTGTTGGTTTTTTAGCTTAGGTTTATTGCGTTCTTGATTTGATTGGTGTGTGCAGGTTTGCGGGCTGGAAGGGCAGGACATCATGGCGTACGGCGGCGCGCCGGTGTGCCCATACTCGCCGGTGCAGTGGCAGGTGACTCCGGTGAGCGGAAGGAAGCAACAAGCAATTCTCCTCACACCCCCTCCCAATTGCTAATTGATCATCTCACGTCGCGCCAAGACACAAAATAATTGAAGTTTTTAACTGTGGCAAATCATCAAATATTTTGAATAATTTGTACCTTTTTCTTTACTCGTTTATAGTCATACACTTTTTTATAAATTAAATTAGTCTAAGAGGGCATTTGGATGATAGGGGCTAAACTTTAACTCTTATCACATCGGATCTTCGGATGCTAATTAGAAGAACTAAACATGATCTAATTATAAAACCCTTTGTTAATTCACGAGACGAATCTATTAAACCTAAACCTAATTAGGTTTAATAAACTTGTTTTGTGAATTAGACTAGGGTTCCACAATTAATTTTATAATTAACTAACATTTAATTATTCTAATTAGCACTCGAACATTCGATGTTCAATGTGATAGAGACTAAAGTTTAACCATGGAAAGCCAATTAGCTTTTAACTTCTATCATTTTAACAGAAAAAATATAACATATTATAACATAATATTGTAGATACAATATTTATTTTTAAAATTTTATTATAATTGGAAAATTTTATTTTTTAAAAAAATCATACTACTTGAAATATAATGGAGCAGTATAGTCCTTGATAATATTGTTTCGGAAAATTGCTTTTTCTGTTTTTTTCTGCTGTACATGGCTATGAGCCGATTCGTTCCGTTTCGTCTAGGTCGCGACCGGCTCGGTGAGCTCTGTCGGCTTCGAGCTGCACCGGACGAGGAGGCTCGGCTCTCCTCCTCCGGCGAAGCGGCGCGGCGGAGGAGGCGGCACCGGCGTGTTCTTGCCTCGCGCCGAGATGTATCAGGCCAAGGCGGCGGCGGGCAAGTCTACAGGTAGAGGTAACGCAGCCGGAGTGCCGGAGAGTGAAATTGAATTTTTACACGTTGTAAAAATAATAATTCCACCTCCGAAAAAAATTCAACCTGATCTTCAAATTTTTCAAAAACACGACTTCATTTTTATCTCTTAACAATATTCGCTGCGCAAATTAAGATATTTTATTCTTTTAATATATATTGTTTATCTATTTTATATATCAATTCACAACACTACTTTTTTATTAATATTTTATATTTTATTGTTTTACTCTCATAAATAATTTACTAACTTTAAGTTAAAAGGTAAAGTTTTATTGAGATATAACAAGTACTCTATCTAATAATAAAATTATTTGTGTGGAACTGTTCCATCAGATGCCTTGCAATTGCAAAAAGCTAATGTGCCTATGAATGTGAGACTGAGCTCTACTGGAATTTTTTTCGAAATAATATTTTTTTAAAAAAATCAAATCTGTATTGTGATTTTAAAGAATTATAAAAATGGGTACGGTACTTGAAGTGCCGATCGGTGCCATTTCAGCTCTAGTCGGCACTTGAAGTACCGAGGAAGCTGACGTGGCATCAGTCGGCACTTGAACTGACGTGGCATCCAGTCGGCACTTCAAGTACCGACCGGTACATACCTCTGCAATTTTTCAAAATCACCATACAAATTTGATTTTTTTTTAAAAATATATTATTTTAAAAAAATCGCTCTACCGCCGTGTGCAATAACATACTAGAGTGTACTGTACTTCACATAATCACACTGATAAATCTGTTGCATTTATTATATTTACGCTGCAGGTTGGAAAGCGCCCAAGGATCAGCTCGAGCAGCGCAGCCTAGAGGCGATGAAGCAGCAGCAGCGGCAATGCCACGAGCTGAGAGCGAGACGGCCGGACTCAGAGACGACGATGGTGCAGCTGCGGCGGCGGCCGCTAGCTGCTTCAGACCGACCGCGCGCGGCGAGAACGGTGGCGGCGTTAAGTTTCACGCATGATATGACGGCCCCAGGAATGCATGCATGATGATCTTGGTGAGACGACGATGGCGAAGAAGGATCGATGAGGCGTTAGTAGATGAGATCGATCATCACGAGGCGAGAGAAAGGCACACAGGTTGACAGGCAGGCGGTGATCTGTAGGGGCCGGGCATTAGCAAGAGGAATAAAATGATGGCAAATGTAATTTAGCAGCAGCAAGAAACCGATTATAGAGGATATGATCTCGATTCATGTGTTGCAACAAAAATAAATTACATCGAAAAGTAAACTACGACGGGTAAATTACTATTGACAGTAGCTGCCCACAATCACCTGGAATCACTTGGTTGAAGCAATTGAAAAACAAAAAAGGATAAAGCTAGGGATACGCAACTCATGTACTACTACTGATCGGAAAAAAATAATTCTGTAGGGGCGGCGGCTCTTTACCACAAGCAAGGACCTCCTCTCGATAGTCACACACATGGAAGAGGAAGCAGAGCGTGGCTACCGTGGGCGGCGACGGAGGTAGCCACCGCCGCCGTCGGATCTACGGCGGTCGGGAGTGTTGGATTGATGGTCGCGCCATCCCCTGCCGCCCGACCTCGCCGGTCACGCAGAATTTTTTTTCCTGATCACTGAGAGAAAACAGCTACGAGAGAAAGAAGCGGGAGGAGCAGCAACGCGTAGTATCGCCCGCTCGGCGCGGTGCAGCTCCGGCGGCCGCTCCCGGCGGTGAAAAAGTAGTAGTAGTTGCCGCTCGCCGGCTGGCCTCCCTTCCCCTGACCCGACGGCGCCGAAGGCGACGACGACGAAGACCCGCCACCGGCGGCGGCGCCGCTGCCGCTTCCCTTCGGCGGCGACAGCACCGGGTTTTCCGACGACCCCGACGACGGCGGCGGCGGCGACGAGCACACAGTAGGGCACGTCCCGCACTTGCTCACGCACAACACGTTCGTGTCCGGGGGCGGCTGGCCGTCGGCCGCGACGACGGCCACCAAGAGCAGCAGCGGTACCACAGCCATCACCACCAGCAGCCAAGATTTTGCTCTCCTCGCCTTCATGACGTTCGATGTGATCGATCGGTGCGCTGAGATCGATTCCCAAAGCACTTATATAATCGAAGCAGGAAGCAGGATGCAGCTGTCGATCGAAGCAACCAAAGTGCAAAACGATGTGCCAGTCTTGAAGCACAAGCTGAAACGGAATATGAGCTAAGCTACACACACCCACTCAACAAAGGCTGGTTGTAAAGGAGAGGGAATATATGCCCCTTATCAGAACCAAGCTGAATTTCTTGTTAGAGGAGATTCGATAACATTTTTTATATGTAATTTTAAAAGCTAGTGGTGTTATAATCATAAACTTCGATGGGTTTAGGTGTTTGTTTGATAGAGCCCTGATTCTGAAATTTATATTAAAGTAGGAGTAAAACACTTAAACTAACTAGACTCTACTGCACTCTACCACTCCAATTTATTTTTTGAAGTGTTTTTAATGGAATTTACTCTTCACAAAAAATATTTGACTTGACTATAGCTTTAGGACAAAGAAGTTGAAACTAAACCGTATCAAATGCAACCTAAATGACTTCTATTCTTAAGTTAACCATGTAACTCGATTAAACTAAAGCCGGTTAAAAAATATACTTTAGATTAAATAAGAGAGCTTTAGTTTGATGCGTTAAGTTAAGAGATGCATGGCTGCACGCGTACGCTGGCGTGTTGCTCGATCTGCGGCGAGTGCAAGTCAGGGAAAGGATCGTATCCATCACATGCTCGTGCGTGTGGTGATCAGGTGTTTATTGGTAGGTTTTTATTGTTATTAGTTCAATATAAGGTTTAAGGTTTATGATTTGATTAAAAAAATCAAACTGTTAGATGATTATGGTTCATTGGCGAGACAAATAACATAAACCGAAATAATTGGTTCACGGATTCGTGTTCCTAATTCTGAAAAGGGTTGTTTTCAGTATATAACTGAACAAACTATATTTCAGATCGACATTAAATAATAGGTATATATTAAATGTATATAAATTATTCAATATTTTAAATTAATATAAAATCATAATGATAATAAACATATTAAAATATACCATACACTAAGAGCTGGTTTGGGAGCCCATAATCCCGGCCCATTCCCTGGGGATGGGCCGGGATTTTGAACTAGGGAACACGAACCCCTGGATCTGCAGCTGTTTTCAATAATCATATACATATAGTCTTTGAGTTGGAAAAAACAAGAAATTTCCTCGAGAGAAAACTAGGGCTAGCACGTGATGGATAGCGTGGACGTTTCGATCTAGCGATGACACGAGAGTATGGTTGGGAAATGGAGTCCGGACGGATGATTGATCAAGATCATCCTTCCCCTCCATGCTACGCTATTGTGTATTTTTGTCTATTCTTTATTGAATAAAGCTCAGAAGAAGATCGATAGGTTGTAAAAAAATTGAACCGAATTGAACCAAACTTTAAATATATTTATTTTTAAGTAGGTTTTTACTGCGAGTAGATTCGTTTCTTGGTTTTAGATTAATTTTGTTGCAAAGGAGTTTAGAATTTATAATATTCTTGATAAGTTGCTTGGCATATTAAAGCATTGTATAATTTTAATTTTATCCGAAGCTTTTTTTAGCTTCTAGCAACTTGAGAGTTGAGATTCTTAGTGAGAATTAAAGAAGCTAGAGTTTCCTAGTTCTTCTCGATTCTAGTTTATTTATAGATTCCGTGACTACTAATTCCTATAATTTGGATCTAGAATTTAGACAGTTTATTTTAGCTCTAGATTCTACAAATAATTGCAACATGCTCCTAAACTTACAAAATAATCATTTTTAAAAAGTAGTCATAATATATTCAATTAAAATTGAAAAATCAAACCAAATTATTTTAGGTTTTTTACTATTTAAGAATAAAATTTGGTTTTTGTTTCCTAAAAACCGAATTTGTTAGGAGAAAAACAAATTGAAAATCCGATTGTCCACCCCTCTATAAGAATCTGAGAGATGAAAGACTTTATTTTATAAATTCTTAGGCATATTAGTACTACAAAAATGACTCATTTGCTTGTTGTTAATTATGTTTGTTCTAATTTTTAAGAAAACTGGTCTAAGAGTGTGAATTAGTTAGTATTATAAGATTTAAAAGTTCCACAAACATTTAGAAAAAAAACTCTCTCGTTTCATAGAATTCTTCTCTTGGTGCAGGAGCAAGTTTGAAATCTTCAAGGCAAAACGAACAATGAACGGATCAACGAGCCAACAGCCGGGAAAGCGCACGGTGGACCCGGTCCAGCCACCCCGCGCGCCGCGGCTCGCGTGGGCTCAGATATCCTGTGGCCCAAAGAACCGACACGGCTTACCTCGCGCTCCCTACACCCAGTCCAATACACCCAGCCAATCCTGCCCGTCCGCTCCCTCAAATCAGTAGGCCCCCTCCTCCTCCTCCTCCTCCTCTCTCTCTCTCTCTCTCATACGGCGGCGCGAACGCGAGCGCGAGCGGGGAACGTGAACCTTCGCCGGCCACCGCGACCCGTCGCCGTGGCACCGCACTGCTCCATCCTTACGCCTGCATAACGTTCTAGAAGGGTCTCCCCGATCTCGCGTCCTTCCCTGGAGGCTGGAGCAAGCGACGCGACCCACCCATATCCCCCGCCGGGCGCCGCTTCGTTCCTCGTTGCAGCATTCTCTCGCGCCGTCGGTTGTCCGGTGTAGCGTGATCGGTTGATTCGATCAGAGGGAGGATTTGTGGGAAGGTGGTCGTCGAGGAGGAAGAGGAGGGGGAGGATGGGGGTGGCGAACCTGCCGCAGACGATGGAGGCGCTGGCGCGGCGGGCGAGCACGCTGCGCGACTCGCTGCAGAGGAGCCAGGGGAACACGGAGACCATGGTGGACATCCTCGGATCCTTCGACCACCGCCTCTCCGCACTCGAGGCCGCCATGCGCCCCACCCAGGTGCCCGGCCATCTTCCCCCATTCCCGTTCGCTTTTGCTCGTCGCGATAACCGTGGGAGGTGAGCGGCGCCTGGTTGTTTCGATGCTTCTTCAGGTGAAGACGCACGCGATCCGGATGGCGCACGAGAACATCGACAAGACGATCAAGGCCGCCGACGCCATCCTATCCCAGTTCGACCTTGCCCGCCGGGTGCGTGCACTCATCCCGTTTCGGAATTACTCCAACGATAAAAGAACACAACACAAAAATAGACTCAATTAGATAATGAGTTTTATTTGTTTATGTTGGGTATTGAGGTCGCTAATGTGCGTCAGGTGCCTGCGAGGTGGTCCCTAGATTTATGATCCCCAGTGAAACTCAGCTACTATTGGTTGACAATGATGATCTTACATTCAAACTTTTTGACTGTTCATATTAGTGCAGTTCAAAAGTACATTTCGTTTTCTTTTTTGTTTTGTCTAAGCATCAGCATTTTTCAACTGGCTGCAATATTTAATTTCTGTAGCACTGTAATATAGTTAATTTCTGTAGCACTGTAATATAGTTAATTTCTGTAGCACTGTTGAATCATACGCTGTGGGTTGAATTGTACAAATTTCTTGTGAAGGTGCTCCTATTTTTAGATCGGTTTGCACTGTTAAATTGGAATTTAATTGAATTTTCTTTATTGTTTAGTTGTTTGTTGAGTTCCATGTATGCTCGGTTTTGAAACAAGATTTTGTTTGTTCACTATATTTGTGTACATGCTTTCTTTCTTGAGCTTTAGGCTGAAGCTACAATACTGAGGGGCCCCCATGAAGATCTGGAGGGCTACCTTGAAGCCGTGGATCTGCTGAAAGGCATTGTTCGCTTCTTTTCCTCGAGCAAGAACTTTAAGAGCAGTGAAGGGCTTCTGAATCATGTCAACAATTTGTTATCCAAGTCTGCTCTGAAGATTGAGGAGGAATTCAAGCAGCTGATGAGTACATACAGGTAGAATTTACATTCCTGAACCCTAATCATGTTCATTACTTTTTTCTATTCCTAGACCTCTCCCCATGGTAATTTATCTGCTATTGTAGTAATTCTTAAAATCTGTATCACTGTTCCTGTTCTTTCAGCAAACCTATTGAACCTGACCGACTATTTGATTGCCTTCCAAAGCCTCCACGGGCACCAACAGCTGACCATGAAGCAGATGGAGGACATTCTACTCATTCTGAAAATCCATCCAAAGGCTTGGAGACTGCTATATGCAGGACTCCAACACTGATTCCCCCAAGAATATTACCACTTCTGCATGATATAGCTCAACAACTTGTTCAGGCTGGAAATCAGCAGTCATGCTATAGAATCTACAGGTTGGCTTAACATCTATTATTGTGATTATTGCTAGGCAAGTCATAATATTCATATTCATTTATAGCCCATCCTGTCATTTGTGGAATGCTTTGCCATATGGACGTCTTTTCCTTTCCTTTCCACTTTCAATTTGGCATCTGCACTGGTTTGTAACACCATAATTTACAGCAACTTCAAATTTGTTCTCTTTGTTCAGAGATTCTCGTGGTTCAGCTTTAGAAGTGAGCCTACGGAAACTGGGTGTAGAAAAGCTTAGTAAGGATGATGTTCAAAGAATGCAATGGGAAGCCTTAGAGGCTAAAATTGGAAATTGGACCCAGTTTATGAGAATTGCGGTGAGGATCTTTCTGAAAAGTTGCTGGTGTATGTTTCCAGACATCAAACTAACAGACTTAGCTTCCATCAGGTCAAACTATTACTTGCAGGAGAACGGAGAATTTGTGACCAGGTTTTTGATGGTATTAATTTCAACAAGGATCAATGTTTTGCTGAACTGACAGGAAGTAGTGTCATGACACTTCTCAGTTTTGGAGATGCTGTTGCTAAAAGTAAAAGGTCTCCTGAAAAGCTATTTGTACTGCTAGACATGTATGAAGTAATGCATGAACTCCAGTCTGAGGTATGCTGGAAATAATTTATACAGAACTGCAAGAGAAAGTTTGCATACATAATTGTGTCACTATATTTTGTACAGTCGTGTAGTTGTTATTTGCCATATGGAAGTTGCATTCTCATGTTTGTAGTGCTAGTTTTTGTAATTGTTGATATTGTCATTGCACCATTGATTTTAATTATTAAGTTTTTTAGAACTACAATAAAATCTATTTTATTATATTTTTACTTTTGTAGTTTTGTTTGAACCTTATTGTCAGGTTGAAGTAATTTTTGAAGGCAGGTTTTGCTCTGAGATGCGGGAGGCTGCATTAGGCTTAGCTAGGCGATTGGCACTGACAGCCCAAGAGACATTTGCTGATTTTGAGGAGGCAGTTGAAAAGGATAGTTCAAAAACCATCGTCCAGGATGGGACTGTCCATCCTTTGACCAGCTATGTTATTAATTATGTCAAATTCCTATTTGAGTAAGTATAAACATTAATCTATTATATTCCTGGTGAGGATTTGTGTGACTTGGGTGTTAACTAATGTAGTAACTGGTTACATCCATAATTAGTGTTAACTCATATCTCTGAGGAGTGAGGATGTATAATCAGATAAATTTTGAATGCATATTTTCCTTTGGGTGTTATCTTTCCTGTCTAGTAGTTTATCCAGGGATTTGTTCTTAATTCACACTTTTCTTCCACCTCCAAACACAGATTAAACATACTCATACTTTTACACACTTGATGACTGATACCAATAAATAATTAAATACTGAGACCGATCCTGAACTTTGAGAAACCTTTGGGGTCCATTCTTTCAATATGTTCCTGAATTTTAGTTCTTTAACCAATGCTTAGTTTGTTGATTATCTTTTGAAATCATTCTGTGTACAACAAGCTAACAAATATTTGTGTTTGACTTGAACAGTTATCAGTCGACACTGAAGATACTATTTCAGGAGTTTGAAACTGGCAGTGATACTGAATCTCAACTTGCAGTTGTTACAATGAAGATAATGCAAGCCCTTCAGAACAACTTAGATGGGAAATCTAAGCAGTATAAGGATCCTGCATTGACTTACATATTTCTTATGAACAACATTCACTATATGGTTAGGTCTGTCCGCAGGTATGTAAGTTTAATGCTTCAGATCTGAATCCGTTGTTGTCCTGGCAGTGTGCGTGTTAAATACTCCCTCTGTTCTTCATATTTAGATAACTTTTTAGTCTATTGCACCAGGATTGAGGCATTTTCTAAAATGGCCACTGTACCCCAGTTAATTTCAAGTCCTTTTATGCTGGGTAAAGATTTTTGAGTTTAATGCAGTGTGCTGTCAGGTTTCTTCTTAGTGTATCAATATATGTGATACAACACGCACCGTGAATACTTGGACATCTTTAGTAGGAGCTGGTAGGAACAGGAGTAGGAACTAAATAATTTCCTTCTGTTTGATTTATTCCATGATCTAACGAAGATATTTATACTCCTAATAATAATCTAATCTACTATATTCATCTCCATCTTTAAAACATAAATAATTCTAACTAATCTTATCTTAATCTAACTAATTCCATCTTATCTATAACTAATAGTTGCACATAACAATCTCTCCCTCCTTCGAAAAAACACCTCGTGTCACGGGTCGGACTCTCAACGGAATTGGAAGGTACTAATCTCCTCAAATTATATTTGAAAGAAGTAGTGGGTCGAGGCCCTGGACCTCGTCGGTGCGGCGGAGCCGTAACGACCGACGCACCAACGAGGCAGGAATTACAGAGAAGGCGAAAGCCTGAACTGAAAATACTCGACGACTCCCTCTAGGCATCGGTCCTGTTTATATAGACACATGACCGATCTAATCTAATACAAACTCTAACAAACGTCAATAACAAACTCCAACCAGACTCCTACTTGGACTCTTTTACTAACCTGCACTTTAACTAATCCCGCAGCTACAGTACCGGTGGTACTGTTCACGTGAACAGTACCACGCAGTACTATTCATAGGCTGGGCTTGGTCTATCTGTTGGCTGCAGGACCCATGCCAGCCTCCTCCCTGGCGCATGACATCTCTCCCTCCCTGAAAAAATTCAGCTTGTCCTCGAGCTGAACGATAAGATGAAGGTGCCTGAATTTGTCTGCATCCCTTCTGCTTGCATCTGCTACTGCCAGACCCCTCTCTTGCTAAACTTCTCTTATGGAACATTGTGTGGATCTTTAGCGAATGATCGAACCAGAGTATGCGGTGGCCATGGTGAATGAACTCCATGGTGTGTTTGCTGAAACCCCATAGAACAGGACCCAACGACTCGAGCCATTGTACACCTAGGACCATATCACACGAGCCCAAAGCAAACCCGTATAAATCTGCGATGAATAACTGGCCACCGATCTTGAAGCGCAGGTCCCTACAACACCCTGGACTAGGTAGCCGATCACCATTGGCCACTGTAACACTGAGGCCTTCCTGGTTTTGTATTGCAAGCTCGGCACGCGCCGCTGCCTTGACATCGATGACGTTGTGCGTGGATACTGAATCAAGCAGTGTTGTGAGTCGGGTACCATTCACATCCACTCGTAACTGCATTGTTTTCCCTGATCGTGACTGGATTCCAGTCAAGGCATGGATGGAAATATTAGGATTTGGGGCTGCTACTGCTTGGTACTGATCTTCTTCGTCGAAGATAACCATGATGTTGAAAAGTTGCTTGCATACCTGCTTGTGCCCCTGTGTAAACAGATTGTCGCAGTGAAAACATTGGCCATTTTTGCGACGTTCTGAGATCTCTGTGAAGGATAGCCTCTTTGTTGGATCAGCCTTATTGACAAATGTTGATGAGGTCGCCCCCCATTGTGCCCTGGGCAGTAGAGGAGGCGGCCTGTTTAGCAGGGGCTGACTCGTTGCTTTGGATGGCACCAATGGCAAGGCGGTTTGTTGCTGCTCCCGCTGTTCGTATGCCTGTGCATACATCACTGCATCGTCCAATGTGGCTGGGCGTTGTAAGGCGACGTTTGTGCGAAGCGGAGCCCCCAAGCCCATAGTAAAGAGTTGTACTTGTTGCGCCTCTATGATGCTAGGGTCCCGGCAAGATAGCGCCATGAACTTGTTGCAATAATCATCCAGTGAGCCCTCGCGACGGAAGAGAGCAAGTGCCCCAATTGGACTATCTGTTAATGGTGGCCCGAAGCGAGTGTTTACTAGTTGGACGAATCGGGTCTATGTTGGGGGCCGCCATTCAATTCCAAACGATGGTACCATAGTTGCGCGTCATCCAGAAGGTGGAAGGCGGCATAAGAAACTCTCTTATGATCCGGCGTGCGACGAACGCGGAAGTAGCGCTCGCATCTGTTGAGCCACAGTAGTGGATCCCCTGCTCCATCGAACTTTGGAAATTCCAATTTGTGTGTTGTTGGCAGGAAATCTCCGCCGTCGTCGCCATCTTCTGCTCCTACACGCCCTTGATTTAGTGATGCCCGATTTTGTCCTAGGTCCTGCGCCAGCCGGTTCTGCCCCAGATCCTGAGCCGGCCGGTTCAGGGCTTGCTGATCTAGAATATGTTTCTCCATACGTGTCAGCACGAGGTTAAGGGCTACCTGCTGCTGCCCTTGATCTCGCACCGTGTCCTCCAGAGCGTTGAGGGCATCGGGTATGGGTTGAAGAGGCCTGACAATATCTTCAATTGCCTTGAGTCGTTGAACGACGTCGACAAGGGTTACCCCCTCATCCGAACCAGATCCGACCCTAGAGGCTAAACTCATGTGGGCGGCCAACCTGGGACTGATACCAAGTTGTCACGGGTCGGACACCGGTTTTGTCCTAGGTCCTACGCCAGCCGGTTCTGCCCCAGATCCTGAGCCGGCCGGTTCAGGTCTTGCTGATCCAGAATCTGTTTCTCCATACGTGTCAGCACGAGGTTAAGGGCTACTTGCTGCTGCCCTTGATCCCGCACCGTGTCCTCCAGAGCGTTGAGGGCATCGGGTATGGGTTGAAGAGGCCTGACAATATCTTCAATTGCCTTGAGTCGTTGAACGACGTCGACAACGGTTACCCCCTCATCCGAACCAGATCTGACCCTAGAGGCTAAACTCATGGTGGGCGGCCAACCTGGGACTGATACCAAGTTGTCACGGGTCGGACTCTCAACGGAATTGGAAGGTACTAATCTCCTCAAATTATATTTAAAAGAAGTAGTGGGTCGAGGCCCTGGACCTCGTCGGCGCGGCAGAGCCGTAATGACCGACGCACCAACGAGGCAGGAATTACAGAGAAGGCGAATGCCTAAACTGAAAATACTCGACGACTCCCTCTAGGCATCGGTCCTGTTTATATTGACACATGACTGATCTAATCTAATACAAACTCTAACAAACATCAATAACAAACTCAAATCAGAACTCTAACAAATTCCAATAACTAACTTAGACTCCTACTTGGACTCTTTAACTAACCTGCACTTTAACTAATCCCGCAGCTATAGTACCGGTGGTACTGTTCACGTGAACAGTACCGCGCGGTACTGTTCACGGGCTGGGCTTGACCTGTCTATTGGCTGCAGGACCCATGCCAGCCTCCTCCCTGGCTCCCTCTCTGGTGCATGACACCTCATCCTCGAGCTGGAAATCTGGATAAGAGAAATCACATCCATGACATATCAACCTCCAATATTGAGCCCTTTGTGCATTTCTAGCCATCCAAAATTGCAAGTTGCTTTGCCATTGGTTTTGAACTCGGTGAAAAAAGTGGATGGCATTTTGTGCAGACCATAGTCACAGGGATTGGGGTCGAAGCCGCGATCCACGTTCTAGGGTCAGCGTTCCGGTTCGAGGGTCAGGGTAGGCGCGGGTCGCCGTCCCAAAACACCGTGGATCGTCATCCCAATGCGAGGTGGCGCCGCGAATCGAAGGGAACCGTCGTGGAGGTTGAAGGCTACCGCCGCGTCGGCCGTCGGGCGAGAAGTTGTGCCACGGGCGGGCTGCCGACTGTTGGCTTCCTAATCCTGGCCGCAAGGACGCCACCGCGGGTTAGCAGTGAGGGCGCTGCGTGGCGACGACCAGGCACGTGCGGCACGGCCAAGAGAGAAGAAGAGGAAGTGAGCGAGAGGAAGGGAAAGAGAGGCGGCAGGTTGGAAGGGTGGGGGAGAGAGAGATGAGTGGAGGGTTGAGAAATAAGAAACCCTAATGGGCTTTAAATGGGCTATGCATAAATTGATTATTTGTAGATTTTGTAAATAGATTATTAACTTAACTTTAAATATAATATTAGATAAAATTTTAAATATGTTATTGAAATTTTAAGATTTTGGTTCGACTCGGATTCATCGACCCAAACATCGTTGGATCACGACCCTTAATACAGTCAATCGATCCAGGATCATCGATCCATTGTACTCAGATTCATGAACCAAATATAAGATTCACGTTCCGTATAGGTATACCCCCCTCGTACCATACTTTTCACATTTGTCGAACCTCGATCCACGACCCAATGACCCGGGAACGTTGTTACTATGGTGCAGACAACATGCATTGCATCGAGCCCCGGGACACCATGTTTCTCATCATTGTAGGCATTGTGTCGAACACGGTGTGTGCTTCTGTGACATAGGGAAACTTGTGATGCTTGTCGGGGTGTAGATCTAGCCGGAGAAGGGAACAATGTGACAGGGATGCAGATGGCAGCGTGCGGGTCGTGACGGTCGACGATGCCGCTCCGTGCGGGGAAGCGGCGGCTTGCGCGGTGGCCAATGGCTTGGAGCGCGTATACCTCATCGGCATCAGCACAGAGGGGCATGTCGAGGGCTGCCTGCGCCACGACGCGCTTGGCGTCTGCGAGGGCTCCATCGTCAGGACATAGATCTAGCTGGAGGTGGGGACGCGGGATGCAGATCAAGACCTCCTTAGTCTCCACCGTGATTTCCTTCACATCCTCAAATTGTTGTTGCTGCATCCGCTAGAATGGTACCTGCACCTCGACCATGGCTAGCACTTGCGGCATGTCAGGCACGATGAGCACCTGGACCTGCGACATGACAGACATGGTGGTTGCTAGCATGGTGTGGAAACCTAACGCGCAGTACGGGCAACCTGGTAGTGTGGAGGGCACCAGAGCCTGGCCCATCCGTGCCTCGAGGTTTGTCAAGTGTGCCTCGATGCTGACAACGTCCTGCTTCAACTCTACGATGTCCTTGATCAAGGGATCGATCGTCATAGAAGATGTGGCGGTCGTCATCGCTGTCCTCGGAACCTGGCTGCTTTGACTACCAAATTGGTAGAAGTAAGAGTAGAAACTAAATAATTCCTTTTGCTTGATTTATTCCATGACCCATCTAGGGCATTTATATTCCTAATAACAATCTAATCTGCTATCTTTATCTCTATCTATAAAACAAAAATATCCTAACTAATTTTATCTTAATATAACTAATTCTATCTTATCTCTAACTAATAGTTGCAAATAACAGGAGCGCATTAGTGAATTGAGGGGAAGTGCGTGCAAAGTATTTTCTGCAGGTAAGGGTGTCATGGCCGCAGATCATGGGCCGGAGGCCCACTTAGGCCGATGCAGTCCCCTTAGGGTAGATCCACTACTAAGCCCAAATAAGATTAGGTTAGGAGTCCAATTAGATCAGATTAGGTTAGGAGTCCAATTAGATCAGATTAGGTTAGGAGTCCAATTAGATCAGATTAGGTTAGGAGTCCAATTAGATCAGATTAGGTTAGGAGTCCAATTAGATCAGATTAGGTTAGGAGTCCAATTAGATCAGATTAGGTTAAGAGTCCAATTAGATCAGATTAGGTTAAGAGTCCAATTAGATCAGATTAGGTTAAGAGTCCAATTAGATCAGATTAGGTTAAGAGTCCAATTAGATCAGATTAGGTTAAGAGTCCAATTAGATCAGATTAGGTTAAGAGTCCAATTAGATCAGATTAGGTTAAGAGTCCAATTAGATCAGATTAGGTTAAGAGTCCAATTAGATCAGATTAGGTAAAGAGTCCAATTAGGTTAAGATTCCAATTCAGTTAGGATCGAGTTGTTAGATTAAATGAGTCCTAATAGATTAAGGTTGTTAGAATTAGATTAAGGTTGTTAGATTAGATCAACCCCGTGCTTATATAAATAGTGCTAATGCACTAGAGGAAGTCATCAAGTATTTTCAGTTCAGGCTTCACCTTCTTTGTAAACTCCGCCTCGTTAGTGCGTCGGTCGTTACAACTCCGCTACACCGACGAGGTCCAGGCACTCGACCATCTATCCCTTATAAATACAATCTTAGGCCTCGAATTATCATCTCCGTTGGAAGTTCTCCTTTTACCTATGACAATCTGGTATTAGGGACCACTAGTTCTCCCACCATGTCGCTGGCTAGCTCAGGTGCAAGGAAGGACGTCAACCTTATCGGTGATGACATCGGCAAACAACTGGATCGCCTCGAGGAGCTAGTGCGCTCCATCATCGGCAAACTCAATGATGTTACACAGCAACAGTAGGGCCTAAGTCTTGCTATTTTGTGCTTGGAGAAATAGATCTTCAGGGCGGGCAACGACACCTCAGCAGACGTGCTTTCGGCAGCATCAGTGGCAGCAACCGGAGCAGAAGGCGGGACTGGCGGCGATCTATCCACCGCACCACTTGGGACTAAGATAACCGCTCAAAACCAACAGGAACAGACCCGACGTGGAGACCCGGTCCCACAGGATGGACCCGTCACGCACCAAAGCTCCCAGGTGTGTCCCCCAATCTCGGCTCCCCACTATTGCACCACACCAACGCCTGCATTGAATCGGCGTCTGGCGGCGGACTCAACCCTCAACACCATAACCCCGGGCGACGGCAGCAGAGGCAACCACCTCAGCGGAGGCAGCCTCGGCTATGATGTGTCTGTCCTTGGTGGAGGCAGCCCTAGCGGGAGTAGCTCGTGCAACCTAGGTTGGGAGGGCCTCGGTGGTGGATCGGGCATCCTACAACGACTCAGTGGAGATGGTGATGTGGTCAGCTTCCGTGGCTAGTGATGGCCCGAGCGAGCGCGGAGGTGGCGTCCTCTACGCGATTGGTGGCGCGGGCGCCAACGACATGGACAGCCGCAACACATGCAACAACAATGGTCGAGCTGCGTGCGGTAGGAACAAACGGCGGAGGCGGTGTCCTCGAGGGCATGAGCATGCAGGAGGGCGCTCAAGGCACGATAGATCTAGGAGACGGCCAGGGCTGCCTCGGTGGTAGTGCCAGGTCAAGCAGCCGCAGGGGTACTCTCAATGGCTCGGTCGGCCACACCAACAGAGATGCAGAGGCCAGCGCTACTCCCCCGACCGCGCAAATTGGCGAGCAGTTAGGCGTGGCCGATGACAGCTTGTAGAACTTCGACGGCAGTGGCAGGATCGACAAAGCTGGAGGCCGCGTCTTGCCCGTAGGGGTGGCCTTGGCAGCTTCTCCAGGAAGAAGGGCTAGCTCACTGTCCTAGTCAGGAGGGCATTACTTCACCTCTTGCAAGTCTTCTCGTCGATGTATACGACGACCGCAGTGAGCACCTCGACAGTCCTAGGTGATGGGAGTTCTCGACAGTTTATCTCGAGGATGAGCTAGTTTTCAAGAGGGGAAGAGATGTCATGGTTGCACATCATGGGCTGGAGGCCTACTTAGGCCGGTGTAGTCCCCTTAGGGTAGATCCACTACTTAGCCCAAATAAGATTAGGTTAAGAGTCCAATTAGACCAAATCAGGTTAAGAGTCCAATTAGGGTAAGATTCCAATTCAATTAGGATTGAATTGTTAGATTAAATGAGTTCTAGTAGATTAAGGTTGTTAGATTAGATCAGCCCCCTGCTTATATAAATAGGGCTGATGCACTAGAGGAAGTCATCGAGTATTTTCAGTTCAGGCTTCACCTTCTTTGTAAACCCTGCCTCGTTGGTGCGTTAGCCTGTCACCGGTAAGGATTTCCACAGAATTGGTAGGTACTAATCGTCTCAAACTATATTTAAAAGAGGTAGATGGTCGAGGGCCTGGCCACTCCGTCGCGGCGGCGCTGTTGCGGCGACGTGGCGAAGAGGCAGAGATACAAGAAGGCAATGGCCAAACTGAATACTTGACGACCTAAACTCCTCTTGGGGCCCTGTTTATAAAGACACAGGACCAACCTCTCTATTTGATCTAATCTACTAAATCCTAACAGAATTATCCTAACTGAACTCTTTAACCAACTTATTCTAATAAAACACTTAATAGATAATTGGACTCTTTAACCTAACTAATTTGCTACAGTACCGCCAGTATTGTTCATGTGAACAGTACTCGCGGTACTGTTCACGGGACTGATCTGATCTAATACAAGACTCTATCTCTTTCCTTACTTGGACTCGAGTACTGTTCACGGGACTGATCTGATCTAATACAATACTCTATCTATTTCCTTACTTGGACTCTTTAATCTAATTAGGACTCTAACTAATTTAATCTTGACTCTTATAAATAATCTAATCAATCTGCTACAGTACCGCGATACTGTTCAAAGGTGGGCCAGGCCCTCCGGCCCATGATCTGAGGCCATGACATCTTCCCCCCCCCCTTGAAAACCAGCTCGTCCTCAAGGTGGGCTATTGGTGCTGCCAAGGCATCCCACGTCGATCCCCCAACCGTTGGCCAAGCCGCTAGCTGTGTGCGCGAGGGTGTGCTCTGCACGGTCAGGGAAATAGCGTTGGCCTCCGCAGCACTGTTGATGTCGTCGACTGACCTGGCCCTACCGAGGCCGCCCATGCCGCCACCAGAGCGGCCTTGGCTGCCTCCCTCCCTAGTGGCGCGGAGGTGGATCCACGTGATCAGCGACAGTCTAGGGATGTTGTCGGCCAGGATTCTAGACGAGCACCTCTAACGTGGCTACCCTTTCCTCCAAGGGTTGGGTTGATTTCAGCTTCTCTCTTCAATCGCCTTCGCCCGCTCCGTCACCACTACTTCCAATTCTATGACTTTCGCCTGGAGTGGTTGCAGTGATTGCAACTTCTCTTCGATGGCATCTAGGCGTTGCATAATAGTCTTCAGCATGTCATCGATGGTACTTCCCAAACTGGTGTCAGATTGGGAATTCATCGCAGTGGATGGTGAACCTGAGTCGTCTGATACCAAGAGGTAGATGGTCGAGGGCCTGAACCTCTCCATCGCGGCGGCACCGTTGCGGCGACGTGGCGAAGAGGCAAGGATACAAGAAGGCAATAGCCAAACTGAATACTCGACGACCTAAACTCATCTTGGGTCTTTGTTTATATAGACACAAGACCAACCTCTTTATTTGATCTAATCTACTAAATCCTAACAAAATTATCCTAACTGAATTCTTTAACCAACTTATTCTAATAGAACACTTAATAGATAATTGGTCTCTTTAACCTAACTAATTTGCTACAGTACCGCGGGTACTGTTCATGTGAATGGTACTGTTCACGAGACTGATCTGATCTAATACAAGACTCTATCTCTTTCCTTGCTTGGACTCTTTAATCTAATTAGACTCTAACTAATTTAATTTGGACTCTTATAACTAATCTAATCAATCTGCTACAGTACTGTGTGGTACTGTTCATAGGCGGGCCAAGCCCTCTGGCCCATGACACAACCATTACAGCTTCACTGCGCCGACGAGGTCCAGACTCTCGACCATCTATCCCTTATAAATACAATCTTGAATTATTGTCTCTGTTGGAAGTTCTCCCTTTACCCATGACAAAGGGTATAATAGGAAATACTACAAATTATTCTTCTTGAAAACATAAAATGTAATGTGTTCTTTAAGTCCAAATTACACCCCTTGAACTTTCACAGTTGTCTAATGTACACTGAACTATGAAACCATCTATATTCTTGAACAAATTGAGAAGTAATATATTTCTGCTCACCTCAGATCAGAAGCCAAGGATATACTTGGTGATGACTGGATACAGAGGCACCGCAGGGTCGTACAGCAAAATGCCAACCAGTACAAAAGGGTAGCATGGGCAAAGGTCAGTGTCTCAATGAAACCTCCAGTAATCTGACATACTGTGCTTTTTATATTTTACATAACGATATTGAT
The DNA here is from genome assembly GCA_019279435.1 of Zizania palustris. Lineage (NCBI taxonomy): Eukaryota > Viridiplantae > Streptophyta > Magnoliopsida > Poales > Poaceae > Zizania > Zizania palustris. Next base: position 46,978,660 of record JAAALK010000289.1, read on the forward strand.
AGTTGATCCTTTTGCACTTACTAGGATGTTATATTTTGCTCTTTAGCATAGTTCATCCAGAGAAACTATGGGCTTCCATTTGTTTGAGATACCATAGGAAGTTCTTGAAGCATATTAATGAGGCATATAGCAATTTAGTAATAGCTGATTCAAATTTCAGTAGATTGTATCCCAGCTAAAAATACACTTCAAACCAGACTTTTATGATTCAACTGCAGAGGTTATTGTCTTTTTTTTAATTTAGCTTTACTTTAAGCTTGAATGAAATAATGGTCTAAATAATCTATCATAAATATAACTCAATTTGTCGAGTAAAAACTAACTGCTGAACTCCATAAGACATGTTTGTGTGCTTTGTAGTACTGTTGTATGTATACCTATTGTCATGTGGGGCCACATATATGGCCGGCGCAAGGCTGCCACGTAGGCCCAGGACCAGCCCATGACAACCCCCATGTGGCTCATAAAGGAGACTCCTACTCTATATAAAAGGGGTCCATAGCTTGTAATTAGGCAGTCAATAAATAAACTAGTTTTTTTTTCAAACCCTAACCCTAGCCACCAGCCCCAGGCACCGGCCCTTGCTGCCTATGCCTCCTGTTCTGTTTTGCCTTCGCATAATCCGTCACGGTATTGGGGAGATAAGGGACAATGTACCCTTGTCCTCCCATTATCTACAGTTATGCCCTCTGCTCTCTTCCACACATTCCACTACACGACACTCATGACAACTTGGTATCAGATAATCAGAGACCACTTTCCTTGTGCACTCTCGCTTCCCATCAACAATGGCTTCTAATGGGTTCATTTTCTACGCTACTACTGAACCAAGTTGTCATCTGTGAGCTTCTCTAAGGAATCTGAGACCTCCGTCATGACTTGTCCGCGTTTCGGGAGTCAACCGATCAATAGATTGATGAAATCCATCGCCGACCCGATCGGGACCTGAGTGAGGTGCAGCCGGCCGGAAACTCACGCAATGGCAGCCCATCCAGTGGCGGCTCCAGAAAATTTTCCTTGGGTGTTCCGACTTATACTACAAAACTTCAAAATATGTCATAAAAGAGGAATTACATGTCATAACTTCATAAATATCCCAAAATCAGCATTTAAGTCCATTAGTCATAAAGCTACATGTGAAAGTTCTAATATAAACAAAAATTACATTACTACTTCTCTACTCTTCGAGTTTTCATACTCATAAAAGTCTTTAATGATGTCATCTTCACTAACTTTTGAGAACACATCTCTCTCAATAAAAGTAACTAGACAATCATTCAATAACTTGTCACACATACTATTTCTCAACTTGTTCTTCACTAGAGATAATGCAGAAAAACTCTCTCAACACTTGCGGTTGCCACCGGTAGGATCAAAACTAATTTGAGAAGCAAATACACCAAATCATAAATAACATGCTTATTTGCTTCAACAAGTTTAAGAGAGAGTTCACTAAGATTTTGTAGGCCTTTGAATCTTTCATCTTTTCTCATATCATCAATAAAAGTCTCCAATTGATATTCAAGCCTTATCAAATCCATACTTGAAATATCCTTAGGATAAAACTTGGCAAGCTTGAGTACTTTTTGTGCATCATAAGAAGCAAATGAGTTAGAAGGGTTTAATGTTGTCATGCAAATGAGCAACTCCATATTAACCTCATCAAACCTATTGTTAAGCTCTTGGCTAATGTTGTCAACAACACCAATAAATACTTCCCTTCTAAAATGATCATCATTTGTTTGATTTGGATAAAACCGTGCACATCTTCCAGACTTCCATGAGGCACATATCTTGTATGCAAACTTGGAACTTCAATCTTATGTTTGGTGCAAAATGAAATAATTGTTCCTTCATAGAAATCTTCCCAACCATGGTTTCTCAATTTTTGCATTCTTTCCTTTGCCAAAGTTACAAGTGACATCGCGTTAACAATATCTTGATCTTTCTTTTGCAAAGACATAGACAACTCATTTGTATATCCAAGAATGGTAAGCATCAAGTGTGCATTGAAAATAAAATCAAATGATTCAAATGCTCCAACCATAGCATGTATTTTTGGCCAATCATCTCTTTGTGTTGGATCCTTACCAAGAGTCATAAGCACTTCTTGAATTGTGGGATACATATCAATAATATGCAATATAGTTCTGAAATGAGAACTCCATCGAGTGTCACTAGGTCTAGCTAATCCCATCTCTTGATTTAATCCAATCCCACTTTCTATTTCACCCAATTCAAGTGCTTCCATAAGGTTTTGAGCTCTAACATCTCTAAGCATGTCATGACGCTTGCAAGAGGAGCCAATGATATTCAACAAATAAGAAACTTGAGTAAAAAACCACACACAATCATCATTTCCCTTGGCAATAGAAACAAGAACCAATTGTAGTTGATGTGCAAAACAATGAATGTAGTAGGCAGAAGGAGACTCTTTCATGATCAATGTTTTCAGCCCATTAATCTTTCATTTCATATTACTAGCCCCATCATATCCTTGACCACGGATTTGAGTAGGAGTCATGTGATGATCAACAAGTAAGGTTAGAATTGCACTCTTAAGTGAAATAGCAGTGGTACTAGCTACATGAACTACTCCAAGAAACCGCTCACATACCCTTCAAGTTTTTCAACATACCGCAAACAAAGAGCTAATTGTTCTTTATGTGAAAGGTCACTACACTCATCTGCAAGAATTGCAAAATAATCATCACCAATTTCTTCAATGATGTGTCTAGTAGTTTCTCTAGCACAACCAATAATTTCTCTTTATATGGTAGAACAAGTCAGACTGCAATTTGTAGGAGCATTTTTCAAGATCAAGCGGTCAACCTCTTCATTATTACTAGCAAGCCATTTCAAAAGTTCAATGAAATTCCCTCTATTGCTAGATTCTTCACTTTCATCATGCCCACGGAATGTCAATCCTTGATTTAAAAGAAATCTCACACATCTTAGTGAATAAGTCAACCTGGACTTATAACGCATTTCACTCTATTTTGACACCTTCACAATAACATTATCAATTGAAGTACCATCTTTCACAAACAAGTTGTATTTTTCTTGAGCTTTATTGTGAGCACTTGTTATCCCCCCCACTTGTTTGTCAAGTGCATCAGATTTGTTCCAATTTCTCCAACCATCCTTAACAAAGTTACCACTTCCACTACCAAACAAGTAACACACCATACAAAAACCAATATCTTTCGCAACACTATATTCAAGCCAATTGTACTTTTGAAACCAAACAAAACTGAAGTGACGTTTCTTACCATATATTTCCCTAATTGGGAAATCATGTGCATAACATTGATTTGGACCTTTTAGAATGTATGCTCTTCGGACTGCATCTTGCACATTGACATCAAAGCTTGCAATTGAAACTCTTAATCCTGGATCATATTGAAGATGATCCGCATCATACACCGGAGGTGACTCTTGTTCTTGATTCTTTGTTGTCTCAAGTAATGTTGGTTCTTGTTCATCATTGTTATCAAATTGAGTTTCTTCATCAATTGTATTTGTAATATTCTTCGTCTTTGCTTCATTTTTTCGAAAGAAAGATGTAATACCTCTATTTCGCTTCATACCTTAATGATCTCACACATATAAAAATAAATCAAAATTAACACAATAATCAATCAATCAATCATTCAATTTATCAATTAAATATTTAACACTTAACAAATAACAAAACCATTAAACTAAACTAAATACCTTCAACACTCGCAGAAAGCAAGAAAACAGGATATTGCAGGAGCGGCCAAGGCGTCGAGCAGGCTGGAGGCGACAGGCGACGGCCGACTCGGGAGGGCAGCCAGGCAGGGGCCGGGGGCGCGGGGCCTGAGGGCCGGGGCGGCCGTCCGTTGGCCGAGCTCAGAGGAGACGAGGATGAGTCGCGGTCGCCGGGAGGCGGGAGGTGCGACTCGCGAGGACGGAGGGCCGAAGGCCGGATGCGCCGAGGCGGGAGGCGACCGGCACCGCGCCGGGCGGGAGGCGGCCGACGGCCCGGCGGCCGGCGTTGGGCGGGACTCGGGAGGCGGCCGGCGGGAGGTGCGACTCGCGAGGGGCGAGGGCGGACTGCGGATGGGATTCGCCGATTCAGGGAGGCGGGCGGCACCGCGCCGGGCGGGAGGCGGGCGGCGCCGTGGCATGCCGGCGGCCGGCGGGATGAACAGCGCGTGCCGGCGTGAGTCGGGTACTCGCGTGACTGCGTGAGTGACGGCGATCCGCTCTGCCCTAGTGCGCTACAGTAAATCTGTAGATCTGAACAGTAAAATGGGCCGAATTATAACCTATAATGGTGTAATGGGCCAAAATACAGGGTAGTCCAGGGCCGACCCTGACTACCCTGTAGAGCCGCCACTGAGCCCATCAATGGCTTGCGTCGTTCCATCAATGCCGGAGGACGACAAAGTCTGGCTTGCATGCGTCTTTCCACCTACTGGATAATGCTCAACTATGGTGCTATCGCTATGAACGGGACAACGGTCCTCCATCCTAGCCCTGCTTCATCGCCGTCATCAACACTAGGTTCAGACCGCCAGTCCGTATCAATCCACTATGGGAGCTCGCTAGCCTAACATGTTTTGACTTCGTTGATGATTTCTACAAGCAGTTCTTGTGGCTCGCTTGTTGGTATGACTCACTCATCAAGCGACAACAGATTCGTTTGTTCATCCATGCCTTGCAGGAGTTGCAGGAGCCATTGAAGAAGAACGTCGAACTCTGGAACCTAGAATCCCTCGAGTCTGCCATCGGCCTCGCTCGAGCGTACGAATGATGCTTGGCTGCCATCCCTACAACTGCCTTTGCTTCGACTCGCACGCGATCAATCTCACGTCAGCTAGCATCGTTAGCCTCGTTTGGGACGGACGCAACATCTTCGGCTAGCCAACCCCAACGGAGGACACTCTCCCCAGTTGAGATGCAGTCCCGTCGTGAGCAAGGCCTCTGCTTCAACTGTGATGGGAAGTTCGTGCTAGGCCATCGACGACAATGCAAGCATCTATTCGTTATGGAAGTCGACTCCAATGGTGACGACGAGCTATCCGATGAGGCACCAGACGACCCAGCCATCTCGCTGTCAACTCTGACTGTTATCACACCACAGATGGGGTGGACCATGATGGTCTATGCCCACATCAGCAGTGTGCAGCTTGTGGCTATGTTGGATTCCGGTTCAACCCACAACTTCATCACTAATTCCATGGCAACCTGTGCTAGCCTCATCATCACACCATGCTCAGTAGTCCACATCACAATACGCCTCACACCTTGATTGCCTCCCACTCCCATTACTCCCATTGGATGGTTATGATATCGTTCTCTAAGTGCAGTGGCTAGGCTCCCTAGGGCCTCTCGTTTGGGATTTTAGCAAGATTACAATGTCATCTGTCCATTTCGACTACCGGTCACCTGGCACGACCAACTTGCGCAAAGCACACCTACCAGGACACTAGCTTGCAACATTGATGATCTGCTTCCTGCACTCCTTGACAAGTTCACGCTTCCACCGCATCCATCTGAAGGCCAACACAAATGTCGTGGCAGTCCGTCCGTACAGGTATGCCATGGTACGAAAATATGAAATTGAGTGCCAATGTTGTACTATGCTAGAACAGGGGCTCATCCGTCCAAGCGACTCGTCCTTTTCTACCCTAGTCCTTCTCGTTCGCAAGAAGGATGACTCGTGGTGGTGGTGCATCGACTACCATGCCCTTAGCACAACCACGATCAAGGACAAGTTTCCCATTCCGGTGGTCGATAGGTTGCTTGATGAACTCTGAGATGCACGATACTTATCCAAGCTTGACTTGCGCTTGGGTACCACCAAGTGCTCATGCACCCCGATGACATCTCAAAAACGACATTCCATACTCACGAAGGTCTTTTTGAGTTTCTCGTAATGCCCTTTGGTCTCACGAATGCCCTAACATTTCAAGCTCTAATGAATGAGGTGAGAGGATAAGTCTATGTGTGTGTATGTGTGTTTTGGCATGACATGTTGTTTGGCATGACATGTGTGATGTCCATGTGTGGACAAGTTTGTAGTTTTAGCACCTTTAACATTTTTTGCTTTAACATCTTAGACTAGCATCTTTGCTTTAGCATCTTATACTAGCATCTAGCATCTTGGGCTACATGGCTAGCCTATAAATATGTATCCCCAACCATTCGGGTTGGCATGACATTTGAGTGAGTTGAATGAGAAGAAAATTGCCCCAACTCTGAGTGTCATCCCTACCAATGCGAGTGTTCTCTCTAACAATTGGTATCAGAGCTGTATGATTCTGTGACCTTTCCAATCCCCTCCGCGATTCTCTCCAACGGAGACGCCCATCTCCTTGTTCATCTTCCTCCCTTGCCGGTCCACCAAAAACCAACGACTCGACGAGCACCACCCACACTCCGAGCAACAACTCGATAGTAGCGGCTTCCTCCCAGTGCAGCAGCAACCCCCACGACCCTTCCACTCTACCGTTGCGCAATGTCCGTAGGAGACTCTCTTTGCTCGGTCACCTTGAGCGCACGACGTCGGCAGGAGGCCGAAGTCGTCGCGGTGGAGGAGCGCGACCGGGTGGCAGCAGAGGCTGTGGTAGCGGCGACTCGGAAGGCGAGGTTGGCGGCGGTAGAACTGGCAGTAGCGAGAGCGGAAGAGGAAGCGACTGTGGTTGCAGCACGTGTTGCGGCGGCAGAGCTCGAAGCTTTGCGCCACGGTAGCAACAATGACACTGCCTCCGAGGGAGGTAGCCTCGACTTGGAGGCGAGTTACCAAGGAGGGTGAAGGATGAGCGGGTGGCGCAGTGGGTAGCAGCGCAGCCTCGTGCTCGCGGCGGTAGCCCAAACGGGCCTAGATGCGCCGACAACACTCCGGGAGGATGCACACGCGACAGTCGTGCTCTTGGCGAACGCGACCCTTAAAGGCGGCGTGGCTCTCCTTCCTCGAACCGGTGCCATGGTCATCGCGGCTTCCAGACCATCGTCAAGGACGCTGGTGCTGGTGGTGGATGGCCCACCCTCACCAAGACCAACTACACCGAGTGGTCCGTGATTATGAGGGTGAAGTTCCAAGTGCGGCACATGTGGGAGGCAGTCATATACGACAACATCAACTACGATGATGATCAACAGGCGCTGGAGGCCCTCGTTGCTGCAATCCCGCTGGAGATGCAGTCTTTGATTGCTTGCAAGCAGACTGCCAAGGAGGCTTGGGATACTATTGCTGCAGTGCGTATCGGCAGCGATCGCGCCCGCAAGTCTACGTTGTAGGCACTACGCAAGGAGTGGGAGAACCTGGCTTTCAAACCAGGTGAGGATGTTGATGATTTTGCTCTCCGTCTCAACTCTCAACTGCAGAAGTTGGTGCAGCATGGCGAAGACCTCATCAACGAGGAAAGAGTTGTTGAGAAGCTCTTTCGCTGCGTTCCCGGGAGATACAAGCAGATCGCTCGCTCGATTGAGTCCTTGATGGACCTCTCCAGGATGTCGATCGAAGAAGCGATAGGTCGCTTCAAGGTCGTCGACATCGACGAGCCCCAACCATCTTTAGAGCCGGCCACCACTAGAAGCTCTCTTCACCGAGGAGCAGTGGCTCGCTCGCCATCGAGAGCAGAAGAAGGGAGAGGCATCAAGTTCGTCGAATGGCCACAAGCACCAGCCACGCAGGGGGCGCAAGGCCCCCCGGGCGCGTGGAGGCGCTACTGGCGACGCCAACGGTGGCCGCCCGTGATGACACTTGTCACAACTGTGGCAAGATCGGCCATTGGGCTAGGGACCACCGATAGGCGAAGCGCGGCGGTCAGGCACATGTCGCGCAAGCGCAAGAGGAGCTAGCTCTGTTCCTTATACATGGGAACATTGAGCTGCACTCCCCCCCCCGCGTCGACAGCTGCCGCTCTTCTCCACGTCGATGAATCGCGCCCACACATCTTCCTAGGCAATGGGTCCAATGATGACAAGATTGACGGTTGGTTCCTCGACACCGGTGCCACCCATCACATGACCTGGCGGCGGGACCACTTCTCCAACCTAGATTCCAGCGTGCGAGGCTCCGTCAAGTTTGGGGACGCCTCCGCCGTGAAGATAAGGGGCGTCGGCTCTGTCATCTTCACCGCAAAGACCGGTGAGCATCGGTTGCTCACCGGTGTCTACTACATCCCCGAGCTGAGGAACTCCATCATCAGCCTTAGCCAACTGGATGAGAATGGCTCGCGCGTGGAGATCGAGCATGGGGTGCTGCTTATTTGGGATCATCAGCACCAACTTGTCGCTAAGGCAACGGTTATGCAATTGCTCAATTTCACCAAGTCATTCGTCATCGAGTGCGACGTGTCCAGCCATGGCATTGAGGCAGTTCTTTACCAAGGCATCGACGCAATCACTTATTTCAGTCGTCTGATTCCCTTACGAATGGGAGCTAATCGGGCTGGTGTAGGCCATCCGTCATTGGTGACCTTATGTGTGGGTCGTCCCTTCGTCGTCCGCACATCTCACTATAGCTTGAAGCACCTCCTCGATCAATGTCTATCCACGATTTCGTGGCATCACTGGGTTAGCAAATTACTCTAATTCAACTTCGAGGTGGAGTACAAAATGGGTTGTTCCAACATCGTGGCCGACACTTTATCGTGCCACGACATGAAGTATTCGCCATCTCTACAACATGTTGCGGCAAGAGTTCGGACAGGAAAACAAGATTTAGGCTTTACGCTCCCGCATCGTCAACGACAAGCAACCAAGTCCGTGGGCGATCATTGATGGCATGATCACCTTTCACAGTTGTGTCTACATGTCGGCATCATCTCCAACACTGCCGATCATATTGCATGCGGCCCATGACGTCGACCATGAGGGTGTTCAGAAAACGCTGCATCGACTACGGGCTGATTTCCACATTCCCAATGCTCGTGCAATAGTTCAATTATTCGTGTGGGCCTATGTGGTATGTCAGTGGAACAAGGTCGACCTCTTGCAGCCCTTACATGTGTTGTCGTCAATTTGGTTCGACATTGCCATGGCCGATCATATTACATCATCGTTTAGGGTGGTCTTTGGTCATGACCTGCCTAGTCTGCACCGAGTAGATCATGGGACAACCAAGCTTCCGGCTGTGGACCACTTGCTCAATGAACGAGACGAGTTCATGGCTAAGATTCAGGACTGACTAGAGCAATCCCAGAAGCACTACAAGTATCACTACAACAATGACCATTGGAACATAGAGTTCAAAGTGGGTGACCATTGGAACAACGACGCTATCTCACCATGGGTGCAGTAAGCTCGAGCCGAAATACTCTGGGTCGTTCCAAGTGCTGCAGCATGTCGGAGATGTCACAAACAAGCTTCAGTTGCTGGCTTCCTCCCGAATTCATGATGTCTCTTCCATGTCGATCTCCTGAAACACTTTGTAGGTACCACGCTGATGACTACGCCAGCACTACCGCCTCTCCATCATGGTCGCGCTTGTCAACAGCCAGCCAAGGTCATAAAGTCTTGTCAGGCCAAAGATCGTTTGGAGCTACTGGTGCAGTGAGAGAATTTGCTGACATCTAAGGCCATGTGGGTTCCACACGATGAGTTCGTCAAGGTGTTTCCCACGTTCCAGCTCAAGGATGAGCTGCTTCTCAACGGAGGGGAAGATGTCATGTTGAGTCGCACTTATGGCTAGTGCAAAGGCTGCCACATATGCCTAGGCCCAGCCCGTGGCAGCCTAGCCTATGGCACCCCCATGTGGCCCATAAGCAGTCTAGGTTAATTAGAGTCTTGTTAGTTTACTTTTTCAATTGCAGTTAGAGTCGGTTTGTTCTAAAAATAAAAAGGACACCTACTTTATATAAAAGGATCCACAGCTTATAATTAGGCAATCAAGAAATAAAATAGTTTTGTCACAAACCCTAACCTTAGCCACTAGCCCTAGGTGCTGGCCCCCAATGTGTTTTGCCTTTCGGTGTCAGGGAGACATGGGACAACAACATCCTGATCTTTCCATCAGCCCTACACAACACCCGTGACACCTATCCCTTGCTTAACAACATTTTTTAATTTCCTCTTGCAAATTATCAAATACAGTGAATGACAATTTCTTAGTGCTATAACTACCTTGCTTCGATTATTTCAGATTCTTCAGACACTCTCCGTTCAAGGTGCTGGTAGCGCTGGTTCATCAGCACCAGCTGATCTTAGCAGTAGTGGAGTTTCAAGAGCTATGATCAAAGAGCGGTCTGTAATGTAGCATCTTGTTTGTTCCGTGTTTTTGAATAATAAGAAACAACAGAAATCACAACAGTTTGTTCTCCTCTTGCTAGAGTTAAGTCATTCAATACACAATTTGAAGAGCTTCATTCTAAGCAATCTCAATGGACTATACCCGATCAAGAATTGCGAGAATCTTTGAGGCTTGCTGTTGCTGAAGTTCTATTGCCAGCCTATCGGTCATTTGTCAAACGTTTTGGGTATGTTAAAAAGCATTTTTTTCTTGATGTTCTTAGGCTTTCCTTCCATTCTTCTATGCCAGTTGACTAGTTACAGGCTAACAGGTGATAATGAGATTTTTGAATGTTGCAATGCATCCACCATCATCTATGGGAGGATCCAATCATCACTAGCTCTGGCTGCTTGTCTTTGTTTTTTCTTTTCATTTCTGCCCTTTATTGTGTGCATGAACGAACTTGATGATAGAATGGCTACCTGTCTGTCTTTTTCCTCTCCATTTCTGACTTTTATTTCTGTGCATCAGCCCATTGCAATTTATCATGCTACTCGTGGTTTTATTATATGACTTTACTACACTTTTGACTTTCAGAAATCTCGTTGAACATGGAAAGAACCCAAATAAGTACATCAGATACTCCCCTGAGCATGTAGATCAGTTGCTGGGTGAGTTTTTTGAAGGACAACAATTTGGTGAGCAAAAGCGATGAGCATTGTGTCTGGAAAAAGGGAATAAGCACTGCTAGTAAGTTTTACCGGACAACTTCCAACATGAAATTCTACAGAAGCAACTGTTCTTTGCCTCCATCACATATATATGATACTGAGCTACTTAAATAGTGTAACTATAACTCCATATAATGCAACTCTGGCACGATCCCATTTTCTTTCATTATACTGGATAGTGGATATCCTTCCATGTTACGGTAGAGACTATTTTTTCTTTTATCAGTTTGTCTCTGTGTGGCTATGAGGTTTGCTCTATTTTACTATGTTGATAAATAAACAAACTGAAAGAAACCAGTCTCCTTGCATATAAGTGGTGTATGGTTTGTACTTGAGTAAAGTGAATTAAAAATATCCAGTGCAGCACATTCAACAGAGTATAAGGAGAGAGATATACAAAGGGGAGAAGAGAGGACCGTGCAGTTCGAACTCACACACACAGTTCAGACTGCATAGACTACACACAATTATACTTAACACCCCTTCAAACTTAAGGTGGATCTAACACATTGAGTTTGAGTAAGTGAAGTTGATGTTGTGCTAGTTTTGGTGAAAAAATCCGTAACTTGTAACTCGGATGTCACATACTGGAGCTCAATAGTTTTTTGATGACAATGAGATCTAATGGAGACATCAACTCCAATATGTTTGGTAAGCTCATGCTTCATATGATTATTGACAATCTATATGGCTCCTATGTTGTCACTAAAGAAGAGGTGTAGGTTCATTATAGGAGACTCTAAAATCAGCCAATAGCCATCGTAGCCACACAATCTTAGAAATAGTAGTAGCAAGTGCACAAAGTTTTGTTTTTGTACTGGACTGAGAGATTGACTTGTTTCTTGGACTTCCACACAAGAGGAGAGGAACCAAGAAAAATAAAGTAGCCAGTAAGAAGAATAAAGTAGCCAGTGACAGAGCAATGATCTATCGGATCACTTGCCAAAGTAGAGTCTGAATATGCATAAAGCTTAAGTGGACTATCATGAGAGTAAAATAAGCTCTAAGCCGATGTCCCCCTTAAGTATCGCAGCATACGAAGTAAATGTGCAAAATGAGTAGTATAAGCACTCACAAAATGACTCAAAATATGGACGTCATGAGCAATATATAACCGGGTAACAGTGAGATAAACTAAGTTGCCTACAATGTGCCTATATTGAGAGGGATCATCAAGAGGTGTGCCATTGGAAGAATGAAGATGCAAATAAAGGTCCATAGGTGTGGCAATAGTTCGATCATCAATAATACTCGAATAAGCAATTAAATCATGTACATATTTGGACTGAGATATGTAATATCCCCTTGTAGTATGAAGCACTTGAATTCCCAAGAAATAACTAAGGGGACCTAAATTAGTCATTAAAAACTCTTTGTGAAATTGATCTTTTACCTTAGAAGCATGCTCAACATCATCACCTGTGATCAACGGCGGGTTAATTTATTCTGTGCCACTACAATTTTCACGGTTTGCCAATATGCCATCGATGTGTCACTAACAGATGAGAGCCACCACAATCACTGATAGTGGCATGTAGGCATTTTTTGAAAAATATAATGGCATGTGAGTAATTTTCCTATCAGCATATCGTCCACATATAGAATAAGCAAAGTACGTCCATGTGGAGAGAGATTAATGAATAAAGTTGGATCATGTTCACTAGGAATAAAGCCAACATTGTGGATCACAGAGACAAACCGCTCAAACTAGGCACAGGGAGCTTGTTTGAGACCATATAATGCACGGCGAAGACGAAAAATATGTCCAAAGGGCACATCCATACCTAGAGGTGGCTGCATATAAACAATCTCATATAAATCACCATGTAGAAAAGCATTTAGACATCCATGTAAGAAATAGTCCAAGAACAGCTAGTAGCCACAACAATCAATGTACGAACATTGGTTATGTGAGCAACAGGGGCAAATGTCTCATCATAATCAAGGTCTTGAGTCGACTGAAAACCTCTGGCAACAAGACGAGCCTTATATCGCTCAATTGAACCATCTGACTTGGTATTAACCTTAACACCCACTTGCATGTAATAGGTACCACATGAGATGGTAACGGAACAATATTCCAAGTATGAGTGTGATCAAGAGCAGCAAATTCTTCAAACATAGCATGTTGCCATTCTAGAATGGTAGAGGCTTCCTGATATGTGGATGGCTCATGAAGCACAGTAGTCTCACGAGAAAGAACCAACCTAGAAGGAGGCTTAAGAGTGGTTGGAGACTCATCAGAAATAGTGTTTGTCTCACTAGAAATAAGAACATCAGAAGAATCAATGATAGGTGGAGTTAGTGGAGGTGGGTCTAAAGAACGACGAGTATAAACATGAGTGATATGTGGTTTGGGTGGAAGAGGAGTGGAAGAACATGGGGATGACTCAGAAAAAGTGAGAGGAACTAATGGTGGTAGGAGAGTGATCACTAGAGAAAATAGGAGAAAAAAGATAAGAATGATGTGGATTTTGTGGGAGAATAGGATCACTTTGTGGAAGGATTATAAAAGAAAGGATGATCCTCAATAAAGGTAACATCACGTGAGATACAGATGTGATGAGAGGAAGGATCGTAACAATGATCATAGTTAGCAGCTTTCCCAAAAAGGATCTCACTAGGACATTTGCCAGTAAGTTTGGATGATTGATGAGATAAGCAGCAGTGGAAATAGCTTCACCCCAAAAATGAGAGGGAACAAAGGATGCAATCAAAAGTGTGCGAGCTGTTTCAATGAGATGGCAATGTTTATATTCAGCCACACCATTTTGATCATGAGCACCGAGGCAAGAAAGTTGTGGCAGAGTGCCATTAGAGGTCAAAAACTGACGAAAGGAATGAGACAAGTACTCACCACCGGAATTAGAACAAAAAACTTTGCTGGGACTAGAAAACTGAGTATGAACCATACAATTGAAAAACCGATAAATGGAGAGCAATTAAGAACGATGTTTCATAAAATAAATCCAAGTGTATCAAGAGTAATCATCAATGAAAATGATATAATGCTTATGACCACCTTTTATAGCAAAAGGAGCGGGTCTCCATACATCTGAATGAATGAGATCAAAAATTCTAGTAGAATGTGAAGCACCGGAGGAATAAGGAAGCTAAATTTATTTTCCAAGCTTACACCACTTACAATGAAAGCTAGACTCAACAAAGACTTGGTCTAAACAACCTTCATTAATTAAGGTGGATAAATGAGACCCACAAAGTGTCCAAGACGATGATGTCATTGAGCAAAAGATGTAGTAGAGGCAGCGGAGGACACATATGCGGTGGTAGTGGTAGAAGATGGAATACGAAGGTTATCCAAAACATAGAGGCTAGGAATACCTCTATGGTTATGGTCAGTCCCAATCACAACCCCGCTACAACGATCATGAATGAAACACGATGAATCATCAAACCTAACAAAACAATTATGGTTAGTGACTTGACCTAAGGAAAGGAAATTCATGGATAATTGTGGGACAAAGGAAACAATAGGTATAGAAAATTTTGAGTTGAAAAGTGAACCCTGATGAGTTATATGACAAGAAGTATCATCAGTTGTCTGAATCGAGGCTCCATCGGTAACTAGCTTGCAATCTGCTAACTAGGACTGATCTAATATCACATGAAAAGAAGCACCTGAATCAAGAATCCATGAAGCTTGAGAGGTACTGACTAGAGCAGTAGTGGCAATGGAGACTCAACCTCTATAGGTGGTTGATGTACCACGTCCACGAGCTGCTCTATGAGCATGATACTCAGGCAACTTTTTTGAGAAGTGAGTGAAGCAATTCTCAGAGCGATGACCAATCTTCTTACAATGCTCTCTAAGGGGTTGCCAACACATTGTGAATCATTAGCATAGAAGGAACATTCAAGGACTTGAGCCAAAACTCTTTAGCAATCAGGTCAGACAAAGCTTGTTCCATGGTTAGGTTGGTAGAAGTGTGAAGCAATCTTGTGCAAATAGCCTCAAAATCAGAGCATATGCCCATAATAAAACGATATGTAAGAAATTTCTCCATCAAAGTGTGAGTACACTGCTCTGCTTCTCATTTTGGTATCATAGACACTAGAGGTCCCATCAACCGATCAAAGGCTAAAAAATACTCATCAATGGTCATGTCATTCTGTTCTATCACATGAATTTATTGCATAAGAGTATGTAAGAGAACACCACTATCTTGAATATAGCGTTGCCTTAAAAGGACCATTTCTTTTTTACTGTCTTAAACTTGGCCAAACTTATGATCATGAATTGTTTTATGCTATTAACAATGGCTGCCAATACTTTACCATCATTAATTTTCTATTTTCTAATATCACCCATACTGTTATTATCTGAAGGTGAATCATTACTCAAATAAAAGCTAATTCATGACCTCTCAATGCAGTTTCTATTAAAAAAGCCCATTCTCGATAATTTTTACAATCAAGAGTAATGCTAATAACAATTGTACTAGGCTGATGGGCTAAGACATACTGAGAAGTCAAAACTAGAAATTACTACCAACTAAAGATTATGAATAAGATACTCGAATCTACCGGCTTCACGAATGCCAAAAAATTGATTTCAATGTAGCTCATGGAGGGGAATAACCTCTTCAAAAACAGAGCAATGAGCTTCAGCCTTTCAAAATAGCACTAAGTTTGTGTGGAACAAGCTTGTACTTGTCCACTGTGTAGCAAACTTGGACATATAGGAATGATGATAGTAGTAGAAGGTTCATTGCATGGGGCTCCACGACAAGCTTGGTCTCCACGACGAACGACAACCTCTGCTCGGCCACTTGGGAGCGCACGAGGCTAGTGTGGGGGCCTTAACGGAAGGCAGAGAGGACACAACCTCCGCTTGCCCACCACGGGATCGCACGGGCCAGTGTAGGTCCCTAGGCGGAGATGGGGACACGAGGAGCAACCACACAGAAGAGGAGCAACCACACAAAATAGGAAACACAGAGGAGTTGCGCGACATGCGGAGAATAAGGAACCGTTGCGATGATGACGACGACGAAAACCCTAGTTTCCTTTCTTTTATACCATGTAACTTGAGTAAAGTGAATTGAAAATATTCAATGCAACACATTCAACAGAGTAAAGGGAGAGATATACAAAGGGGAGAAGAGAGGACCGCACAGTTCAAACTCACACACACAATTCTGACTGCACAGACTACACACAATTATACTTAACATGGTTTTCATTGGCAACTTTGAATTGTACATGTTTTGATATTGGCTAGTTCTAATTTTTTTAGGAGTTGGCTTGTGCTGCTACTATGCATCTATGTTCCTCAGTTCACTTGATATTTTGCTATGGAAATGTTCATATTACTGCAAGTTGTAGAAAATAACTCATCAATAAATGTGCCTTCTAGAGCTTTAATACCAAAGATAGGGAAATTAAGCAATCACTCATCCCTTCTTTGATATTGTTTTTCATCCTTTTCCACTAATGTACCAAGAACAAAAATATTCCTCACTGTTTTTAAAGGAATCAACAGGAGAGGCTCCTACTAAGATTCGAATATAGAATAAGGGGGTAGAGTGGGAGAAGAAAATAAGGGGGTTCGGAGAGAGCTCAACCAACTATGAATGGAGAGTTTAAGAGGTCTAGAGAATCACTAAGACTGGTTTGAAGAGGTTGATGAGGAAGAGGAACTTCCAAATAGGAAAAGAAGCATAGTCTGAATCAAAGATGCATCTGTTCATGTGAAGCCAAATAGCCCAGATTCCCAACATGACAATCTCCATGAAGAAAGGGTGTCTGATGGTAGCTTTGTCTTTATCTAGCATGTCTAGTGTGCTGAGAGAGCTGCCCCAATGCATCCCTAGAGAATGCCAACAAAGCACACTGAATTGTGAATTGACAGCCAAAGAAAATATGTTGAGAGCACTCTTCAATGCCCAAGTGATAGAGCATACAACAAAGGTCCTAAGGAAAAACTAGGATTTTTCCCCTTGAGAATGTTCTTGGTGTTGAGTTGATCCATGACTAGAAGCCAAAAGAAGACTTTGAGTTTGTTATAGCATCTTGCCTTCAAATCCAACTGAACGTAGAATGAGGCTAGAGTTGCTTGAATTGGTAGTTGTAATATTTATGAGAAGAATATATGGAAGGGCCCTAGATGAAAGACCAAGTGTAAGGGGGAGTTTGTAGGGATGGCGAGCTGGTCGGTGATGGCTCTAAGATGTGTAAACTCCTGTTGAGCCTCCATGGAGAGAGGCAGGTGGAAGTTTTGAGCAACATTTTGGCGACTGAGAAAAGTCTTGATGGAGGAGTTGCAAAGCTTAGCAGAGGAAAAAAATCAAGGGAACCATAGCTCAAGGGGGTCACTAGTCCAGTAGTCAGACTAGAAAGCCACAAAAGAGCCATTCCCAAGGGATGGGCTCGCGATCACACAGTAGTAGTTTGCTAGCTGAAGGATGTCTCTCCACCAACGAGAGCCTTTCGGTGTGGCCAGGTGAGGCACACAAGAACAACGAGAGTAAAGGGATCTGATCAGATGGACCCACAGAACATCAAGAGAAGAGAAAATTTTAACAAGTTATTTGAGGAGGAGGGCGATATTCTATGTGCGCAAATTGATGACCTTGAGCCCTCCTTTTAACTTGGGCTTGCAGACATTCTTCTAGGTGACAAGCAGTGTTGAGCTTGAGTTTATGGTGGTTCCCCTCCATAAGCATTGTCGCCTGACATGGTCGATGCAATTGATGACACTGATAGGGAGCTTGAAGGTGCACATGGAGTACATCGAAAGGGAGAACATAGCAGAGTTGACAATCTGGAGCTTGCCAGCTATGGAGATCCAAAAGGATGTGGCCGAGAGGCGATGCTCAACTCTCTCTCTCTCTCTCTGAGAGAAGTGAAGTCTTGGAATTTTTGTCTCAAGGTGCCAAGCAGGAAGGCCAAGGTAGGGAAAGTGCAATGATATTGTATATAGTTGTTTTTGATGTTGTAATATTTTACTCTAGGTATCAAACATTGAAGTTTAAATACTTAAATACAATAAAAGGATATTGTATATAGTTTTTTTGATGTTGCAAATAATATCACTGAATATTATTGTTGACATATGATCAAAAGAAGCCAAAGAGGTTCGATCAAAGATAGTCAAAGAAGCCGATGGAGATAAAAGTGACAAGAAGATAAAGATTATCCAGAATCGGTTAGGATTGCTTGGATGATAAGTTTCCCGACTATAAATATATATCCCTTAGGTAAAACACACACAAACCCTATAAACAACTCTTAAGCGCATTGCCACCCTTAGCTTTCCAAGGTTAATTCCGGCAGGATTTGACACTCTGACCTGGGCTCCATCATTCCGATCTCCGGCGAAGAGGTGAGTCCCGCCACCCTGACGATCGTATCGATTAGGTCAGTGTCCTCACAGTTGCATCAATATGATCTCTTGAGGCCTCAGCTGAAATAGTACGATCGTCAGTTTATCTTGGTATATTGGCTAGGTCTAAGGCTGCATTAGTTTGATCTCTTAGATTTATGTGATTTAAGTGTGGTAGTATGAGTCTTCATCGATTAGGTTCGACATCTCTTTCTACTGTATCTTCTTCATGTTGTATACCGTTCATCTAAATAAAGCGTGCCCGATACTTTGAAGTATTGTTAAGTTCATTGTGACTAGCTATTGTCTTGGTTAGGTCCAATCTTGTTATTATGATGATTTTGATGATACATACACGTTATCTGTCATGTTTTATTTATTTCTATCGGAGTACAAGCCGACATGTTATTTTCAATTCAACGTTATATTCTATCAGCTATTGGGGAATACTCATTGGCCCATATGCGTAAAGTGCCTATCTTATCGACCGATGGCGCATTCGTCCTGGTCGCTATGCCTTGGTCATCGGCCTTATGGTCGATTGGCGTTATTCGTTCATGATTGTTTTATCCTCACCACAGTCATCGACTTCAAAGCCTATTGGCTATACTACTAATGTCATTTTCTTTATTTCCTTATCAGTTGCAGGGTCAAACTGATTGTCACACCTTGAACCCTTTTTCTAAGATTGTAGGACCTGCACTAGAGCTAAGCAGATCTTCCAAACCACACGTGAGTCAAAGTGTGACAAAAAATATACCAACAATTATATATGTTTAAAATATTTTTTGATGAAGTGGTTACACATTTTTAAGTGAGTATTGAAAAACTATCCATTTTTTGTATTTTGAAGTCCTAAATAAAGCATTATTAAATTTTTGGTTATATATTTTTACCATTCGTTTGACATTGAAATACAATAGTGTTTCCTACAAGGCTGGTTCCAAGTTGGGTTGCAAACGAGTGGTTGAAGTTCTATTTGATCGTACCAGCCGTTTCGATTCAAAATTCAAATATAAATTTAAAAATTCTTATAAACACTTTGTAGTTTATAATATTTTTAATAAATATTTGAATTTCATTAATTTATAAGAAAAAACATAAAATAAAAAGGAGACCAACTGAATAACTTTTGCTATAGCAAGGTAATTGGTCGTTTAGGATAGAACAATTATCGGAAGAGATAAACCTTAGCCAGAATATTTGATGATTTATCATTCTTAAAAATGATTTTGATTATTTATCATTTTACTCCACAATTATAGATTTAGATGGTTACACATTGTTTTATTCTAGGTGTTACAACTCAAGGGACAAATAATCAAACAACATTTTTTAGTGTCAAATCCTCAAAACTCCCTACAAATGTCGGAATATGCATTACATGGTAGGTGTTTTGATTTCATGAATTATATGAAATAAATTTTATCTGTTTGATTAGGTATATTTGAATAGGATATGTCTAAATTATACTCCCTCTATCCAAAAATCTTCTACCCGAGCATGACGTGGAGCACGCCCGGGTGGCGCAGGCGCACAAGGCGCGTGGCGTCGACACAGACGAGGTCTAAGAAAGCGTCCTCGGACGCCTTGGAGAGCCCCGCCCGGTTCCGGGCCTCGGAGAGAGCGCGCTTGCTGAGCACCCAGACGAAGATGATAGGGTAGGGCATGGACGACACCCCCTCTCGCGGGCGCGCCTTGTAGATCCACCACGCGAGGCCCGAGACCCCCGAGCCGGCTTAGTCCAGCAACTCGTAGTCCTGCAGCGGTCACGAGCCGGTGACCTCCTGCACCATGGTATTCACCGTCTTCTCGATCACCGCCGATGCCTTTGCTAGCGCTTGCGTAAGCGTCTTCATGTTCATGCGGAGGCGGGGTTGGCGGGGCGGGCAAGGCGGTGGGGTAGGTGGGTAGGGGGCGGGGTCAGTGGCAGGTAGGGCTACAAAGTGACAGGTGGGGGAAATTTTCCTCTGGTGGGCCGAGGTGGGTAAATTCCCAGCCTAGGTGAGGGAAAAATCTCAGCGCTGGGCCGGGTTTAAATCCTCGAGTGGACTAACCGAACATGGCCTAAAGAAGGGGATTGAGGGGGATTGGGAGGGATTGGATGAGATTTATACTACAATCCCCTCTAATCCCTTCAATCCCTTCC
Organism: Zizania palustris; assembly: GCA_019279435.1. Classification (NCBI taxonomy): domain Eukaryota; kingdom Viridiplantae; phylum Streptophyta; class Magnoliopsida; order Poales; family Poaceae; genus Zizania; species Zizania palustris. The sequence goes on from JAAALK010000289.1 coordinate 46,999,092, forward strand.
TAACCGAACATGCCCTAATGATGATGAGGATAAATTTTAGGGAAAGTTACTCACATGTCATTATAATTTTTAAAAATTGCCTACATGCAACTGTCAGTGAATGTGGTGGTCCCTATCTGTGAGTGATACATTGATGACATATTGGCAAACCGTGAAATTTATAATGGCACAGAAAAAATTAACCCTAAATTTTACCCCACCTCGCCTTGCATATGTATTTTTCCCATGGAGCCCCATTCTCGCTTAATCTGACAGCCTATGGTTTGCGTCGATGGGGAACTGTTGGTGCATTTTTGGTCACAGTTTGACACACGTGTGGAATGGGAGATCTGCTTCACTCCAGTACAGGTCCTACGTTCTTAGAGAAAGGATTCAAGGCGTGCCAATCAGTTTGACACTGCAACTGATAAGGGAACATAAGATATGACATTAGTAGCATGACCTATTAGCTATCGAGCCGATGATCGTGACGAGGATTGGATATTCATGGAATATCATGCCGATCGGCCATAAGGCCGATGACCTAAGATGAAGCGATCGGGTGAGCGTGCCATCGACTGATAAGATGAATAATGAACCGCGCAGGCCGATGGATGCTTTTTCGATGACTCATAAGATATATCGTGGAATCAATGATAACCCATCGTCTTGTACTCCGACGGAAATAAATAAAATGTGCTAGATAACAAGTCTATATCATGAAAATCATCACAATAACTAGATCAGACCTAACCAAGACAGTAGCTAGTCACAATGATCTTAATACTATATCGAAGAATCGGGCATGCTTTATTTAGATGAACGCTATACAACATGAAAGATATACAATAGCAAGAGATGTCAGACTTAACCGATGAAGCCTCAAACTATCACACCCAGATCACATCAATCTAAGATATCAAACTGAACTGATGCAGCCTTAGACCTAGCTAATACATCGAGAACAACCGGTGACCGTACTGTTTCAAGGTTCACCTCAAGAGATCAAACTGAATTGATGCAGCCATGAGGATACTGATCTAATTGGTACAGATGTTGGGGGTGGCGGGACTCACCTTTTCACCGGAGATCGAAATGATGCAGCCTATCTCCAAGTGCTGAACCCTATCAGAATAAACCTTGGAGACCAAGGGTGGCGATGCGCCGAGTAGTTGATTGATAGAGATATGTGTTTCTAAGCTAACTAGGGATACATATTTATAGTCCAAAGACTTGCCGTCCAAGTACTCCATCTTAAACAATTCTAGATAATCTCTATCTCCTCTTTCTTGCACCTTTTCTTCATCGGCTCCTTTTGCGTTCGATCATCTCATAGCAGCATGGACGAGCTTCCTTGACTTTCTTTGACTAGATTTCTTTGACTTTTTGGTTGGCCGTGCGCCATTCTTAGTGGGTAACGATGCACAATGGATGGTGGTGCAATGATGGGTGGATGATGTGACATCCTATGTGGTGATGGGCGAAAGGAGCGGTGGTCAGCGCGATGATGCTCTAGCGCGGAAGTAGGCGCACGATAGACTACACGAAGGCAGCGTGGTGGCCTACGCTGTGGATGGCACGGTGGCCTTGGTCTACACGGGGGATTGCTAAGTAGAGGGGCGACCGATGAGGAGGCGTTGTAGTGTGGGTGAGGGTGCGACTAGCAGTGCGACATGGTCGACGATGCGATGGAGTCGCCACATACCATGCGACAACGATAGCTGTGATGTGGAAGAAAGAGAATGGGTAGAAAACCTAGGGTTTGGAATTCTAGTGTTATTTTGTAGTCTAGTTATTGAGCTATTGAGCTAGGTTGTTATTCTGGATTGATTTGAATCGGGTCTCCACAAGGGCCAGATGGGGAGTGAAGGGTAATACTCATCCCTAACAGATATGATAGGGATTGATTTTCCTCGTATGATTCCCTACAGGTAAAAAACGCCTAATATCCTGACTCCTAATGAGGGAATCATCCACAGGGAATCAGGAAACAAGTTCTTATTTACATCTCTAATCTAATCATCCACAGGGAATCATGAAACAAGTTCTTATTTACATCTCTAATCTAAATTGTTTGATTGCCCTGCATCGCGCATCCTAGCCATCTAATTGTAACTTGTCATCTGTATCGCACATCGCTCAAGGAAACATTCTTATTTAACAAGTGAAACATTAATCTTCAACAGTTAAAACATTCATCTTCAATATGTGAAACATAACATAAAATATTTTTTCTCAACATTTGAAATATTAATCTTTAATAGGTGAAATATTTTGAAATAAACATCTTCAAAATGTGAAAGATTTGAAATAAAAAGAGTGAAAAACATTTGAACTAAAAGGGTTAAACCTCTAGAATAAAAGAACAAAATATTTTGCTCCCACGTATAAAACATTGAGTTCCAACTTTGTAAGAGATGAAACATTCTGTGTTGGACTGACTATGTGCTGGGCACACTAGGTTGTGTATAGTGTGCTAGACACTCTAGGCTAAGCGTCTGACCCCAAAAAGAAAAACATTTTCATAAAGACTAGCATCGTACCCGTGCTACGCAACGTTGAATCCAAAAATGATTATAAAACAATACAATTATGAAACATAGGTGCTTGGCGGTGAGCGGAAGCTGCAAGGACAGTTGAAGATAAAGACGATAATGATGATCCGGTGGTCGGGGATCCAATCGAAACAACAACCGAGGACGAGGAAGGGACAATAGACCTGACAAAATTGACAAGGAGGACAGATGCAGCTGCCGGTGATGAGGGCAGGCGACTGGAGGTTGGCGGGTGGCAGCGGAGCAAAAACACACGGGGTGGCTCGGTTCACGAGGCTAGGGTTGGAATTGATGGTGGGATTTGGCCATGGACTCTAAAATTTATAAGGAGGCGCCAGAGAAGGAAATGAGTGTGTATTGAAGGGGATTTCGAGGCTTCCAAAATAATATTATGCCATGAATATGTTTTCTATTTATTTATTATTTCTATATAAAACTAATCAGATTTCCATATAAAAAGGTCAACTTCAATATATCGATGATTTCTATATATATATATTAATAATTTCAATATAAAACCAATCAACTTCCATATATCGATGATTTCTATATATTAATAATTATCATATAAAATAGAAAATCATCTTTCATATAAAATAGGCGGGGCCAGTGGTAAAGAGAGGAGTGGAGTCCACAATGGGCTGGGTCGGACTAAGAAAAAAAAGGAAGATTCAATGACTATAATTTATTAGATGTAAATAAATATTTATGATTTAACAGATGAATTATCACGTGAACTATGAATACTCAAACTCATCGATAATACAGGAGGATATATAAATAGCCTTAGACACAACATATTTTAAAATTTTTGGTAAACGCCAAATACGATGCACAGATATTGCAGCCTGCAGGGACAAACCAAACCAAACTGACCTTATGAGATCGGGCGTGAGCCAATCAGGACGCTCCCCGCCAAAAAACAGAGAGCGCGGAGGCGGGAAAATAAAAGCGCGCGCACCTCTCCACGGTTTCGGACCCCACCACAGCTTTTGCCTTCTTTCCTCTTCTTTTGGATGGCCACAGCTCACATTTGCACCCACTCTTTTAAACTACACCTCTTTATATTTCTTTATATTTTCTTCCATATTTATATTTATCAGATAATACTATTAATCCCACAGATAAATAACTTATATTTTTTTACGTATACAAGGGATTAGAAGAATAACATCTAAATTTGGAATTTTGTCAAAATTGGAAGAGACAATAAGAACGGACAAATTTAGACTGATACGACGATACTGGAAGAGAAAAAGTTAATCGTAGGAAAATTTATATGAAACATGGAGGCTTCAGGCTATTAGGGCCTTTTGTAAATGGTTAGAACAAGCGATAAATACAACTATTTTCGAACACATGAATTTTACAAAAACTAAACTAAATCCTCTAAAATTCTTAAAAAATACTCCATTCCAAAAGCCCCTATTGATTTTTGAAAATCAATAGAAAAGGATAATTTTCCACTAAGAATAACAAAATAGTAAAAAGGATTGTTGCCACGTACTCCCTCCATTTATTTTGTAATAACATTGTTTACTTTTATATCATCTTATTTAAAAATCTTTTAAAAATATGATTTATTTTGTTATAATTTATTTTATTATCAAAGGTATTTCGATCATAACTCTTTTTTACATATTTGTACAAAAGTTTTGAATAAAACAAATGATCAAATGTTGTGATAAAAGTCAACGACATAATTTAAAAATAAATAGAGGTAGTAGTACTTTTTGATTATATATTTTTAAAATCAATTTTGTGGGTTTATGAAATCAATAATTGACACTATTTAAACCAAAAACAAATTCGTATTATGAATCGTGCAAAATGAAAAATAACAACAAATACTCTTTGTGTTTTATACTTAAATCGTCCGACCTTTTATTTTCCAAATTTCTCTAGTTTCAACTAACTTTACAGAAAAATATATACATCAATTATAAAACTAAACCACTTTTATTAAATATATTTGGTATTATATAGATTATCACATATTTAAAATTTTAATTGAAGTTAAAGAAATTAAAGTTAAAGGTTTTGCAATTTGTCCCTCTTCTCTGCAGCGTTCACTAGTACTAAAACCTGCAATTTCCCTCCTTTCTTCGTGCTCCCCTTCTTCCCTCGTTTCCCCCTGCCGCCAAAATCCTCAGATCCAAACCCTAGCGCCGCCTGCGGCTTGATCTACCGCTCGGCACCTCCGATCTCCATGGCGGCGGCCGGCGGCGGCACCAGCGAGGTCGCGGCGCGGATGATGCTGCAGCGCTACCAGCCGTTCGCGTCGCCGCCAGGCGAGTACCACCAGTTCGGCGTGGCCGGCGGCGGCGGCGGCGATATGACGGAGGCCGTGCTCGTAAGGACGCCAGTGAGTCCCTGGATTCGGAGGGTGGGGTGGAGTTGGCGACCTGTGGAGCTCTGTTGCTCGTTTCGGTTGTTTGGTTGGACGCTTGCTTGGAACGTGGGTTCCCCAGTCTCCGTCTCGCTGGCGGCAGAGGGGAAGGTGGGGGATTTTGTCTGCTCCGCCGTGACAGCTCGGCTGTAGCATTGCTGCAGCGCAACGCCGTAGATTTGATGGCGAGCAAGCTGGGGTGGATGGGGATGGGTGCTTTCTCGATGCCGTGTGGGCAAAATTTGGTGAATTTTGCTGGTCTCGGTGGGTTGCCGTGCAATTCTGCGGATATTTAATAATTTTTTTTGTGTTCTGATTATGCCTGGATGAGGTGGTCAGATGGGGATACTTGACCGAGGCCTTTTCGAATCTGCTGCTAGGATGGAACGAGGACGCACTAATTCTGTCGCACTAGATAATCTTAAGGCAAAGGATGATGCTCCCGTTCACTTGTTTTCTGTTAGTACAGAATAGATCAGGGTGCAACCGATGAATGTGATTTCTATAAAAAGAAGATGCAATTTTCCCTAGTAATTGATACAGCACAAATCCACTAGCTAGTTTGATAGTCCATTGGAACGGTTTGGTGATTCTTGTGCTAATGAACCATTTTGGAAAGCGCCTTTTTGGTACTTTATAGCATGTTTTAATTATTCAAACGATTGTTGCCTAGATTTAACATTGTGGTCAGGGTCTCAATAACCACATTACTTCCAGATGGGAATGGTATCTTGATGGGGGGGGGGGGAGATTGGCATGGCTACACTGTCATGGAAGCTCATAGGACCATGGATCAGTACTCTTTATATGTACTGTATTCTAATGATGAGGTCTAATGTTGCTAAAATCCAGCAATAACTGATAGCCATGCTCCTTCCTCTTCTCAGATGTAATGCCACTATGCTTGTTGCAACCAATGCGAGCCCATGCTTGTGTGTTCAAGTGCTAGCTTCAAAAACCCCAATCCATTCTCCACAACTTTCTAAATATTATGCATTTGTCATGAGTTTCTATCTTTGGCTAACTACCCTTTGCATTGTGAGAAGAGACATGTAATTTGAATTCACTACAGTCTTGGCTCCTTTTTTATTTAACATGTATAAATTCAGGAATTACTTCACACATTAATAACTTTCCCAGGATCCGTTGGTAACTTCAAAATACTTCTGTTTCTGAGTTTAATTTCTTTCTACATGTCTCTCTTCCCTTAGATGGGACTGGGATACTCTGTGAATTAATGCATTAGCAATTAGACCTTCGTATTTACTACATAGCTCTAAAAATTGTCTCCTATTCTGTACAATAGGATGCATACAAGGAAATGGTGCCCTACTGTTAGACTATAATAGCCAGTTAGGCTGTATAATCACTACTAGTTGGGCTCCTGAACGAATTCCATTAACCAAACATTTCAGATGACCTTATTATGTAATACATGTTTCTGAGTTTCTTTTGAAAGTATAGTGAGGTATCTTCATGCTATGTTTTCCTGCTTTCGCATTAAATCTGACAAGAGTGTATTTTTTGTAGTTAAAGAGGAAACATGACAGAGAAGAAAATGAAGCTGCTGAATCTAACAACTGGATGATGAGCCCTGGGTATGCTAATGCAGCAGGCAGTCCCGTTCCTACTCCACTTTCTGGAAAAGGTTCTAAAACTTTTGCCAAATCAAAAGCTGCAAAAGGCCAGAAATCTTGTCCTCAGACTCCTTTGTGTTCTGGTTAGTAATGCATATGCAGTCAGGAGACAGCATGAATCCATGAATCATCCTTATCATGGTAAGTTAGTCATGTTAACCCCATGCTCTTTCTCAGGTTCTCCAGGCAATCCGGTTACTCCTGTTGGTGGCTGCCGCTATGATAGCTCCCTAGGTAAGAAGAAGAGTCATTCATATTTTGACCGATGTTCTCCTTTTGGACCTGAGAGTTTATTGATAACTTCTTAACTTGTTTTTGATATTTATTGGTATTATTGTCTTTCAGGACTGTTGACAAAAAAGTTCCTAAACTTGCTGAAGGGTGCGCCTGGTGGTATAGTTGATCTGAATAATGCTGCAGAAACACTAGAGGTTGGTAGTTCTTTTCTCATATCTTGTTCCCAAGTACACTTTATTTTCTTAAGTCTATAATTATGGTAAATGGTTTGCAGGTACAGAAAAGGCGTATATATGACATCACTAATGTCCTTGAAGGGATAGGACTTATAGAAAAGAAGCTCAAGAACAATATTCGTTGGAAGTAATATACTCTCTTTGTACCCATTTCTGTAAATGGCATTTCATGGATATCACTTCATATGCCCTTTTGCAGAGGAATTGATGACTCTAGACCAGGAGAAGTTAGTGATGATATGTCCATCTTACAGGTATCATGCTTTTTCTGTCATCCATAGAAAACATAAGCTGGGGATGCAGGTGCTTAACTAATGGTTTTATGAAATTTTTATATATGTCATCCACAGGCTGATATTGAAGCCCTCTCACTGAAGGAGCACAGCTTAGATGAACGAATAAGGTTGACAACCAGCTGCTTAAAGTTCTTGATGTGAAATATTCTTTGACTAAGCATGCTTCTCCATTGTTTTGTGCAGTGAAATGCGAGATAAGTTAAGAGAGCTCACTGAAGATGAGAATAACCAAAAGTAACTTTTTCCCTTTTTTGTCGAGTAATTATTAGTTCATTATAATTACCTAAGATTTTTGGACTTCAACATGAGTTTAAAATCTGTTCTTTCATCTCTCTTCCTACAGGTGGCTTTATGTCACGGAAGATGACATCAAGTCTTTGCCCTGCTTCCAGGTTTGATTTATTTTGGAACTCTAGGAATCGTTAAATGATCCTGGTATTATTTTTATGTGTCAAGCAAATTACCAATAGTATATTGTAATACACAGAATCAGACACTGATTGCAATCAAAGCGCCTCATGGTACAACTCTGGAGGTCCCAGATCCTGATGAAGTGAGTTGTGACATGTCTGTTGTATTCAGAACCTTGTGTGGGTGTTACATTCTGTTAATGGAGGCAGCTTCCTTCATGCAGGTGAATGATTATCCACAGAGGAGATATAGGATTGTTCTAAGGAGCACTATGGGTCCAATAGATGTCTACCTAGTTAGGTATTTTTTGTTACTTCTATATCTCCACTATGATAATAGCTTTAGAACATAGAGCTCTAGCTTAGCATGAAGGCTAATGCCATTCTCTATTCATTTTAGTCAATTTGAGGAGATGAGTGGCATGGAGACTCCTCCGAGGACTGTGCAGACAGTAAACATGGATTCTCTAGAGAATCCTAGGACACCATTGGCTGCAGAATCCAACAAAGCTGCAGAGACAGAATCAAATATTCAAGAAGGGTTGATACTGCCTTCTGATGTTCCTAGTTCACAGGATATTGGAGGGATGATGAAGATTGTCCCTTCAGAACTTGATGTAAGTTCACTTCCTTGCATAACTGTCGTCAAGATGTTCCATCTTGAATTGATCTGGTTAGGAACCTGTATTTTTTTTTTGCAGTCTTTCACTCTACTACTGAACCTTATGCCTCAGTTATCTGCGTCTGCTTCCCTCCAATTAGTCAAACAGAACCACAACACATCAGCTTCACCATATCACTTGTTTATCTGCAACTTTCCTCTGATCAGTCACTGTGTGTTTGGTGTTCGATAATTCAATATATCAATGATTGACCTGTAATGAACCTGACTACTGATTGATCATCACAGGACTGACCGACTGATGAGTCTTATACCCCCCTTCAGGAGGAAAATGGTTATTTATTGAATTTTGACTGGTCGTGCTACCTCTTTGAGAGAGGAACATGTCATTAACTGTATTAGGAAAATGCTATACCTAAAGTAATTCCACTAAAACCAGAAGTAAAATAAATAATCCCCTATCAGTTCTGGATGTACCTTCTCTATCACATTTGAGTTCAGTTATAATTTCGATACTACTAGCTATTTACTTCCTGGCACAAGTTCTTAATGATTTGACAAGCTTTTTTTTGCAGACTGACGCGGACTACTGGCTCTTAACAGATACAGGGGTTAGCATTACCGACATGTGGAAGACATCTCGTATCCTCTTTCTAACAGTCTATCACCTGTATCTTTTCGCCATCCTCTAATATTGTAGTATAGGTGTATATCGTGCCCATTTTGGTTTGAAACCACAAGAACCTTAACTCGAAAACTCAGCAGAGGTGGAGTGGGAAGGAATCGAAAAGTTTAACGCCGAGGACTTCCTGGAGGTTAGCACCCCTCAGCAGCAGGATAAACCATCCTCCGAAATCATGAATTGAAGCTCCTGTATTAGCTGAAAACCTGAAAATATGGCGGAAGACTGGAATTATCATTCAAATACCTGAGAGTTGTCTGTTTCTTGGCATGGGCTACTGGCGGCTGAGCAAAAACTGTAGAACAGAGGTTCCAGGGATTGGCTGTGATGTACAGATGGCAACTTGGCATCAAATTAGCAGTTTCCTGGATCAAGTTCAGACATTCTGATCATTCGGGTATGACTGGAAAGCTGAATGAGTCTTGGAGCCGCATTTGTGGCGATCTTGAGTTGTGTACGTTGTATCTCAACAACAAGAAGGGAGTGTATAACTAGGTATGGTACCTGAAACTATACAGTGCCACGATCTCCGGGACTAAATTATTTCAAGCTGCACTGTAGACTAGAAGCTGACACGGTTGTAATATAAACATCTTCACCTGAAGAAAAGAACTTTCATATTCTGGGTGGTATTTGTCGGCTTCACTGCCTCACTGGTACCATCTTGAAATGGACAGATGCAGTGAGTTTGGTAGCTTCTCTCATGACATGTCTAATCTTCAGCGTCTTGCTGGAAATCGGCCTTGCAATCACCCGCTTCTACTTTTTATTTTTGCTTTTGAACGAATTACCTTTTGATGTACATCTTGTGACGTTTTCTATAATATAATGTGTTTTATTAAATTCAAACATCAAACTTCTCTAATGTTTGCGAGATTGGTTTTATTAAATTCATCATAAAATGTATTATAATTGTGTATTTATTTGATATTATAGATGCTAATATATTTTGTAAAAAAATTGGAGATCAAAATTGCAGAATTTAATTTAAAATAAGTGAGATGAATTATAATATAAAAAGTATGGAGGGGTATGTTGGGTCATATCTTGTTGTGACGTTTTCTTTTCAGCTTCAAGTTAGGAGCTACTCCTTCATTTCATTTTCTTGCTTGTTAACATCGGGCACAGTTGACTATTATTTCTCTTCTTGGCCATGTTTTTTTTGCAGTCGTTTTACATCAATTTAGCTATCCTAAATATATTTATTAAAAGAATAAGTCTATGTATTCTCACACGTATTGTTTTTTTAGAATAACTAGTAGGAGAGGCTCGAACTAAGGTTATATATTGCATGAAAATAAAAAATTACAAAAAGAAAACCACAAAGTCAATCTAGAGAATAGGGGAAAGGATGACACATAGAAGCTTTGTTTATAGATTGTTAATCCAACTATCGAGAGGAACTTTGACACATAGTCTAAATCTATTGCTTTGAAGGGACAGCTCCGCCCAGAAAGAAGCGAGCCAAGTATCAAAACCATAGGATCCAAAAGCCCACCAGGATGATTTCAAGGATGAAGAGCCACCGAGAGCTGCCATGGTAGGTTGCAATCATGTCCGCTATAGAGTCAGGACTGTTCCATGAAATATTAAGGCAATTCCAGCAAGTTGAGCTGAAACTACATAGGAAGAACAAGTGCTTCGAGGATTCTAGAACATTATCTATACAAAGAGAGCAGCTATCGTTTGAGTCAGATGTGGCTACGTGTTTTCTCCGAAGAAGTTCCTTAATGTTAATCCTATCATGCAGTAAAAGCTAGAAGAATATCCTAAGCTTGTTGGAACATTGGGATTTCCAAAACCAAGTGAATACTGGGTGAGCAGGAGACACCACAAATGTACTGAGATATAACTTGTGAGACCTGAAAATATTCAACCCCCATATGTATCCCCAGGAATCAATGGATGAGGGAAACACTGATGTCTGATTGAGTAATGCTTGAAGATACTGGAATTCCAAAAACGCTTATGGATAGAGTGGTAGGAAGAAGTGCCGATTACATTCTAGGTGTTGGAGAAACTTGGCCAGAGAGATCTCTTTGCTCTTCGCAAAGGAGAAAAGATGAGGCAAGATAGAATTAAGCGGTTGGGAAGACCAAAGCTCATGCCACAAGAAAATAGTTGACCCATTACCAACTGAGGGTTTAGCAATGACAAGAAATAAAGGCTGAAGCTTGAGCACCTCAGACCACTATGGCGAACCTCGCCTACATATTGATCGGGGGAGTGATCCAGCCTTATAGTAAGATGAACAAACAAGGTCAACCCAAGGGACATCCCTTCTGTTGTAAAATTTATCCAAATGCTCCGTGAGAAGCGTTGTATTTTGACCCTTAAGATTAATAACACCCAACCCTCCATGCTTCTTAGGCATACAAATATTTTCCCAAGTAATGAGTGGCTTCTTAGTAGTGAGGGCAGTTTGCCCCCTCCACAAACAATGGTGGTGAGCTCGGTCAATATAGTGAATTACTTTGGAAGGTAGTCGAAACATACTCATAGTGTATATAGGTAGGTCTGATAGAATCGAGTTAACCACCACCAACTTTCCCACTAAGGATAGCTAATAGGAAGTTGCAGTAAGACGACGCTCCACCTTGGAAATGAGAGAGCTGAAATCTTGAAATTTTGGCCTCCTGATTCCCTAAGGAAGGCTTAGATAGGGGATGGGAAATTTCCCAAGGGTACAACCAAAGGTTCTTGCTAGAACATCAGTACATTATCTCTCAATGTTGATAGGAATAAGACAAGATTTCGGGAAGTTGATTTTCCGACCTGTTGAGATAGAGAAAGAGTTTAGAATGGCCTTAAGGGAAAGCAATTTCACTGTGAGGCTTGAATAAATATCATCGTGTCATCAACATACTAAATAATAGGGAAGTCCTGAGAGTGATGATAGATCGGGGCGGTGATAACTCCATGAGAAGCCATTCCATTAAGAATATATTGAAGCAATTCTCCGACTATGACAAATAGTAGAGGGGATGATAGAGTGTCACCTTGTCTACCCCCTCGTAGACAATCAAAGAACTTTCCAACATGGCCATTAAGTAAAACCGCAAAGTGTGCAGATTGAAAGATATTATATATCCACAACAGCTAGCGGTTAGGGAAGCCTTGTTGTGAAAGCATCAACAAGATAGTGGAATGTTCGATCATATCGAATGCCTTCTCAAAGTCAAGTTTGATGAGAGCCACAAGATCTTTGGAAAAATGGCATTGTTGAGTGAAGTCAAAAGTCCATGCAAGATAGTCTTGAATTGATCGACCCCTTATAAACCCATATTGATTCTTATGAATAATTTGTGGCATTAACGATTGAAGATGACTAGCCAAAAGATTTGTGATGATTTTGATTACCGAATTGAGGATATCAGTCTGAAGTCATTTACTGAGTTAGGGCTGTCAGATTTTGGAACCAAGGTAATATAAGAACTATTAACCAATCAGAGATTAATGATATTGTTATAAAAAGCCTGACAAAGCCTATAAAAATCCTGTTTAATGATCATCCAACAAGTCTTATAGAAGTGATCGTTAAATCCATCTGGACCTAGGGCCTTGCCGCAGGGCATTGAGTAGATAATAGAGTCAATCTCAGCTGGAGAGAAGGGGGTAACAAGTTGATCCAAGCTCGGCAATAGCGAAATAAGGTTAGGGAGATCAAAGGGCATAGGGGGGTTTGAGGAGTAGCCCATTCTAGAAAGGAATGAATCCAGAAAACATTAGTTTTGTCTTCCTGAGAATGAACATAATTTCCATTGGGAAGAGTCACTGAGTGGATGGTATTACATTTGAGATGATCCGTGGCCGCAGCGTGGAAAAATTTCATGTTTCATCTCCCAAACGTGTCAACCAAATAATATAGTTTTGCTTCCAATATGTTTGCTTGAGTCGAAGAAGAGAGGAAATATGTTTCTTGAGGATCAGTCTAAGATTGGATTCAAGAGTGTTTAGAGGTCTAAGGTCTTCCGTGGCATCCAACAGAAGGAGCATTATATGAGAAGCTTTTAAAGATTGTTGAATATTACTGAAACGTCTTTGCCAGCGGTGAATGCATTGTTGGAGCCTTGCTAATTTCAAAGAGATATCCCTAACCGGGTTCAGGGAGTAAGAGATGCCCTTCTAGCAATGAGAGATTGTTGCAGAGAAATACGGGAAAGAAGTCCAGTAGTTCTCAAAGCGAAAAATATAGGAGCATTGAATATTAGTACCAATCAGTATGTTGCAAGGAACATGGTCTGAAGTGAAGCGATTCAGAGTGGTGAATATTGTGTTTGGATACTGTGAGATCCAATTAGCTGATGTTAGACACTAGTCTAGTTGAACTAAAAGGGGGTCTGATTGCATATTTCTCCAAGTGAAACGCCGACCAGACAGAGGGATTTCAAGCAAACCTTAATTGCCGATGCAAGAGTTGAACAAGTCTAAAAAATTAGGGCCATGTTTGTTTATGTTATGAGGGTAATGATAGAAGTTGAAATCTCCGAGAAACATCTAGTTATCGTGAGGAGCAATGCGAAGGCTGGATAACCAGTTAATGAAGGAGCTTCGACCAGGTTCACGACATAGGCCATATACTATTGAGAGAAACTAGGATTGACCATTGATCAAGGAATTTAATTGATAGTGATCCAAGGATATAATTTGGGCCGAAAACCTATAGCCTGTCTAGCCAACTAGAATTCCACCAAAAGCACCTCTAGAGGGGAAAAAGAAAACTTGTCAAATCTTTTGGGGGCCAGACTCCTAATGAGAGAGTGATCAGAGGAGGATAATTTGATCTCCTGGATGCAATATATATAATAAGAGTTATCCAGTAAGAAGGACTTAACCGCTAAATTCTTATCAGAGGAATTGAGATCTCGAACGTTCCAATTTAGGATAAGCCAATTATTGAACCTGCCCATTCGAAGAAATGAATGAGAGGAAGACCCTACCCGCAACAAAGCCCCAAGTACTAGAATATCCAAAATCCAGAGAATCCAACAAGTACCATAAAAGCAGTTTAAAATAAATGCAAGGGTAGAGCAATTAGCTAATAAAGAGTCTACAAAAATAGCTGCCTACAAAAGCACCCATACATCTGGAAGAATACGTGAAGCAAATAAGTAAGTGGGCAATCCGGTAGTAGGAGGAAACATGCAATAAAAGTGGCGTCATCCACAAATTAGCCCCCCTTGTTGTTGTTAATTGCATCATCTTTGGCTTGGATAGTAGGTCTTGTAGATCGAGTGTTGATGGAGATCTTGCCCTCCTCCACTTGATCTGCGTCTACGCCACATAAGTGGGTAGCAGTGTGTTGGATCTGCTCCACATAGATGGGAACAAGAGCCAAACCCCTTTTAGAGCAGTTAATGAAGTCCTTAAGGGTAGGTTGTGGTGGTAGCATGACTTCCTTTCCTTTGTTCATTGATGGGGTGTCTACGTGCATGGGCTCTATGCCTTTTGAGCGGGAACTATCTGCCATTCTAAACCCCTGAAGCTTGTTCTAAAGACGGACACTTCAACGGAGACCAGTGGAAGATAAAGGGGTTTTAGCCACATTGTTGGACGAGATGGCATCATCTGCTATCTTAGAAATCTTTACACAATGACGACGCTTGTAGACAATTGAGATCTATCTATAGGCAGGCCATGGAAGCGAGGTCCTAGGGACGGTTTGTTGCTCCACCAATGTGAAAGGCATAGAAGCGGTGATAGGCTTGGTCTGAGTGGCCTCTTTAGTAGTAGACACCCGTACCATAGATTTAAGTGATGAGCCAGACAAAGATACTGATTGACTATGATTAGGGTTAGAAACAACTGAGCTGGCCACACTAACTTCTTCTTGAATCTGAATAGGCTGCACCAGTGGAGGCGCTGGGTCCTGAACCTCAGGCTAGGGCTCCCATTTGACCCATACTAACTAAATCACCCTGCTCCTTAGGATCAACCTAGGGAAGGACATTGAAGAGATTATCATGTTGATTAGGGACATTCAACATTTGGTCATATACCCAATGTTGAACCCAAGATGGCTCCCCTAGGAAAGACCTGTTCATTGAACAGATGTGGGTTCCATAGTATTGTTAAAGAGAACCTTCAACTTCAATAGCACTCTAGAAAGGCTGGTATCCTTAGAGTGCCAATAAATTAACTTGCCAAAAGAGGCGACAACTTGTTCTAGGAAGTTAATCTCCTTGAAATCCACAGGGAATGCCATGAACATAATCCACCCAATGCGAGAAGCAGGAGTGTTCCTATGGTTGATGGCGTCATCATGCTTGATGAAATGAACCAATTGATCACCCACCCAAAAAGGGCCATATGAAACTAGCCAATCCCTCTCAAAAATACCACCAAGTTTGAAGATACCAAACCCAATGGGGGTAAATGATGTACCTTAAAACACGTTGATAGAGGACTTGCGTGATATGAAAATGAACTTGGTGCAACAATTCCTGACGCTCCATTAGATCAAAGTTACCATCACACTCGGCGATCACCAAATCTTCATTGTGCTTGATGTGTTGCCTAGAAAGGTTGATAGTGTTGCGAAGCTTACGCAAAACTCCACCTCCATCAGTCAGAGAATCACCACGTGGGAGGAATGGAAGCGGGTTGACAGGGAAGTTCGCTATAGAGTGGAGGCAGGAGCTGAGCTTGCACGAGAGAGGTGAAAGAGTTGGAGTAGGATTCTTTTGAAGCACGCTAGCTGAAACATGGATAACAATAGAGCTAATCCTTGGGGCCGGGCAAGAAAAGCGAGGCTCAAGAAAGGAAACTTGCTTTCTGACCCAACAAGATTTTCTTCTGAAACAAGTAGAGACATCATGGCCATAAACTCATAAGGAGCAATGTGGTGGGGGTGTTAGTGCAAAACGACCCTGGTGAGTGCGCTTGCATGCATTTAATGTTTGTTGTCATCTTGAGAAAACTCGCACGCCTAAACACCAACTGCCCTCAAGGAAAAATGTTGTGGTTAATCTCATAAATGACGCCGGAGCAGACGCCTCATCGAACAGACGCGATGAACGGTGGTCGCATCCCCTGCCTCAAGCGTTGCACCTGTTCACTCCATTGCAACCGTTGACACTGTTTCATTTTCTATAAATACCTGTAAACTCGAATCAATAAAGACTACTTGTTCATTTAGTAAACTTTGTGTTCAATCTCTTGTGTATGTGTTCTTCAATTTTAACACGTTATCATACACTTTCGCTCTTCCGTGAGTTCACGGGCCACTGGTTTTCACGGAGAAAAACCAACAAGATCGATTCTAAGAAATCGGAGAAGAACAAGCGAAGAACATGACAGAAAGAAAAGACCATAATCTTTCAACAAAAGAAAGATTACTCAGAACAAGAACCACATGAAAATAAAGAGAACACAGAACAAGGTACCATGTTCTTCATTTTATTTTCATAGAACATGCATGGCCTCAGCCGAAGAGGGCCATAGCCCAGCGCCTACGCCTCCGTGTGT
The DNA here is from genome assembly GCA_019279435.1 of Zizania palustris. Lineage (NCBI taxonomy): Eukaryota > Viridiplantae > Streptophyta > Magnoliopsida > Poales > Poaceae > Zizania > Zizania palustris. The sequence goes on from JAAALK010000289.1 coordinate 47,015,602, forward strand.
GTCTGCGCCCGTGGCCTGGACCCCAGCCATGTCGGTGCCTTGGCGCACCTAAACCACGCCGACCGCCCGCGCCCTAGAACCCAGCCACTCCAGCCGCTCCGCCAGTGGCTCTGCCCACTAGATTTGGCCGCACCCGTGCTGACGGATGGTAGCCGGTCGTCCTGACGCCGAATCCCAACCGCGCCGCCTCGCCGGCATTCCAGCGATCCCCCGGTGGCGGCTCTAGGCGCCGGCGGCGATGGCGCCCATAGGCAACGGCGCTAGCGGCCTCCAAGTGTGGAGGCAGCGGCGTCCAGAAGCGCTCAGGCGGCGTCCTCCTAGCACGACGGTCTCACGCCACGCGATGGTGCTCCAAGCGGCGCCCGCATCCGACGGCGGCCTATGTGGCCTGTCCGCAGGTGGAAGCGCCATGTGCGGTGCCCATAGCACGCGCAATGGGATGGACAAGCCCGACGGCTCCCTAGTGCGGGGACGATGGCTTCCTGGTGCGAGGACGGCGACCTGACGACCCGAGGCTTGGCAGCGGCGGTTGTGTATGTGGCGGTTAGGGTTGGGAAACCCTAACCGACGCATTTATACTACATCAACTATATGGGCCAAACGGGCTTAATACAACCCACTTCTTAAAAAAATTGTAATTTCTGTATTTTTTACAGTACTTTTACATTTTAGTCCATGTGCTTTACACTATTTAGTACTGCCATCCAAATAGTAGTAATAGAGTCTATGTAATTTTTATACATAGACCCCTATTATTCTTAATTATTGTATAAATATGTTTAAGCCATTGTATTTGGTAATTTTTAATTGTCTTCACAATAAAATTCCTTTGCAAAATAATTGTCTTAGCCCATTAGCTTATTTTTAAAAGCTATACATATATTTTATCTCAATGCAAATTAATATCCATTTTGAAATAACCAAAACATCATTTTTTATGTTGACTATATGCGAGCAGTACTCATGTACTATAATAAAATCAACATTGTGCCTCATGCATAGTGATTATCCAAAAAATAAAATCCGAAGTATTGGATAAAAGGTCTACACCTTTTTAGGTGATTACTATAAAAATCGAGTTTTTCAAATTTGGTATGCATAAGGTGATACATTTGTATTACAAGGGGATCTACACCTTATTATTCATATGGTGATTATCTCCCATGAACATACTCAATTTATATTCGGATTCAATTAGGCTTACGCTAATTATGAGATTACTTGATTCATTTTTTAAAAATTGGTCATACACAAGGTAATACATTGTATTGCCGTGGGATTTTTACTCCTCAAAATGCGTATCCAATTAGTCAATGAATTTTCAAAGGTCTACTCTATATTAGTAAAGTGGATTCTTATCGTTATTTCAAATTTATGAGATTATAATATGTTTAAATTCAAGTTTTCTTGATTTTACATATTCAAATTTATGCATTAAGGTGTAGGATCAATGGTTATAAAAAAGTTTGATCATCTCACTCATAGTGAATCTAATTTTCCTACATTGGCTATGGATATCATAATGAATCATTGAGGAGCCATTTTGTAGGATCAATGGTTATAAAAAAGTTTGATCATCTCACTCATAGTGAATCTAATTTTCCTACATTGGCTATGGATATCATAATGAATCATTGAGGAGCCATGCTGAATAGTGTGGGCCTCATGGCTCCAGATGTGATGAGTCATTGTCAATGATAGTCAAAGAGGACAGAAGAAGAGAGGAGATATGCTGTTTCATGGGCCACGTGTGACTCAGGTACACGGGCAGCGAGTGACTATCGGGCTGAGAGAGCTGCGAAGTCGGGCTGGCCCAATCCGGGTACATAGGCCAGAAGCAGTAGAAGACCCACTGGTCTGTTGACCAGGATTGACTCAGGTACACGGGCGGTGAGTGATTGCCAGGCTGAGAGAGCTGCGGAATCAGGTCGGCCCAATCCGGGTACCTGGTGCAAAGTCGGTGGAGGCTTTGTCAGTTTCGGCGCAAAACTGATGACTGCTGATCTTGTATCGGACTGTCCAGAAGAGAAGCCGTAGTCGCTACAAAAGCTTAGCTTCCGGATAAGTCATCTGTAAATAGGAGTTTTTCTATTTTGTCCCGAGGCCCACAGTCAGTCAGTCGAGTCTGTAAAAAATCCTAAGGGCAATTTAGTATTTTCCTTTATTTCAGCGTCTGTAAAAAAACCCTAAGGGGCTGGTGGAATATTCCTAGCTATTGGGCTGCCTATAAATAGGGCCCCAATCCCTAGGGTTAGGTCACCCTTTTTCTGAAATCACTTTTTATTCTATTGGGTCATTTTGTTTCCTGCGTTCTCTCTCTTGTGTGTGCGCCGCCAGGCTCTTGCTCACCGTGACTTAATTCCTGCATTCTATATGTTCTTCATGAATCTATGTGATTCTTTTCCCTCCTCCTGTCATTCGGTTTGCAGTGTTTTTATGGTCTTGTTTGACGCGCATCAGGTTCTATTCCTGAGAACTGAGTCTCTGTTGCTTCGGTTCTTCACATGTGAAGTACTAGTTCTTGCTTGTAGCAAGTAGTACCTACTCCCTGTAGCAACAGTACTCTAGTACTCTAGACTTGCTTTTCCTGCGTAGCCTTTTTGATCGAGTAGACAGAACCTACTCTTTCTCTGACTGTTTCTGGCGAAGCCCTGTCGGTTGTGCGAAGTCTCTCAGATCTGTGAAACATGCTTCGACCTGACTTTTTCGAAGGCTTTACTAGGGCTCCGTTTTTGAACTATAAACTTTGCTTCGAAGTATGTTTTGTGCTTAGTGTCTGTTAGCTTGGCATACTTCGACAGTCCTTGCAAAGATCTACTCCGACTCGAGCTTTTCAAAGTCAATACTTCGACAGGTTTCGAAGTTAGCTTCGAAGCATGTCACTCTGATAGACTTTGCTCGGAGTGTGTTGCTGTCTTGTTCGAGTCACAGTTTGTGAGTTCGAAGTTTGCTTTTCGAAGTGTGGTTGTGGGCTTCGACTTCTTGTGTGAACATCTGCAGACTTCGATTCGAAGCTGGTCTGTGGTTCGGAGCTTACCACGTTGTTAGTCATACCTCGTTCAAGCTAGTTTCGAAGGTAGAGGGTAGGCTTCGATTTGGTCTTTCTGCCGTGTGTCGGGCTTCGCTTCTCTTTCGGAGGTTGCTTTTCTGTGAGCTTGTTCGAACCTTTCTGATCGAAGTCTAGGCTTCGAAGTACACTGTTCGAAGCAAGCTTCGATACTCTCATACTTCGCTTCGAAGCATACTTCGCTCTCTGCCACACTCGAACTAGGCTAAACCAAACAAACCTTCAGCACGTCAACGACAACCTTCGCTCGACTTCGACAAGGGACTCCGAAGCAGGCTTGGACACAGCAAAGCAGGCTTCGACACTGTGAAGCAGGCTTCGACACAGTGAAGCAGGCTTCGCTAAGTTTTGAACAGGAGACAAATTTGAACAGTAACTTCTCATCTCTTTTCATGTACACTTAGATCATCTGCTGAGAAGTTTGATTTGCCATGTTTTGAATATTTTGTTTATCTGCCTATATTGGTGTTCCTCTGTCTGATTCACCAGTCTTTTCTAGGCTAGATACTTTTAGACTTAGGCAATCTCTTCACGCTTTGCTGCCTGGTCTTTTGAGGTGCGTTGGGTGTTGAGAGCAGGCCATAAATTTGAAAGAATTTTTAGGCGCCCATTCACCCCCTCTGTGGTCGCTACTTTCTGTCCTACAATCTATCAGTACACGAATTTTTTTATGCTCTCACTGCATTTAATCCAGATAATGAGCTTATCCTAGACACATACATAGTTGGAGCCTTATACATTATAAGGAACTATATTCACCTCGACCTCAAGTCTGAATAAGCATCGAAATTCATATAAAATATGGTTTACTCTTCAAATGCTATGAACATATAGATCAATAATTTTCTCTAAGACTATCTATGATTATAACCATCTATTAGTCATTTAAATTATAGATGAGTTCAAATATGTTCATGAAATTTGCTTAAAACTTCGGTTTTGTGACTCGAAACCTTAATAGTAGAGTCAGGCAAATACAAGCATAAAAGAGATATCACAAGCCATGTGGACACTTCAATAAAAATGAAGATAATTTCTTAGTCTAAATATGACAACAATGTAGTCATAATCATGTTTCTAAGACATGTAAGACCCTAGACAATTGGTGAATTTGTATCTTATCCGTGCAATATAGACATATCATTAAAGAGAGAAAATATGAAGCACACTTCAGCTCCCATATGCATGATGTAACTGGTTCGAACTCTCACATAGAAGATCTAAATACCACATAAACTATACATCAGGGGGAGAATCTCTCGGACAATAACATGATCGTGGAATATACCACCAATGATTTATATGGAGACTTTAATTAGGATCCATACAAATATATATTTAGATACTTCACTATCTATTTATTTATGAGGGATAATTCATATTAAAGACAATAAATTATCATAAAATTGGTTCAAATAAACACTATTGGTACATACTAGATATGCAACGATTATATATATTTGAAACAATTTTCATACAAAAATTCTTGCATATAGACTCTACGGGAATTTGTACAATGAAATAAGAGATGTATTTTGTGGGAAATGGTACCACAAACTATATACTTAGTGAAACAAATTATTCCTAAGATCCCATCAAAAGATAAGGAATTATTTTACAAATCACGTGACGCGATGTAATAATTGTTGGCTCACATAAATACCACAAATTATTTTATCTATGAGTACTCAAGTTATAATCTTGGATAACAATTTATCTAGATTCAACTCGTACTTCACTAAGTAATAAAAATATCCATCAAAATGGTTTCCATATTGAAACCCATACAAACGATAAAGAGTGACTTCCCTTTATAATGGATATAATAAAGTAATATTTCAATATGCATCATCTCTCCTATATGAATATACTACATATTCATCAAACCCGTACCACATGTTGCATATCAAGTAAAAAATAGAATGTCAATACATTCTAGATTAGGCATTTTCGCCTTGATCATCCTAACATTGGATGATGCGGAAAATTACTAGCAATTATATTGGTCATAATTTAAATAATATTGCATTTCCTCAATTATTAAATTTTATGTGCACCACATGTGTCATAGGTAAAATAATTCTAAGGCCATCAAATTAAAAGTTCATCTAAAACCATTTAAATTTCTTGAACACGTTCAAGAATACATACATGGTACTATACAACCATTTATCGGTTTATTCCGATATTCTATGGTTTTAATAGATTCATATATTATATGATCTTACATGTGTCTATTATATACATATACCATGTATTTGCCACAATTATGGCAAAAAATTGTTGGTTGTGAACTCATTACTTAGAACGTCGAATTCAATCAATTCGAATGAACAACACTACAAAATCTTCCTTGCATGCCTTCAATCATTATTGTAAGGCCCTAGGAATTCAAATAATTTTGTCTTATATGTTCACACTCAAAATGGCTAAGTAGAATATTTAATAAAGAGGATTAAGCATATTATTAGACCATCATTATAGAATTGCAATTTATCAACTCAATGTTGGATCATATAGTTTTACACGCTGCATAAATGATTCAGTTACAACTAATTGAATATCGAACTTCCCTCTACAAATAGTACATGAAAATTCACTTAGTATTTCCCATCTGCGTAAGTTTTGGTTACAGTACAAATGCACCATTCTCACCACCATGGCATACATTAATGGGTCTACACAGGAATTTGGTATCTATATTGAGATACCAATAATCCATCAATCACAATATATCTCAAACCTCTCTCAAGAGGATCTATTTATTACCCAGTATGCCTACATTTAATGAGGTACATTTCCAAGCATTAGGGGGAGAATTCAAGTACCAATGAAAATGCCAGGAAATCAATTATAAATGTCAAAGACATTGTCACATTGACACCTCAAATCCACGTACTCATAAATCTGAAATTAAAATTCAGAAAATCATTAATTTGCAACATATTGCAAATAACCTGCCAAATACATTTACTAATGACAGGAATGTCACAAAATCCTATCACCTTGCTAGGAATATACCAGAAAGAATAGAGGTACTAAATAAAACTATTCAACTCCCTAATCAAACCGATAAGGGGAGAAGTATGGTTACCTACAAGTGTGAAGCTTCTTGCAATCATAAAAGAACCCTTTGAATCAAATGTCCAATCATAAATTGAGACAAATTCTAAGGGTAATACTTCTCGTAGACGTACGAGAAAATAGAAGGATAAACTTCTAAACTAGTAAATGCAACTCAACCTAGCATTGAGAAACACCAAGTGGATTAACCACATCCATCTCCTGTATCAACAATGCACTCAATATCTGATACTAGGACATCAGAGCACCATGACATCCTCATATTGGGAAATACAAAAACATCAACTAACTAAGGTGTAAGAGATTTCATCAACTATCTCGAGTCTAGAGAAACATATAATCAAAAGACTATGATTGTCGACACATAATTCTCTACATCAATTACTAAAAACCTCTAAGTGGTCCAGATCCAAAATCCATGGTCAAGTGCAAAAACGTGCTCGGTCTGGAACACATAAAAGAGGTAATTCAAGCAGAGTTAGCCTCCCTCACAAATGAAAAGTATTATCATCAGTAATACATACACCTCCAAAACCTTCCCTGTGGGTTTCAAATATGTTTTCGTCTATAAACGGTATGAAAACCATAATGTGGTGAGACATAAGGCAAGGCTCGTAGCACAAAGGTTCACGTAGAGACTCGAATTGATTTTCAATCAAGCATTCTCTCCAGAAATAAGTGAAATCATTTTCCGATAAATTATACCTTCGATAGTATAAGAATTGTCTATCTAAATAATTGACAAACATAATGACTAAATCCCTATGAGTCACTTGATTCAGACATAAATGTTCCCATTGGAATCCAAAATTCTGAATCCAAATACTAATGCAACATATATTTTGTAAAACTCAACTCATTATATGACTTGAAACAGTCAGATCAAATTTGGTACAACCGACTCAATGAGTTCCTTATAAAAAGGACTACTCAAATAATGATGATTGCCCATATGTATTCATCAAGAAATCCCCACTGGGATATTGCATTATATCTGTGTATGTTGACATCATCAACGACACTAATGATATCGATGAAGTACACAATCATTCAAATGACGGAATTCGAGACAAAGGATTTGGTCAAAACCAAATTTTGTTTAGGTCTACAACTTAAACGCCTTTCCTCGAGTATTTTAATACACTAAACCACATATATCCAGAAAACAACTATGGTCATTCGATCTCTACATTTAGAGAAAGATCAATTGAGACCTTAAGAAGAGATACAAGGATTGGAGGTTCCATATCTCAACATTGTTGAAACACTTATGTAATTTGCAAATTGAACTAGGCCTCATATCGCATTTACAAAAGAAAATCACTAGCTAGACATAGTGTTAATCCAACTAAATATCATTGGACTAGAGTCAAAAAATATCTCCAAAGCGCCAAAGATCTTGATATTTTCTTTCAATAATAAAGAATCAAGATCCAAATATAATTGGATATATATATAGATATTGACTACTTATTTTATCCCTACAAGTCATATCTCAAACAAGGTTTTTGTGTTCTCACATGATGGGACAACCAACTCATAGAAGTTTACCTAGTAAACTTTAGTGACTACATTCACTAATCATTCTGAAATAACTTGATTATATGAAGCATCATGCAAACATGTATGACATCGTAGAATGATAAATCACATACAAGTCTTGTGTTATTGATTCCATTGAATCATCTATTATTATCTTTCAAGATAATAGTGCATGTAGAGCACAAATGTAGACAGTTTCATATTTTGCAAGCCTTAGGGGGAGAATCTCCTCAAAGATTTAAATTGTACATATATTGTATTATAATCTTTTCTTTTATGAGTTTATATACTTTCTCATAAATTTTTTAATGAGATAATATCTACACAAGATCATATATATCGTATTCCTATTTTTTCCTAAAAGGGTTTTTAAGGAATATACAAAAGGTGTATAAACTTGTCCATAGAAAGGTTTTACTATAAGTACAAATCATATGTTGTATCATTTTATCCTTATTTTTCCTACATGGTTTTAAAAGGAGTTTTAACAACATATCATATCATATTCCTTCCTATTTTTCCCATGTGGTTTTTGAAGGAATATTCACATAAGGTTCAGGGGGAGAATTCTCTCACACCATACCTTATTAAAGCATCATATTGTTCTCTTTTCCTTTTATGAGTTTTTCCTCTTCAAGGTTTCTCATATAAAGTTTTAAATGAAACAATATTAAACACAAATATATGTCATATTTCTAGTTTTCCTCATTGGGGTTTTTAGAGAAATATCAAAGACATATAATTATTCTTTACACTCTTCAGAGTATATGTTTGAGCGATAATTCTACATATTATTCCTCATATTTTTCCCATAGGGTTTTTTGGGGAATAATACCTACATTAATCTTTACAATGGATTCGATTAAGGGGGAGTGTTTCGGTTAATCTCATAAACGACGCCGGAGCAAACGCCTCATCGAACAGACACGACGAACGGCGGTCGCGTCCCCTGCCTCAAGCGTTGCACCTGTTCACTCCATTGCAACCGTTGACACTGTTTCATTTTCTATAAATACCTGTAAACTCGAATCAATAAAGATTACTTGTTCATTTAGTAAACTCTGTGTTCAATCTCTTGTGTATGTGTTCTTCAATTTTTAACATGTTATCATGCACTTTCGCTCTTCCGTGAGTTCACAGGCCACTGTTTTTCACGGAGAAAAAACAACAAGATCGATTCTAAGAAATCGGAGAAGAACAAGCGAAGAACATGACAGAAAGAAAAGACCATAATCTTTCAACAAAAGAAAGATTACTCATAACAAGAACCACAGGAAAATAAAGAGAACACATAACAAGGTACCATGTTCTTCATTTTATTTTCACAGAACATGCATGGCCTCAGCCGAAGAGGGCCATAGCCCGGCGCCTACGCCTCCGTGTGTGTCTGCGCCCGTGGCCTGGACCCCAGCCGTGCCAGCGCCTTGGCGCGCCTCAACTGCGCCAACCGCCTGCGCCCTAGAACCACGTTAGACAAGATTGTAATGTTGTCACAAGCGTCTATATAAAAAACTAACAACCACATTCCCTAAACTTCTCGTTCACTCCATCAGTGCCTCGTTCACTCTGACGTCTCCTCCCTCTTTCCTTCTCTCTCTCTTTAGATAGGAAAATGACAAGCTAATAATAAGGAGTAGACCATATGATTACATCCTGAGTTGAAGGTGAATCTTCACACCTTGTAGTTATGGTTTTTTCTAGTCATATTGTGTTAAAGAACAAAGAAAATAAAAAAACTAGAGCTCCAAAAGTTATTTTTTTTAAAAAATAAGTAATAGTAGGATGAGGCAAAAATTATTCTAGACACTACATTCACATGAAAAAACTATTCAACAATAGCAGTATTTAAGTAGGCGCTAGGCGCTAGTTGGGCGGTGACCTAGTGCCTAGTGCCTACATGCACCTAGGTATTTGCCCAATTATGTCGTTTTGCCTTCTTTTTTTCCTATTTCCAAGGCCCTCTTCACACCGTCTCAGGCATCTCAACCTTTTTTCTTCCTGTTCTCACTTCGCACGCCCAACTCAGTTTTTCTGCTACATGATTTTTTCCTTCCTGAAGTCCCATGCGTCAAGGAATTTAATTTTTTACCAGTCCCTCCCGAAGTCCCAAGCGTCCAAGCATGCAGGCCGCTCGACATTCTACCACTTCCCTTCTGCAAAACGGAAGGTATGCATGCAGGCAGGCATGTAGGCGTTCTCTAGGAGGCTCGCATCTAGGTGTTCCTCTCCCCTTTTCTCCTCTGATCCGGCCATCCGTGCCCCTCCCCTTCTCTTCTTCGGTGGCGATGACCAGATTCAGTCTGTGTGTGCCTCCCACCGTCAGATCTGACCGCGCGCATGCGTTCGGTGTGGGAGTTGGGACACCGGCACACGACTACGCGTGAGGCCGAAGCACGGCGAGCGGCGCTGACACATGACACCGGAGCACATGAGTATCGATGCCTAGGCGCTGCGGTCAACCATCTAGGCCGCGGTTGATCTGCCCAAGCACCCTGGCCGCCTAGCCGGACGCCCAGGCCTTCCACGCGACAATGGGGTGGCGCCCAGCGCCTAATCCCGCCTAGGCGGGCGCCTAGAGCCGCCATTTCAAACACTGAATAATAGCGGCAGCAACACGTTAGGTACCAACCAGCCACCTCACACCAACTAGTATAAATTTTTTCCTTCTATTTTTTCCGGAAGATAGAAGGATTCAACGATAACGTTAGCATCAAAGAGATGAAGATAAAGATATAAGAAAGAATAAGAAAAATCAATCTTGTCCAACATGACACTCAACGTGACAAAATCATCTTAGAGGGTTAAGTAAACGGTATTTAAAAGGTTAAATATTAAACACAAGATTTATTAGCTCTAAGAGTTAACTACTTAGTTATATAAACTTATTATTTTATTAAATATAGGTCACGGTCAGCGTCGGATAATATCTTTTATCTTTTGCAGAGTACGGTTCCGTAAATGGCACACCCCATCCGTACCACGTCAACACTTATCTGCTTGCGTTGAGCATGAGGTTATGTCTCACCTTTCACTGCTAGTCTGCTACTGCGTCATTCAGGAGAAAAGGAGATAAAACTTTGCTACTACCAGTCAAATTATATGTTATCCATTTCTTTAATTTTATGAGCAGGCAGTCATGTCATACTCCTAATAACCAATCATTAGGTCATTGTTGTCTTAGCCAGTCACGTCGTCCTTCTAAAAATATTTTACTTTCATATCTCAAAATTTGTATTAAAAAGACTTTTCATACTTTTACAGTCATAATTTTCATACTTTTATGAGTGGGTTTGAAAGGGTTTGAAATTTTTAATAAAATAATCGTATTTCTAGGATTTACTTCTAATGGGTCAAATTTGAAATGCATGTACGTGAAATAATGACTCAAAAATTATGGAAAAATCATATTTGTGTTCATGATTACATTTGTAATCTTTTACTACTAAATATTTAAAATCTAATTTACGACACTCGATCGACAATATGCAGGTTAATGGTTTTTTAATTAAAGAAAATGTAATTGATGCCGGAAAAATATGACACTTGACATGGTGTCATTATATCATACATATATAATATGGTAAAAAATTCATAATGTTTCGACAAAGTTTTCAAGTATGACCTTTAGAAATTGGACAATCTTCGAGAAGGTTTAGGAGTTTAGTGATGAAATGAGTTAGGTTTAGAAGAAAATCGATATTCAAATATTTGTTTGAACTTAAAACTTTTTGTACTACTAAAACTCAATTTATCTTATACCATGTCAAAAATTGGGTCTGATTGCTGATCTACAGGTTAGTTCATTTTCATCAATCATCGAACACTTCAATTTGTTTGTTTGAGAACGTTAATGACTGTGAATTAATGTTTTGCAGGCCCAACTAAATGAAGAAAGATCACAAAGGACCGAGTGGCAGACCCAGATGGAGGCTCGGCTGCAGGCTCAGATGCAAGCTCAGATGCAAGCCGAGATGCAGACCCAGATGCAGCAGTGGTTTGCGCAGATGGGTGGATCTTTCTCAGGTCATATGGGCCTGCCTGGACTTCCTCCTCAACCTCAACAATCTCCACGGACTCCACAGAGTGGCAATGTGAGTTTCTAATATTGTTTTTGTCGTTTTTGTTATATACAATTGTTCTAACTATTTTTCTTTTTTTTTTCAGTTTCATCCATCGGCAGCAGGATCAAACACGCAGCCATCTCCACACACTGGTCATAGCGGTAATGCTAACTTGTGAGGCGTGGTGTGAGTTGCCGTTATGAAATTGTTAATTAACTTGAACTTGTCACCATGAATGCGAACTTGAACTTGTGATATCAATTTGAACTTGCATTTGTGACGTGAACGTGAATTTGTGATGTGATCGTGAATTTTGTGATGTGTATGTGATTTTTGTGATGTGTATGTGATTTCTGTGATGTGAGTGAAATTGTGATTCATATAGTGATTGAATGTGAATATATGTGATTCAATGTGAATTTTGGGGCAAATTTTGTGACTAAATGTGAATTTGTGATGAATTTTGTGATTGAATGTGTTTTTTTGGATGAAATATGCATTAAATAAATGAAAAAAATAAAAAAAAATTGCCGAGTGTTACACTCGGCAAAGCCACCTGCAGTGCACAGAAATGTGCCACGTGGCACGTTTCTATGCATTCTAGGCACGGTTTGCCGAGTGCCTCCACGTGGCACTCGGCAAACCCCCTTCGCCGAGTGCCACGGGGGCACTCGGCAAACCGTGCATGTGCGACGTGCCCCCCCCGGCCCCCCTTCGCCGAGTGCCCCACATGGCACTCGGCAAACCCCCTTTGCCGAGTGCCACGTAGGGCACTCGGCAAACCGTGCCTGTGCCACGTGCCCCCCCGGCCCCCCTTCGCCGAGTGCCACGGGCACTCGGCAAACCGCCGTTAACGCCCCCCCCGCCCGTTAGTGCCACACGTTTGCCGAGTGCTACGCGTGGCACTCGGTGAAGTCTACATTGCACTCGGCAACGACTTCGCCGACTGCCCGATAAAAAGCACTCAGCGAACCCTCACGTCGCCGACAAGGCTAGTGCCGAGTGGGGTTCGCCGAGTGTGGCACTCGGCGAAGCCTTTACCGAGTACAAAAGAGGCTTCACCGAGTGCCCTAGGCACTCGGCAAACATGCAAGTTCCCGTAGTGGCTTATGCATTGTGGTGTCATGAGCAGGGTTGACAAAACCATAGTAAGGGTCTGTTTGGGAGCCCATAATCCTGGCCCATTCCCTGTGAATTGATTACTATGATTTTCACCCATCTCGCTGGCTGATTGTAAACATTTGGTTTTTCTAAACCAGAGAAAAGTAGAAAACTACTGATTACCGTGATAACCGGTCTAAAAACAGTTATTTAACATCGACGGCAATAATTTTGCAAACCTAGTCATGAGCGGTATCCTTCCTTTCTAATTACTTACTCTGTTCTATAATATTACAAACTATAACCGTATTTGATATTTCATGTTACACTATAATGAATTTAGACAATTATATTATCTAGATTCATTGTACTATATGAAATATCAAATTTAGTCTTAGTTTATAATATTATAAGACGTAGGAACCGGAGGAGGCAAACCTTTTCCATCTGATGGAACGTGTTCTTTTGGAAAATCTTAGTCTTTGAGGCTTAGAGGCTGTTTGGATGTTTGGATGCTAATTAGAAGGAGTAAACATGAGTTGCAAAACCCCTAAACTAATTTGCGTGACGAATTTACTAAGCCTAATTAATCCATCATTAGCATAATATTGTTATTGTAGCACCATATTGTCAAATCATAAATTAATTAGGCTTAATAGATTTGTCTCACAAATTAGCTTAGGGATTCTGCAATTAGTTTTTTAATTAACTTATTTTTAATCCTTCTAATTAGTATGCAAACATTCGATGTGACAGGGGCTAAAATTTAGCACGTAATTGCCAAACAGGGCCTTAATTTGACTGCACTTGGCAGCAGCAATGCCCAGCCAACCCTAGTTGTCACTACACCATGACACCAATTTGTCGACAACAAATCTGTCGGTGAAAACATCATTTAATGTCAAAAAAATTTCGATATAGGCTTTTAGCCATAGAAAACGTGTCGTCTAAAATGGCTGGCCAACATAAAGTTTTTCCTTAAAGAAAATCAACACACAAAGTTTTATCTTCCGGAAATAATCATATCAATTAATCAATTGTAGAAATGAAACCTACTGTTTATATATCTGGATCCTCATATATTTTCATTGATAAGTAACCAATAAAAAAGGCAGGAGAATTTAATTCCAACAAGAAAAGGCAAGGAATATGATCCAGCAAGCACTGATCTTGATTTGTCTCATTGACGAGTATTTGACTGATGTATAATGGCATAGACCACTTGGACCCTACTTTTCTAATCCAACTCCCATAATCTTTAGTTTCCAAAACAGTTTAGATTTTCTCCTAGTTGGTAAAACTCAATAGCTACAAAGTTTAGAAATGGACTAATATCTTGAAGCTAAAAAATATCGATCAGTTTATCTAAATTCTTGCTAGATAGATAATCACAGATTATTTCTCAAAATCTTAAACTCCCTAAATAGTTTGTATCACTTTAAAGTGAGTCCATACTTGTCCCAACAAAGGAGAATTTATTCAATGTGCACCACTAGCTAGCTTGGCCTAAACTGATCCGAGTAGATGCATGTCCAATTCCAAAAGAGTTATTAGTAGTTTCTTTTCCATTTTCTATATATTTTTTGATCTCTGGGTTTAGCATTCATAGATGGAGCTAGTGTTCTTAAGCCTTATCCAAGTATTTACATCATTAAGAGGCAATGCAACTAACACTAGTTAAGATTCCAGTGTGGAATGCTGAGTTGGATTGATGCTGGTTGAGTCCCACTCCAAGAAGAAAAAAAGTTGACCTTCACATGTGAGGCCATGCATGGGCAAAATACTGTTGAATTATGATGAGCAGAAAATCATCAAATATTCCGTTGAATTAAGATCACATGTTCATTCCACCACAGATATTTCTTGTCACCCACATGTCGCCGTGTTAGCTCCGCCACTTGTCTTGATCCTCACCGTTCGATTTCTCGAGGGCGGCTTGTGATTGCTCAAAACTTTTCATAACATATGTTCGGTGGATTTGTTCATATAAGTGCGATAGATAGGGCTGGTAATGAGCCGAGCTCGGCTCGGCTCGGCCGAGCCACCTCTTTAGCGAGCCGAGCCAGGCTCGACTCGGATGGTTTAGCGAGCCAAAATTCTGGCTCGGCTCGGGCTCGGCCGAGCCACGAGCCGGCTCGGCTCGGCTCGTTAGTGCTACCGTCCACTTGTTTTTTAAATCTTTTTCAATGTGTTGTGCTCACTTAACTTAAAAAGTGGCATTGTTGGGGACTCATTCCTCTCAGAAAATCAGGTAGTGGCACCGGGTGTAGCCGTGTAGGTAGCGGTGGTCGGTGGGGGTTGTGGGCCAAGGACCGCTAGCCGTCGAGGGCATCGATGGTGCCAATTGTCAAGAGGGGAGAGGAGATGTGTCTATTGTTCGGTGTTTAGAGCTTAGTGCTCACGCAATGATGAAAATACATAATTTGATGTTATTTACTTCACATGAATCCATGATTTTATGCACTAGATAGAGGAATAGATTCGCTCCATATGCAGGTGACCGAGCCAACGAGCCGGGAGCCGGCTCGGCTCGGCTCGAATGTTGGCCGAGCCAGGAGGCTTGACTCGAGTTCGGCTCGGTGGCACAGCGAGTCGAGCTAGGCTCGGCTTGGCTCGGCCAAGCCCGAGCTGGCTCGCGAGCTCCGAGCCAAACTGTCACCCCTAGCGATAGAGAACAATGGAGTTGACAATTTCTTTTTTATCAGTGTGCATAATTCCCTGAATTTTTGGTTCTCGGTGTCATAGATACTAAATACTCTATCTATTTTATATTACAAGTAGTTTGACTTTTTTTCTAAATCAAATTTGCATATTTTGATGAAATTTAAATAGAAATATATTAAAATATCTAATATCTAATAAATACTATATTAAGACATATTTTAGGATAGATTAATTAATGTTATTAATTTGATTCTGTAGTTGCTAGTAAATTTTTTCTATACAATTGATGAACAACAACTATTAAGACACATTTTTAGGGTGAATTTAATGATACTAATTTGATATTTTGAAAAAAATATAAAACTGATTTAAATTGAAATGACATGTAACCGGTTTGTTGAGAAATATACGATTTACTCGTATTTTTCTACCACGTCATAACAGAGTAAGTATATTACTTGCTTATGGGTACAGTTTTCTTATTGTGGTATTCACAGCACAATCAGCTGATCGATCTGACAGCATGCACATGACTCCCACACACAAATGTGTAACAACATTTTGTTGACAAGTGTTGTTGAGTTGCACTAATTGCCAGCAATCGTTATGCCATGTATATCATATACGGGAATTTTTCCAGTACTCCCAAATTTTATCAACCGTCCAATCCATGTGATTGGACGACTCAGATTTAAATTAGGTAATATGTTACCTAAATGTGGGACCCACATGCATGCAAAATAAATTCTTTTCATGAGTCTAATATATTTCTTTCCTCAATTTGCCCAAAATATTTTGGAATCCCTTAATTTATGGCATATGACACGTATACAATTTAAAAAAACAAAGAACTTTGACAATTCGAAAATTTATTTCACAAATATTCAAAAAATCATTTGAAATTTCTTTTCCGGAGAGTTCTGTTTTTTTTTCAATTTTTCAAAGTTTGTTGTTCTTTTCAGAAAATTTTTAAAAAATAAAAATAAACTTTGAAAATTATAAAATTTATTTCAGACTCTTCATAAAATGATTTGAAAAGAAATTTTGAAGAGTTTTTATTTTTTTCAAATTTTCAAAGTTTTATGTTCTTTTCAGATTTTTTTAAAAATAAAAACAAACTTTGAAAATTCAAAATTTTATTTTAGAACTCTTCAAAAAATCATTTCAAAATAAATTTGAAGAGTTCTATTTTTTAAAAAATTTATGTTTTTTTTCAAAAAAAATTAAAAATAAAACTTTTAAAGCTATCATAGATACGGAAGGTAGATAGGGTGACCGGTTAGAGCCGGTTAATCATTTTTATTTTTAATTATTTATTTTAAATGCATTTAACCAATAGCCATGATTCTTTAAACCTATTACCTCGAAGGGAGGTAACGGGGGCACCGTAACGGCCCCCTCATATATTTTCAATTGCATCTGTCCCTTGCAATGAAAGTGACCAGACCTTTTCATCTCATCTCTAAATAGGCACACATTTTTTGAAAGAAAGAAAGAAAGCAAAGAAAACTGATAACACACTAATCGGGTGGTACGAGTACGGGTACTATATACACATGTTTGTATCTACGAAATAGTTTTATACTCGTATCCATACCTATCACTTATGGCAGGTACAAACCTATGCTTACACCTGATATCTGCAGGCACCATATACGCACGAGGGAATGCACTACTCAACAAAAGGCGTAGCGACTAGACGAGAGGGGGGTGGGATGTGCTAGACTGACGGTCGATAGGATGGGAGGGTGGCAAGGGACATGTTGTAGGGAGGAGCAGGTGGCAACCGCCGATGAGAGGTGGGGGGAAAGATGCTCGATGGGATAGGGGCATGGCGTTTAGGCAAGGGCGATGGAGAGTACATGATGGCTAGGCGAGGGCGGCAGGGAGGAGCTAAGGGGCCAACCGCTTGCGATAGGGGGAGGGCATGGTAGAAGTACTAATAATATTGCATGTTTGCACATATAGCAAAATTAAAATCATGAATAAATCTGAATCAATTATGAGTAGAGTCAGGGCATGACAGGGTGACAACCGACAAGGGTGGCTCAATAGGAGCAAGCGACCAACCGAAGCCGCAAAGCCATGAGGCCAACTGGGTCGGGCAAGGGTTGGTTGGGCCCTAGTGGAAGATGGTGGCTAGGCGAGGAATGGAGCAGGGATAGGCAAAGGGCAAGTAGGAGACATTGGCAGTGGTCGACTAAGGCAGTTGGTTGCAGGCGCCTAGCTAACGGTGAACGGGCTAGCTAGGCCAAGCAAGGCTAGGTGAGCGACACTAGTCGCTGGCGACAGCTAGCCGACAGGCACTGACGCTAGACGATAGTCGATTGGTGTAGCCAAATGCTAGCGCCATGCATGCTACGATGGGGCTAGGTGGGCGAAGCAAGTGTAGGCGGGAGCAGGCACTGTCTAGCATGCACTAGTAATGAGGTTAGGAGATGCGGGTGGCGGTGGTAAACGGTCAGGACAAGTCATGAGTGTAAGATACATATAGCCATGATAAAGCTTAGGTGAAACACATGTACTATCTTTTCAAATTTCATCGGTTGGACCATAAAAAAGTTGGGCTACTAGTAAAGACAATTTTTAAATCAAACTCGAGATAGTTCCGAACCTGCTGAACAACCCATAGGTATAACATGTCTCTTAGTGAATGCTTTTTTATACTTTACACAAATGCGTTACCCCTAACCTTATTTAAAATACAAAAAGTACAAAATACAGCTGGAAATTGTCATGCGTTGTTTTGCTAAAAAAACCAGGGGAGAAAACACACAGTTTTCAGCCGTGGCGGAGATGACGTGGACGCCCAATTATTGGCGCGATCCCACCTCCACCATCCATCCATCTGACAAGCCGTTTCGCTTCCCCCCAAAATTCCATCTCGTCCTTACTGTCTTTTCGCAAAATCCACACCACAATCTACCCAGAATACTTTTCATAGAACTGACAGGTGGGCCACCAGTAAGTATGCCCAGTAGCTGACGTGTGGGCCTCCGTGCTGCTGCTTCCCGATTTTTTTAGTGTCGATATATACAGTAGTACGCACACCCGCAAGGAAATTTCTTACTCTATCTATCCTTCCGAGTCGTCGTTGTCTCTCTCGCCGCGAGTAGCGATGCCATCGGCGCCAGCTGCTGCCGTGCCGGACTCCTCGTCGTTGCCGCCGTCGCCGCCGAAGAAGATCCCGAGGGCGCAGTCGCCGCTATCCGACGGCGCTGGCGCGGTGGGGGACTTCGAGCTGCGGCACTGGCGCACGCCGAAGCGACAGCGGACGGCGGCGCCCGCGGCGTGGGCGGCGCCTCCGGCGATCGAGATCCCCGGTGGAGGAGGATCTGAGGAAGGAGGAGGGCGCGGCAGGTACACCAGCCTCCGGGACATCCTGTCGTCGCCGGAGTACGCGGCGTCGCGCTCGCCCGCGGCCTGCGCCGGCAGCGGCGCCGGCAGCTGCGGGGACATACACATGATACGCAACCCGCTGGTGAAGCACGCGGCGTACGCCTACCTGCAGATGACGCCGTCGGCGAGGGAGGACCCCGCCCGCCGCCGCCGCCGCTGGCGCGGCCCGCTCTGTCGCCTCATGCGCGACTGCTTCAGCTTCATCGGGGCTCTCTTCCGGCCATGATCTCTTCTCCGGCGATCGAGAGCTGTGCGGTCACTAGTTAAATGAACTTGATTTCTCTCCCATTTCTCTTGTTTTCCTCCCAAAACTGTGTGTGATTAGAGAGCTTTTCTTTTTAATTTTGCTTGCGATGGAAGTCGTGTAAAAAACTTGATAGGATTAGTCATAGAAAGAGAGATGATAGCAAGAAGAGCAATGCTTGATTAGTTGATTGCATATCAGCAGAAGCAGATTAGTTAGCCTGAGATCGAGTTTCTTGATTTTTTTTGATTTTTTTCAGTCATGAGCCCATGATTGATGCAATAATGGCAAGGACAAGTTGCGAAGAAAATCATAAGGTTAAAATTATTGGGGGAAAACGGGGGAGAAACGATTTCTATCACCAAAGCATACGACATGCTTCATCATTGGTATATACTGCTGGGTTTTGCTATGTACTCGACCTCCATCTCTTCTTTTGCATTTCTTCGAATCATTCTATGTACAGAATTAATCATCTGCTAAAACTGGTGTAAGAGTTGCTCGATTTCCTCTAGTAATAATGCTTGCCATTATGCGGTCGCCGGGGCTTGGGGTCGATGGTGGCGCGGAGAGCTTCGGCGACGGCGGCAGCGTCAGGGTTGCTGTCGAAGATGGACTCCTGCGGCGGCGGCTGCGGCGGCCGGCGTTTGGTGGCGAAGGGGCTCCAGCCGGAGGACTTCTTGTTGCGCTGCTGCACATATAAAGAAACAAAGGGAATCAGAACCGTACGATTGTGAATGCATGCAACTTCTCTGTTCAAGATTGTCTCCAGTGCAGATTGTTCTTCGTGATCCGTACACAAGGGGATGCAGAAGCACACGCCTGGCCATTTGGTGGACACGTAGGCTGTGTTGATGCAATGATGCTGCTTTGTCAGCTGTCCAACTTGACATGGCATGTGCTGATTAAATTAAGTCTCCCTAAGAAAAATTAAGTCTCAAATAGAAATTGTCCTCTAAGTAGACCGTATGCTTTGCTTACTATAATCTAGGGAGAGTTAATCTTGGCTTCTATAGTTTGCATTCAAGTCGTTCAGGGTCTAAGAATAATGGGATACTATTATCCTTGGTTGGATAGAACAGATGAGAATGAAATGAACAGCCATGCTTAATTAGGAGAGGAGAGAGCAACATTGAAAGGAAGGTGTTGTGACATGACAGAAATCAGACAGCACAGACGCTTAGATGCACAGGTTTGGTTTTGTGGAAGAGAACGAGTGAATTTGTTTGGTTGGCTCTTGTGCAGACAATACCCACGTTTTGCGCGGGATGATTTTCTCTGCAACCTCAGCTGGTCGAGCATCACTGTCTGGAGGGACCCAATCGAGCGAATGCAGACAATGGCATGGACCGCACAGGCGAGCCATGAACTTAAATTGAGATTGGGATTTGGGAAGGAGTAGGTCCCTAGCATGCATGGATGGATTGGATAATTCTCCTGTCTGCTTGTCATAGTAGGGGCAATGAGAGGGAAACAAAGGGGAGGAGTGATTTGGCAGGGTTGGAGAAGAGCCCCTTAAATGGGAACACTTTGTTTTGACGCATGTTGGGAATTTCTTCAGATGGGCACAACAGTTGGTGCGCTATGGTTTATGGCATACAAAAGACTGGCTGAACAAATGTTGAAGGCTTTTGCTGAAATTTCATTCAGTGACTAATTGTATTTTGAGTTCCTTGTCACAAGAGTGGTTAACTATTTTCCTTAAGAGTAAGAGAGAAACTTAGTTTAGTTTGGACTCCTTTTAAGACAAACCATATGGAAAACAAAAACAATTTTCTGATGGTAAATTACCAATTGTAATTTAGGTAAGATTTCTGGTAGTAAATAAAAGTAGTTCTTCAACTGTGTTACTTTGCTTATGAAAGATGCAGAGTGCCTGATTCCATAGAAAGTAAAAGAAGGAACTAAGAAGTTCCTGACATCATTTTTAGTCTGGATTTTTTGGTAAGACCTGATGCTGGCATCTCATATTAAAATAAAACTCTATATTTCATGAAATATTTGTTTTCTGTAGGAAAACTGGACACTGGTATTTAAATTTGATCAAGCAGAAATGTACCTGCGAGCTGTGCATAACAAGTTCTAGTAAATTATGTAATGGATAGGAGATGAACATACATAAAAAAACAGACCAATTTATATGAGAGAAAATGCATGTTCAAATTAATTCAGTATAACTAAACCTGTTAACTCATAAAAACTCACAGCCAAAAGAACTTGGTCCTCTAAACTTTTGTGACACATAACTAGCTCATGCAGAAAATTTATGTGGAGGATATAAAAGTTTAGAGCATGCATGTCATCTCAAAAGATGGAAATGTGTCATTTAGTGTATGCTATATTGACAGGGGAAAACATCATTACCTCTTGAGTGGATCCTTCAGGTTTATCAGAGACAACATAGCGCATGACATCCATGAAGAAAGCCGTTCCTTTGTCAGAGAAGTTCTTAATGTAGAAGCTAAGTAGCTGCCCAGATTTTGCCCTCAGATGCAGTAGCCTCTGCTCTATGTTTGGTTCATACTGCATAACAATGGGCCGAACAAAGGTATCGTACACAGCATCACTCCCCTACACAAGCAGTTGCATTGACATGGGTGTTACTGAAGCAAATGTACATGCGTTTTTTCGAAAAGGTAATGTATGCAGATTCTAAGAACTATAAAATTTGACAAACGAATGTACTGTGTTACCTTTGTTTTGGGATACCACAGGTAAACAAAGAAAGCTAGCTTAATTTCTCCATACATTGGCATCCTGGAATGCATATAGTATAGTAGACATGCATAAGAGATGCTCTATAATATAGGAAGGAAAAAACAATTAAGGAGAATTGAACTGACCAAGAGATGAGGCTCTCAAAGGCTATCACCATGGCCACAATTATCCTGAAAACATTCACAAACAGAACAGGAACTGTTAGCCTGTTGGATATTTCAATCTCAAACAAATTTAAAAGTAAACAGGTTCTTGTCATAGAGGTGAAAATTGACAGCATTAACTGTTATATGCAGCAGCACAATTAGTTAAGATTAGTTAGATTAAGATAAGATTTGTTATTTCTGTTTTAAAGATAGAGATAAAGTCAGCAGATTAGATTGTATTAGACCTATAAATACCCCTTAAGGGCTATGGAATAAAGCAAGCAGAAGGGATTAATTAATTCCTCGTCTGCTCCTCTGCTCCTACCAATTTGGTATCAGAGCAGCTAGGTTCCAAAGATCCGACACCATGACGACGCTCGTCCCAACTGTAGAAGATATGCAAGCCCTCATAGATTTGCAGCAGGATGTTGCCAACATTTGGGCGTACCTAGGCTTGGCTCCGATGGCCTCCACGCTGCCGAGTTTCCCCCACGGTGCAACGGGTTTCCCCACCGCGCCGTCGCCATCGTCGCTGGATGCAAAGGTAGAAGCGCAAGGGGAGAGGAAGGATCGGGAGGCGCTCAGCCCCATCCTCATCAAGGAGGCAGCAGATCAGCAAGGCGAGGTGGCCCTCGTGGAGCCCTCCGCGGACGATGCAGCCCTCACGGTCGACAAGCGTGCCATGGAGCAGGTTGTCTTTGCCGCGCCGTTGCCACCATCACCACCATCGCCAGTTGCGGAGGCAGAAGCACAAGGGGGAGGAGGAAAGGGAGATGATGCCACCAGCCAAACCCTAGCCGAACTTCCGATCCCTTTGCCACGAGCCGCCTCCACCCCACCACGTTTGTTGCATCATCGCAAGACAGGCGGCCGAGGCGCCTGCGCCGCTAGGCTCGCGGGTGGTCGTGGACTGCGTCGTCGTGGGCGACGACCGTGGAGGGACCCGTCCGTAGCCGTCGGCGAGATGAAACCAACAGCGGCGCATGTGACCTGGTGGAGGCATGACGCGAGCCTCCGACCCTGCCTCCGCTCGACGCAGCCGACTCAGGCCCACCCTCCACGCGCGCCCGGTGCCTTTGCAACCGCCGGCCGGCGCACCAGGCTCCGCTGGTTCTTCCCCACGCCGAGTCAGCCTGATCGGCAATCTTCCCCACAAAGAGACGCGCGCGGTTCTGGTTGGCGCAGGCCGGGAGGTGAAGGACGAAGGGGACGAGCACGCAACAGACCACCGCCGAACTCCTCGTCGTCGTCGTCGGGCCGTTCCGCCGCAACCGCCGGCCGACACTCTCCCCCAGGACGGCCCCGTCGGCGGGAATAGTGGCGGTCGAAACGGGGAGGGCTTGCTCCCACAAGTTTTTTTGCCCGACGCCTCTGCGTCAAAGATCACGCCACCAATCTATCCACACGATATCAAGCCACAGAAGATTCAGATCTGTCACATAAGATCCAAACTGTTCAAGAAGTAAATTGCTACACGCACCCTGTTTCGTATACACAGAAATTAATTCTTCAGGCAGTAGGTGTCATCTTATCCGGTTTTCAGCTCGAGGACGAGCTGATTTTTGAGGGAGAGAATGTTATGTGCAGCAGCACAATTAGTTAGATAAGATTAGTTAGATTAAGATAAGATTTGTTATTTCTGTTTTAAACATAGAGATAAGGTTAGCATATTAGATTGTATTAGGCCTATAAATACCCCTTAAAGGCTATGGAATAAAGCAAGCAAAAGAAATTAATTAATTCCTCCTCTGCTCCTACCATTAACTCTGCATGCTGACTTGGTTTGTAAATTAACAGCAGTAAAACCCAATGAGTGCGACTGTGTGAGTTCCACAAAAATTGAAGGTAGAAAGAAATATGGGAGGTCAATCTACTATTCTTAACATAGCTTCAAAGACTACCGGTGTAATATGGGCATCTGTTGACAACAGGATCACCCTAAGAGTACCGGAGACTTAAGCACACTTCCAAATTTTGTCTGAGCCCAAAGCACTTTGTCAGATACAGTGTTTACAAATCGTCCGATTAGTCGCGATTAATCGCGACTAATCGGCCTGGTCGGTTTTGTGGGAACGACCAGACGCGCCGACCCGATCAGAGCGACCAGAAAGCTAGTCGTCCGATTAGTCGACGACTAATCGCGATTAGTCGGACGATTAGGGTGAATATGGCGACCAGGCGACTAGGTTAGATTTTTGTATTTCACTGGGCCTTTTCTTGTTCTGGCTGGGCCTGTTAGGGTTAGAGCCCAGCCCCTATTCTGTTTCAACCAAGCCAACCCCTATTCTGTTAGGGCACAGCCGCACACCTCTAGCTAACGCCGCGCCGACCCGCACGCTGCCAGACATCGCCTGCGCCGACGCGCACACCGCCAGCCAACGCCGACGCGCACGACACCAGCCGGCGCCGACGCGCACGCGGCACGCCTCCAGCTAACGCCGCGCCGACATCGACCCCGCGCGCACGCCTCCAGCTGTCGCTTGTCCAGCCTCCAGCGGCCAGCCACGCCGCGCGCACGCCTGCTCCAGCCACGGCTTGCGGATGGCCTGCTCCAGCCACGCCGCGCGCACGCCTGCTCCAGGCACGCCGCGCGCACGGCCTGCTCCAGCCGTCAAGACTCAAGAGCCGCCTCCTAAGGTGAGTGATTCTTTTCAACTAGAACCCTAGGACTGACTACACGACTAATCGGCCCTGGTCGACGACTAATCGCGATTAGTCACCTAGTCGGTCCCATGGCGACTAGGTTCGACTAGGCGACTTGTAAACATTGGTCAGATATCACCAAAAGTTTCTTCTTTGCTGTACAAGTGCATTTACTAAAAATCTCTTCAAGTAAATGGTCGTTGCAAAAATAATATATTTATCTCTGAAACGTGTTGAAGTGTGTGTGTATATATACCACTAAAAATTCACCTGGTTCCATATTTGCCACTGACTCTTTCACTGACATGTAGCTCCCAAGACCACATGTCAATAAGAGAGAGAGTGACAAATATGGAACCAGGTGAACTTTCGGTAGCAAATATGGAACTTTCTCATAGTATATATCTTTGGTGATTTAGTGCAGAATGAATATTGTTACCTATTACCACAGCAAACTACTATGAAAACACTCGGTCAGATATCACCAAAAGTTTCTTCTTTGCTGTACAAGTGCATATAATAAAAAGCTGTTCAAGTAAATGAGCATTTTAAACTTGATAATATATTTATCTCTGAAACATGTTGAAGTATATATATCCCCTTGGTGATTTAGTGCAGAATGAGTATCATTGCTTATTACCACAGCAAACTACTATGAATGAAATACCCTAACAAGTCCTTTTTCACACTTAATAAAAAATTAGTATCATTACTTATGACTACCACATCAAATTATCCTTATCTTATCTCTCCCTCTAAATATTTCTGTTGTAATCACATGTCTTTTCCCTCCCAAACCAAAATGGAATCTACAGACATGTCATAAACATCTTTGACTACTACCTCCTGTCCTCCTCAATTAAAGTTCCACGTAAACATTTATGGAAAGCCATGTTATTCCAATAAATAGAACATCAGAACTAACGCACTAGATACCTACTTAATGAAGTCTGGAGTCTTAACAAAAATATAATAGTTGAATGTAGGCACGTGAAAACTCGTAAGAAATTAGCCAAGCATTCCACATCCACATTACCACATGACATATTATCAACTCCCTCTTTCTTCTAAGCATTAGTCTGCATTGAAAAGGAACCTTCTTGAGCTGTTTATATGTATGGCTTTTTGTTAGGGTTGGAACCTCAGAGGCATGTTAGGTGATTGCAAAAAAAGTTCTTGTAGCAAATTACTTTTCCACAGAATGATTGAAGTCCATGGTACACTTTGAATTGGTCTACACATTGGTCAATTCAGTAGAATAAAATGGATACAGTTCATATTAGAACCTTCTGTATTTTAATTAGTCATTGAAACAGTGTAGTCCTGCACAATTCTTGGATCATATAGGTAAAATAGCATGAGGAGGCATTCCTCTTGCAAAAAAAAAACAATAACCTTATGTCAGAGATAATGAAAAGAATAACTAGGTGCTTAATCATCTTGACATTGTTAAACAAGCCATGCGATTGATGAACCAAAAATCCATTTCATGGAAAAAGATATGCTAACCATTCAACTTGCAGCTAGTAATCAAACACATGCATCCCAAGTATCACCAAAGGCACAAAGAATCATGTTTCAATGTTAGTAACATATATACAACTAACAGATGAGGTGCGTTTTGTATTTGTGCACATTTTCCTAAAACCATTTCCTCAACACACACATCTCAAGTACAAACACACAGGCAACTTGAAATACCAGATGAATGATGAGAAAAACATAAAAAATGCATGAATAAAACATGACACGGTTTTTTAGAAACTTGATGTAGGGAATAGCAATAACCACAATAGCTTGTATTTGTGAAGTATGTTAGTAAAAACCTCAGACATATCAGAGTTTCATGCCCAATCAATGCATTTTTATAGTACATTAGTACAAACTATCAGAGGGAGTGAATCCATGGACCACTATTCAATCCTGGAAGTTAAAACTTTAAGCTAAAATGTCAGAAATATTGCATTGCTTTCCAAAGTCCATAAGATTAAGGGTCAGTTTAATATTAAAGGAGTATTCAATGAAGGAGTGCCAAAACTCATATATATTATGGTCGACATATGGTAAAGTAATGATTACTGATTCTGTTGAGAATCAGATTGAATAAGCTCTGATAAAGAATTAACCAGGATTGTGGGTAAGGTACCTGCTTTCTTCATTAGAATGCTAGAAAACAGGGCAGTTAGTTTTGGTAAAATGATAAACATATTTATGTTTCCGAGGGCTTTAGTACTTACGATAGAATGCATAAAATTTTATAGTGCAAAAAACAGGGCTATAATTTGGGATAGCTATAGACTTTTATAGTATAATGCAAAAAATGGCTGAAAAATATTATCAGGGGATGTGTTTTTTCTTCAATTGGAGTAGCAATAAACAAAGTTTCATGAGAACTAAAAAAGTTAAAATGGACATATGCAAATTAAACCAGGATAATAATTATTAATTGCTAAATCAGATGTGAGGTCAGGCAGACTCGTAGCAATAAAGTCAGAATTTATTTTCCGCCATCATGCTAATAATTTATATACAAGCAGGTACTAGATAGTCCATGAACATTTTCCTGTCTGTCTTTGAATTCAAGAAACTAAACCCAATTTGATTTCAGGCCTTTACAATATCTAGAGAGGAAAAAATGGGAATGGTCATCCCATTCCAATCCAGAGCACTGATTCAGGAGCAAAAGTATATGAACTTAATACTAATCTTGTGTAGTTCCACGGCTCTTTTAGGATAGAAGACACTAGTCTGGAACTGGAACAAAAACTAGTCACATTTCGTCGAGAGAAAAAAAAAAGCATACAACTGCTTAACTATCAAAATGATAAAAGCTAGGAATAAGAAAGGGGCACTAGATTGATACTAATTCTATGTACATCATTGCATAGTATTATTGTTGTATCATCAATTCATCATCCACCTAACATCCAACTATTAAGACAACATTAAATAACTAAATGCATATCATCTTAAGAAAAAGTAAAGGGAGGGGAATGGAAAAATGAAAGTTGGCGAACTATCATTGCGCATGAACTTTCGGGTAGATACACATAAAAATACCATACAACTTAGCACACAAAGGTTAGAAGGACAAAAGTTGGCATCACAGAAATTCATGTTATCCAAGTTTGCATCTGACTCCACATCAAAAGGAACGTAAAGCAGTTCACCGCGATTGAGACGCGATGCGCGCGCACACACAAAGGAGAAGCGCGCGAGAGAGGAAATCGACGAGAAGTGCGAGCGAATGGCTGACCAATACTGGCACCAGAAGCGTAGCATGTGCGCGTCGTTGGGGCGCGCCTCCACCGTCTTGAAGCACTCGAACGCCGGCATCGCGTACCCGAACAGCAGCCTGCTCCCCGCCCAGCCCAGCCCGGACGAGACGAATCCCCAAACCCACCAACACAGCAAGCAATTAGCAAGCAACACACGAAGAACACGACGACGTGGAAGAAAAACTACAACCCATTCGCCCAACGGCCACAAGGAGGAAAGGAAAGGCATAGCAAAGGTGGGACACTCACAGCAGCACCCTGGACAGGAGCTCCCCCAACATGTCGCCGGATCAGAATACAGCCCACCCCACCAACGTCGGCGCTCGCCGTGAATTCGCCCGGAGCAGCGGAGGCGGGGGAGAGGGAGGAGAGAAATCAGAAATGGAGAAGCGACGAAGGAAGCGGTTGCTTTGACGCGACGACTCGCCGAGTTGGGAATTTGGAAATTGGAAGGAGAGAGAGGGAGACGCGACCTGCCGGGTCGCCGAGTCGGGCGGCGGCGGGCGGCGCGGCGGCGTGGTGGTGGGGCCGGGTTCGGGTCGGGCCGGGCCTGGACTTCGGTGGCTGACAGGTGGGGCCCGGCTGGTACCTCCGCGTGGCATTTTTTCATTGGACATTGCCGTTGGGTTGGCGTCTACGGCATCTGCTATGATCTGGTGGGGCCCACATGGGGAGGAGGATGCGGGTGGGGTCGGCCGATGTGTTTGTGGGTGGGGTCCACCGTTTGCGGGCCATTTTTTCCCGTGTCTCCGATGCGGCGATGCTTCTGTGGCCCCGGACCCGTGGCTTGTTTGAAAGGGCCGCTGACCGTTTGGTTTGACTTTTAAAATTGCTTTCTCAGCTCAGAAAAAAGTTCAAAATTTGTCCAAAAATACGTAATTATTAAAAATTTGTAAACAATAGTACTTAAATTTTTTATTTATACGGCTAATCTAAAAGTCACTGAAAATAAGTTTTTTGATCGCAAGGCAGTAGTCAGCTAATGTACATTTTAGGCAGGATACCTAGTTCAGGCCCACTCACAGCCCAACTGAGATAACCATGGTAAGGCCCATATCCCTATCAGGCCGATTCAATTTGGGCCGGCCCAGCACGTGCGAGTAGCAAGCAGGTGCCCTCTCGCCTCTCTGAGCCACTGACGCACAGCGCATCTCAACAGTTGGAGTTAAAGATGGCAATAGGTGCTCAAAACTCGAAACCCGATGAGTTTTTACCATATTAGAGTACATATATGGGTAAAATTGCTCATCCGTGGGTCTATTAATGGGAAAAATAGTACCCAACGGGTACACAGGTATGGGTATGGTTTCCTAATATCCATACCCGTTACCCGATGGTTATCCATCACCCAATAAGTTATATTTTTGGGAGTTTAAATCATTGTTGCTATTGTTGTAGATTAAATCATTGATGTATTATGTTTGAGAGTTTATTTATATATGTAATTTTGATCTTATGATTGAATGATTGATCGATCTATTTAGGTGAAACATTGTTTTTGTGGGGATAGATATACAATTGTTATTTGATAGCATATTTTGTCTATGGTGTTTATTGATGGGTATGGGTATCCGATAGGTATATTTTACCCGCATGAGTATGGGTTTGGGGGAGAAATAGTACCCGCATGTATATATGGGTTATCCAATGGGGAGTTTTTTTTCTAACGGGTATTAGTTTGAGATAGTCAAATCCGATGGGTATAAACCCATAATAGGAGTCAGTCTGCACTGTTATAACGAGCGGACTTGGTGTGCCGTTTCTATCTGCGTGTAGCACGTAGGTTGCAGCGCCGCGATTCCCTTTCACACGTTGCCAACTCATTCGCGATTCCAGCCCATTAGCGATTCTCTCCCATGTTGGCCCATTACACGCGCAAGTTCATCAGTCCACTGCCTCCTTCCACCTGCACCGCGCGCAACTCCTCTCCGCACGCCCACAGCCCGTGGCAACCACCTCCTCTCCACGCGCTCCTCCCTCTATGTATGTGCGGGGAAATAGCAGATTTACCCCAAAATTGAAGGGTGCTTGTTAATTTGCTCCAAACTTAATACTCTTTGCAGATTTATCCTATACTTGAGAGGATCACTTGTAGATATATCTCATACTATATTTTTCTTTCATTTTAATTCTTTTTATTGTTTTTTATCAGAGGAAAGTACTTTTATACCTTACTGTTTAACCTCTTTCCTCAAGCTTCCTTCACTGAACAAAACAAGCGTCGTGCAGCCGCCGACACAGTGCGCCACCGCTAGTCCAGCGCAGTCGTCATCATCACTGGACTCGCACAGCCACCACCGTCCACCCGCGTGCTGCCACTGGTCCCGTGTAGCCGCCGCCGTCCACCCATGCGCCGCTGACCCAGCACATCGTCACCGGTCCCATGCAGTTGCCATCGTCGGACTCGTGCAGCCACCGTCGTTGACCCACCGTGTCTATTTACCCATTCATCCAAGAGGATGAAATATTTCACGGTATTTTGTTCTGTTTTGCCAATTAGACTGGATTAGGGAAGTGCAGACTGTCCATCACGGGGTCTCGCGCGGCCACCAGCTAGCCTTCTCCTCCTGTTTCCACAATAGTCAGCAGCCGTCGACCCAACGCATCGTCGTCGCTGGTCTCGCATAGCCGCCACCGGTCCCGCGCAGCCACCGCCGTCGACCTCTTGTAGCCAATGGCCCAGCGCATCGCACTCCTCCGTTCCATCTTTTGTTGTAGCAGGATACAAGAATACTTTCCTCTGATAAGAAACAATAAAAGGATTTAAAATGGAAAGAAAATGTAGTATGGGTATATATGTAAGTGATCCCCTCAAGTATAGAGCAAATTTGCAAAGATGATAAAGTTTGGGGAAAATTAACGGGTTGCCACTCTCGATGTGAGCCAATTATTTTTTTGCCACTTTGTGTCTAATCATGTTGGACCGGAAATGGCGACCAGAGGGGGGGTGAATGGAAGCTTTTTAAAATTTCAGACTAAAAATAGTCTTCTGTTTTAATTCAGTCTACTGCGGAACAGGCTTCGAACACACCCTTCGAAGTTCAGGTTCGGAGGTATTTGATGGCTCCGAACACAGGCTTCGCAAGGAGTAAAAATCCGAAGTCAAGCAGACTTCGCTCCACCCACAACCCCGAAAAACAACTCTGCAAGTCAGTGCAGGCTCCGCACACAGGGTGCTTCGAGCAGGCTTCGCACTTCACCCTTCGCAAGAGTGGACTACCCTCTAAGGACTTCGACCAAATACTTAGCGACAGCAACTGGTGCTGGGGCTTCGTACAACGAAGGTCTAAATGCACACTTTACGGACTTCGCTAAGGGCTTCGACAAGAATAAAAAACGGGCTACGATCAGGGCTTCGCTAGTAATCAGCGAGGTCTAGCCTCCAGTTACACAGAGCGAACGCACACTGAAATGCACACTTCGCACACAATACACTTCGCCAAGATAGGCTTCGATGCACTGCCACAAGACACTCGAAGTGACACACAAAAGATCGAAGTATGCAGCGAGGTATGTAAAACAAGCTCAAGCAAAATGAACACGGAAGCAGGGCTTCGCTGCTTGAACAAGGAACACTAAAATGAACTCACTGGATGAATACAAAGTATGTGGAGGCTAGTACAAGAGCTCAACAATGAATGCTCAAAAGTGTTAAATGTTACCTACCCAGCCCCCATATTTATAGCCACTATTCACCCAAGTGAATTGACTACTTTACCCCTAGGGTTTACATTGGTTTTGTCTCTACAGAACAGAGGGGTACAAAAGGTAGTCAACTTTATTCTGGAGGCTTCTCTGTCAGCTTTGCAGAGGGGACAGCGTCAGCTTTTTGCAGAGCAGACATTGTCAGCCTTTACAGTCTTTGACTTTTCTGAAGCCCCCCTTCGCACGCGAGGGGTGCGGTAGCTTCAGTGAGAAGCCTTGAGCCTGACGGCCTTCGCTTCACCGAAGTTAGCCTCCGATACAGTGACGGTTTTGAGCCGAAGCCGTCAAAGCCCTTGGGCCTTCGCACCAACACCTTCGGAGTGGACCACCACGGCTTCGCAGCTACTCCCAGTTCGAACTCCGTCAGTCCGTGTACCAAAGCCATGCATGGCCGAAGTACCTCAAGTCATCCTCACTCCGGAGCCAGCCTTGCTCCGAAGCCTGCTTCACTCCGAAGCCCCACCTTCGGAGTACCACCCTTCGAAGTCCCTCCTTCGTCCAAGGCCTCCGCATGAAGCATTCCATGAGCACTTCGTCGCAGTGTCTCTCCCCGAGCACACTCCTCGACGAGCCTCACCCGGACCATGCCTTCGACGCACCTCGATTTCTGAGACCTTCGTCGGGTACCTTCGAGTGTCTCCCTCCGGAGCACACCTCGAACACCTTGCCTCTGATGAGGACTTGATCCACCATACTCCGAATTCACTCCATTCGGAGTACCCTTCGAAGTGCCTCGCCTCCGAGGACTTTGTCTCGGAGTACCTTCACCCGGAGCCATGCTCCGCACTTACTGCCTTCTCCTGATGCACCTAGACCCGAGGTCCGACCTTGACACCTTCGCAGCCACCGTGATGGAGCTCCCTGCTCCCCTGGCATCAAGCCTCCCTCTTGACCGAGGTTCACCTGCTACGAACCGTCCGTCACCTCCGAAGTCCCCTGCGCATCACAGACAAGCAGACAAGTGTATCCAGTACTCCGGAGACCTCTCCGGGTTAGCAACCTTCGGCACACACTCCGGTGTACCGCCCAAAGTACCGAGACCTTTGGTACAAACCCAGTCATCGTGTACTGTCGGACCCCTCCGACAGGCACACTCCGCTGCAACGGCTGTAGCAACCAAAGCCCACCGAACCCTTCGGTGAAACCACCTCCGAACACTTTCGGAGATCCAACCTCCGAACCCCTTCGGAGGGACCCCTTCGAACTAGAGGATAAACTCTGTCAATCACTCATCACAGACTCCGAAACCAACCCTTGGTTTCTCAAATCACTTGCGACATCATTTTTTTGCCACATCACCTTCTTCTTCCTGCTCTCTTCTTCTCTCTCCCCAACTCCTCCCAGAGGCCAGCCACCACCGCCATCCGCCACCACCGCCATCGCCGGACACGCCTCGCAGCCTCCACACACTGCCTCCGCGCTCGCTGGTCGCCGCCTAGCAGCCTCCGTGCCCTGCCCCCGCGCTCACCGGCCGCCGCCCGCCTCGCCGCCTTCGACGCGCTGCTCGCGCAGCTCCCGCCGGCTGAGGCGGGAGGGGAGAGAGAAGAAGAGAGGAGGAAGAAGAAGGTGACGTGGCACGTGATGTGGCAAAAAATTGACGTGACGGATGACGTGGCAAGTGATTGGACATGAAGTGGCAAAAAATTAATTGGCTCACATAGAGAGTGGCAAAAAATTAATTGCAATGATAAGAGTGGCATTTGAAGATGTGTCAACGATAAAAATGGCAAATAGTTAAATTTCCCCAAATTAACAAGCACTCTTTAACTTTGGAGTAAATCTGCTATTTCCCCTCTCTGATCACTCCCCCGCCTAGCCAAATATCTGCTCCTTCACGTCATCGGTGCTACATCCCTAGCCCTCCATTACCTTGTGTCGCCCAATCGGTCCACCTAGTCCGCATCCCCCAAGCCACCGAGATCTCCCAAGCCACCAGACCCCACGCCTCCCCCCACTTCTTCGCTTCCGAGCTGTCGCCCCCGCCCGCCTAAAGCTGGGACTTGGGCCAGATTTTTTTGGGCCAACCCAAAGTATGTAGGTCCGGCCCACGCAAAGCACGACCCGGTATGCCCACGGATGGGCCGGGCCGACACAGCCCGTACAAGGGCTGGACTTGGGCCTGGAGGTTAGGCCTAGTGGGCGGCCCACGTACGACCCTTAAAGTGGGTCATGCTTGGGCCAGCCCGGCCCAGAAAGGCCCATTGGTCAATAATTCATACGCGTCCACAACGCATAAGGAGGATACATGTTATTAAAAATAAACAAGTCTACAAATTACCATTTGAATATACCTTGTTCTATACCATGTGTAAATACAAATCAAAATTCTAGTCATTCATATATAGGACAAATCAAAATGTAAATATATATGCTCGAGAGCAAAGAAAGTATTATTAATGAACTAGTATCATGTGTAAATCGTATTCAATTAAAGCATAAGCCCACTTTCCAATTCTTCCACTTAGAATCAACTTTTGCAACATGCATTTTATAACATCGGTTTGACAAGCGACAATACATGTGCTAGGAAGAAGATAGTGATGTAATTTGGTACATGCGTAATAAAGTGATAAACACAAATGTTCCACGAACACGTACCTGGTCTCAACATCCAATAGGCGGCGGCTCAAGAATGTGATTATGTCCTCTTTTTCCCCCACCTCCTGAGTTAGTACGGCTCCTATCATGTTATCTTCTGTAGCGATGTACAACCGAAAGGGAATTCCGGCCTTTGGTGCTCTCACCACGGGCGGCGATGACATGCACTCTTTAATCCTTTCGAAGGTGTTTTGTTGACTTGCCCCCCAAGCGAACTCGACTTCATTCTTTAGCCGGAGTATCGAGACAAAGGCATCAATTTTGCCAGATAAGTTGGATATAAAACGACGCAAATAATTCATCTTGCCTATCAACTTTTGCACATCTTTCTTGCATATCGACGATGCTAAGTTCCTAATCTTTTCAAGCCTCTTAGGATCAATTTCTATACCCCTTTCATGAATCATGAATCCTAAGAATTTGCCTGCCGACACGCCAGAAGCGCATTTGAGTGGGTTTATTTTCAAGACATATTGTCGCATCCTATCAAAAGCAACTTTCAAATCAGCTATGTGGTTCCCATAGCGTTCAATTTGACCACGACGTCACCTATGTATACTTCTAACATAACTCCTAGCAAGTCATGAAAGATAAAGTTCATAGCACGTTGATAGGCGGTGCCAACATTCTTTAAACCAAAAGTCATAACGACCCACTCGAACAAGCCGACAAAACCAGGGCATCAAAAGGCTGTCTTGTAGACGTCCTCTTCGTCCATGAAAATTTGATTGTAACCAGCGTTACCATCAAGAAAACTTAGTACCTTTTGCCCTGAAGCATTGTTGATCAACATGTCGGCTATCAGCATGGGATACTCGTCTTTTAGAGTGGCTTTGTCCAGGTCCCTAAAATCAATACAAACTCGTATTTTGCCACTCCCTTTCTTCTCTACAAGCACAATATTAGTGACCCATTCAGCATACCTGCATGGCCTAATAAACTCAGCCTTGAGTAATCGTTCTATCTCCTCTTTAACTCGGTCATAGACGACCGAATTAAAGCGATGTGGGGGTTGTTTATAAGGCCTAAACCTGGGCTTAATAGGCAGTCGATGCTCCACGAGCTCGCGGCTTAATCTGGGCATCTCACTATATTTCCATGTGAAATAGTCGACGTACGACCGAAGCAATTTTATTACTTCGCATTTTCACCAGCCTGTAAATTTTGGTTTACATAAGTCGGCCTTCGAATGCTACCATTGCCTATGTCGACTTCTTCTAAGGGGTCGGTCGATGTAAAACCTTACCCTAACTTCTCTACTTCGCTAAAGTCTTCGATGGCCTCGACAATACCATCTTTAGCAGAGCGATATTCTCTACACGAGACTTTAGGCAATCTAGATTACTTTTGCTAGACATGGTTACTAATTTAGAAATAGCCGTGCTATGCCAACCGGCTTTACAGACACCGGTACGAAATGTCCCCCGGATACGCTAATGAAGTCGTAATCCGAAAGGTATCTACCTGATAGACACTCTACTTTGTTGTGAATGGCATCGATGGACACATCGGCCAATGCTACCTATCCCGAAGTATCAGCTGGTATGATTTCTACGTCATCGCCATCCCACTGTATTAGGCATTGGTGCAAAGTAGAAGGAATACAACAATTTACGTGAATCCAGTCACGCCCGAGCAGCATACTGTAGTTACCTTGCATATCAACGACGAAGAATGTTGTTGGTAACATCTTGTTACCTACCGTCAACTCTATGGAAAGTACGCCTTTTGCCTCAGAACTCTCACCATTGAAGCCGTTGAGTATTAGATTAGTTTTCTTCAAGTCTTCCTTGCCTTTGTCAAGCTTCTTCAATAGAGAGTAAGGCATTAGGTTAACAGTGGCACCACCGTCGACAAGCATTCTGGAGATTGACTTCCCGTCAATGTGACCTCTCACGTAGAGAGACTTTAGGTGGCGAGCCGTATCTTTAGGTTTCTCAAAAATAGCATTGCGTGGGCCGAGGTTCATGTAACACCCCAAATTTTCAAAACAATAAAAATAATATTAAATTCAATTTCTTGGAATATATATTTCTGAAAATACTTTAAATACCTCTTTATACCCAATTGAACTACAGCATAGAGTAGATGGCCAAACTAGGAGGTGAAAATTTTTGTATATGATCCTAAAGCCAAGAAATATTTTTGAGAATTTTTATGAATTTTTGTCCACTTTGGAAATGCCCCAAATGATTTAATCTATTTTCTGCAATTGTTTTTAATCAGAAAATAATTTCAAACAGTAATGGGCTCCCTCCCCTCCCTTCTCTCCCTCCCGGCCGGCCCAGCCCGTTACCCCGCGTGCCTTAGACTGACATCCGGACCCCACCTGTCGGCGCCGATTCCCTCCCCTCGCGCGCGCACCCGACAACCCGGCCCCACCCGTCAGCTGCCTCCCTCGCTCGTCCGCGCTCGCTGACGAGTGGCCCCCGCCTGTCAGGGCCTTCGTCCCCGCAAGATCCGCCCCGGATCCCCCCTCGCCGGCCGAAGCCCTGATCCCGCCTCGGATCCGCCCCCGCCGGCCCCCTCCCTTAAATTCGTCGCCGGCAATGAATTCCCCTCAACGCGCCGGCCGTTTCCCCCTATTAATTTCGCCCGATTCGCGTCCAGGTGCGTTGAACCGCGTTCAACCCGAGCTCGCCGGCGTCAAATCACATTTATCTCCGGCCACCGCCAATCACGCCCCCTCTGCCCTCGCCGACGACCCTATTTAAACCCCTGCCCTCCACCGCGTTCGGTTCACGCGTTCAAGTGCACCCAGACCAAACAGAGCGCCCTCCATTCAGTTCTTAGCGCAACGCCGCCGCCTGACCTCCGGCCACCGCTCGCCGTCGCACCGGACCGCCTCCGACCACGTAGTCGCCACCATCGTGACCGCCAGGACCTCACCAAGCTCAGCCACCACTCCGTCGATGACGAACCTCGCCGGATCGCCGTCGCCGCCAAGGACCCGAACGCCTCCACCGCCTCCGCTCGTCGCCGGCCTCACCCCGTCGACCTTTTCTCACTGCCGAGGTACCCCCATGATCCCCATGCCACCCTCGTTCCGTTTTAGGCCTTAGGTTCGATCGCCGTCGCTCGCCGTGGCCGCTGGCCCGCTCGCCGTCGTCGGAGAAGACGACCGGCACGGGTCGAGTACCCGTGCCGTGTCGGATTCGATCCACGCCGTGCGATCTGGATCCGACGGTGACGATTAATCCCCGCGTGCGGTTTAATCTGATCCGTCAGATCTCGGCGAAGGGGTACGTTTTAATCTCGTGCGTCCGATAGTTTTAAAATCCCGCATCGCATCTGAGCCGTCCATCGCGTACCGATTCAAACGTTTTAATCTTGGCCGTCCACATCACTTTAACGCGTCCCGCCTCGCCCTCGCGCGTCGGATCTGGATCCGACGGTCCAGATCGACCCAGCGCACGCGCACAGTGCGCGGGTTCACCGTGGGCCTGGCTCACCGTGGACCCGAGGAGTTTAAAAATTGAAAATGAATTTCAGAAATACTTTTAAACTTGTAAAATTCATATCTAATGCATTTGAACTCTAAAAATTACCATTCCAATTTCAGAAAATTCATAAAATTATCCTCTACATGTTTATGCAATAAAAAGAGTAGGTTTACTTTGACATTTTCATGTTTATTCAAATAAATATTTAAATGCCTTTAGGATTAATATATGAATTCAAATGTTTGAACTTCAGAAAAATTCATATTTATTCCTTTCTATTCATATACTGCAAAACACTAAATTACCATGAACTTTTCATTTCAAAACTTATTAGGGAACTTAATATGAGACTATTCACATTTGTTTTCTAAAAAGGACAACCCTTCATTTTAATCCCTTTAAAATTATTTATGCAATAACTTTCAGAACCTTAACAATGGAAATTATTTTACTTTTAATCAAACCAACAGTAACTTATGTGCTATTAATGTAATGTTATATTGTTTGATTGAATGTGCTCTTTTTATTTTGCTTTATTATATTAAAAAGACTACGACGTCGTCGAGGAGCCGGAGTACTTCCCCGAAGTCCCTCCCTCTCCTTTTGCTGAACAAGGCAAGTCACCAAACCAATCTTTTGAGCATATTGAACCCATGTTTGATTAAACTATCGCTAAAACACATAGGTTATGTATATGCATTAGTCAAATGAACCCTTACATTATATTTATTTAGGATCCCCCGACCTTGATGTGCAACCCAAGCCATGCTATCTCGCCTAACCTCCTTGTCACCATATGGTCAATGATATTAGCTAGTGTCCAATGTATTGACACGGCCGCTATAGGATAAAAATGAGTCGTAGCAAAATGGTTCTATTATATGATCCCCGTTACTTCTTATCCTTGGAAATTCTGTTGGTGATGAGTCATGGTTGTGAGTGTATGCATGGTGGGTTCCGGGTGCAAGCTAGGGCATTGGTCGGTAGCACCCGGGGCACTATAAGGACCGGTCTGAGGGATCCGTTGCAATACACTTACGTACTAACCACAAGTCTAGTGGGTAAGTCCTAACTAAGGTATGGGTTGTTCCAAACCGAGGCCACAATTTGGAGATGGGTCAAGTTGCACCTGCGGGTGACTTGTACCAATGTGGCGCAAAAGGGGGTGCGACGTTAGCCGGGATGCGGCCCGGCGCGCCGGCAAAACCTAGAGCGGGTGGTTATCGCTTGGAACATCTCATATTGAGGTTTTGGCACGAGTTCCCGTGAAATGGGTCATCTCGTTTGGGATGAGTGCGTGCCTTGTGGGTACAGTAGTACATCTCTGATCAGAGTCTTAAATCTTTTCGAAAAGCTGAGCCCACAGTCAAGGGCGGGTTGCGTGACATCCCCCAGTTAGTTTACTTTGAATATGTTTGTGCACGATGGATTGACATGTAAGGACCGTTGAGCGAGGTGGGGCTGACTGTACCCCTCGAGTTAGTTGATGTTGATGATGCTCATGTTTACTTTCCGCATGATTAAAATATGATTACACTAAATACCATAACTGCAACTGCATTATTCTGCAATGTTAGCCATTATCCTTCCTTGTTTATTATCCTGCATTATTATTTGCATTTGCGGTGGCTTGTTGAGTAATTTTTGTACTCATACCCGTTGGACCCCACAGAGGATGCTTACTACGAAGACGGTCTGGAGTAGCGACCCAGTCGGGAAGAAAAATCCTGAAGAAGATGTTCGTCATGCCGTTTTCTAATTATTCTACTTTACTGTTTTTATTAAAAACAATGATGTAATAAATATGGTCTGCGTACCATGAACACTGTCATATGTACGATTGTCGCATGATGAACCTCTTGTATTATTGTTTTTCTTATGAAATTCAATAATGTCTCGATTTGTTAAATCGGGGCGCCACAAGATGGTATCAGAGCCGACTCGACTGTAGGAAGCCAAACAGACCCGCCTAGCCATTAGCCGCAGGAAATTATTTCTCGAAAATCTACTTCATAAACTTTGTTCCTCTCCTCACTTTTATTCAACTTGCTGTTTTGTAGATGCCTGTCTACCAAGTCCACAGTTACTGCCGCCACTACGAGGGCTTCGTCCGGGAGCTCCGTATGATGCTCACCTTCCTCGGGTTCCTCTTCGAACCCGAATTCCAAGGAGTGTACCCCGACGAGTTCGCCGGGCCTTGCGACGTCTCCCTCACCGTCCACGGCTCCGGAGAACACCTGCCACCCTACACCACCGCACTTGGAGGCCCGACTTTCGACGTCGCGTGCCAACGAGTCGCCCTCCAGGCCCTCATGGAGCTGAGGATGATCTACGATGATCGTCTTCAGAACTCGTCCTTCCGGCTCGTGCCGAAGCGTACTCCCGGAGCCCACCGTAGCATCTACCTCGGAGTTCACTCCGTGCGTGATCCGGTCATGGCCCGGCAGTCGCGTCTTCTACAGGCCATGGATGATCTCCACACCGAGGCGGTGCTCGACGCCGACGAGCACCATGAGGCAGTTGAGTTCCTTCGTGAAGAAACGAAGAACTTGATCCAGCAGAATGGTGAGTTGCAGCGCAAGATTATGCAGCTGCAGAAGGATATCGCGGAGATGGTTCCTCTTCTTCCAAGGAAGAAGAAGCCCATCCGTGAGCCCCTCCCTCGCCCCAAGAGGATCCCACCACGACCCTCCCCCGCCAGGCCCTCTACCAGCGCCCCTCCTCCACGCCCCGGCCTCGTCTCCGACTCCATCATCGAGAATTTTCTCGAGCCCACCATCTCTCTGGAGCCGCGCACTCGTGGTTCCGAGAGCACAGAGACTGCCTCCGGTGGCGAGTAGGCGTTAGGAGTCGCTATTTTTAATAAGAGCAAAATTTTGTATGTGGTGATGCCCACGACGAGTGTGTCATGGGTAGAATAAAAACTTGATTGTAATGAATAATTTATACCACTATATATATTTATGTGCTTGAATCTTATATGTTATTTTTGGTTGTATTATTGTTTCGTCATTCTTTGCTTTATCACTATGAATATTCAGAAGATGGCCGATCACCAGAACACCGGCTCCAACAACGGAGCAGGAGGAAGTCGTGATGCGCCTGAGGGTGTTGTACCCAACTGGGGTGCAACGGGCCCACGTCAGTCTGGGTCGCCTTCCGCCAACCACCCCACCTTGGCGGAGATGATGGTGAATCAGAACCACCTGATCACCGCCCTCCTCACCCAAATGCAGCACCAACAGGCTCAGTTGGACCGTCTGCAGAACTGGGAGCCCGCCCCTCGCGCACCAGCACCCGCGCCCACTCCGCAACTCTCTGAGTTCCTGCGCGTGCGCCCGCCCATCTTTTCGAGCACCACCAACCCGATGGAGGCCGGAGATTGGCTTCGCACCATCGGAAAGAAGCTCGACCTCCTCCCCTGCACTGACCAGGAGCGGGTGGCCTTCGCCACTCACCAGCTCCAGGGTCCCGCCGCGGAATGGTGGGACAACTACCGTGAGTCCCAGCCAGAGGGCCACGTGGTGACTTGGGCGGAGTTCACCATCGCTTTTCGCGCCGCTCACGTCCCCGCCGTTGTCATCGCGGTAAAACAGCAGGAGTTCCGCGACCTGCAGCAAGGCAACAGGACCGTCATGGAGTACCTCCATGAGTTCAACCGCCTCGCCCGCTACGCGCCGGAGGAAGTGCGCACCGACGCCCTCCGCCAAGCCAAGTTCCTCAGGGGACTTAAGGATGAGCTGTCCATCCAGCTCGTCGCCGCCGACTTCGCCGACTTCCAACGGCTGGTCAACAAAGCGCTCATCCAAGAGACTGAGCAGAACAAGCTGGACCTTAAGAAGAGGAAAATGATCGCCTTCAAGCATCAGCAGGCGAACTCTCAGAGGCCCCGCTTCGTCCCTCCGCCACCAGCGCCTGCCTACCATCCTCGGCCCGCCTACAGGCCACCTCACGCCGCCGGTGGATCCAACGCCGGGCATCCTCGCCCCGCTCCACCAGCTCCGGCCGCTCAGCCGACACCAGCCGCCAAGGCACCGGTCTTGAAGGATCGCCAAGGAAGGCCGATCGTCTGCTTCAACTGCCGCAAGGAAGGGCACTATGCACACCAGTGTCCTCACCCCAAGCCAGCTCAGGGCGCGGCCCCCAACCAGGCAGTTCGTGCCCGCGTCAACCACATCAGCGCGGAAGAAGCTCAGGAGGCTCCTGAAGTCGTGCTCGGTACGTTTACTGTGAATTCCGTACCGGCCGTCATATTATTTGACTCTGGAGCAACCCACACCTTCATCTCGGAAAATTTTGTGAAAATAAACGGACTGGACGTGCTCCCTCTACCCATTCCCATGGTGATTGCCACCCCCGGCAATAGGACCTCAGCCCGCTTATACAGCCCTAAGGTTCAAATTGATATCCAAGGAGTACTGTTTCGGGCCGAGCCTGTCCTCATCCAATGCACCGGACTCGACCTTATACTAGGGATGGATTGGTTGATGAAGCACAAGGGAGTGATCGACTGTGCCAACAAGTCCGTCATGGTGACCAATCCTGAAGGCGTAACCGTCACCTTTCGGATGACCAGTCGCAAACCACTCGGAGCATCCCTTCGCTTGATAGCTCTTGAAGAGGTGCCTATAGTCAAGGAGTTTGCGGATGTCTTCCCTGAAGATCTACCCGGAATGCCTCCCAAGCGGGACATCGAATTCAGAATCGAACTTGTCCCCGGGACCACTCCAATCTCCAAGCGCCCGTACCGAATGGCCGCCAATGAACTAGCTGAAGTCAAGAGCAACATCGAAGACCTAGAGCAGAAAGGTTACATCCGACCGAGTACCTCACCCTGGGGTGCACCGGTTAT
This sequence comes from Zizania palustris, assembly GCA_019279435.1. Taxonomy (NCBI): domain Eukaryota; kingdom Viridiplantae; phylum Streptophyta; class Magnoliopsida; order Poales; family Poaceae; genus Zizania; species Zizania palustris. The sequence goes on from JAAALK010000289.1 coordinate 47,058,147, forward strand.
ATTTGCCATGAAGAAGGACAAAACCAAGAGGATGTGCGTGGACTATAGAGCCCTGAACGACGTGACCATCAAGAACAAGTACCCATTGCCTCGGATCGACGACCTGTTCGATCAGCTGAAAGGATCCTCGGTGTTTTCCAAGATTGACCTCAGGTCAGGTTATCACCAGTTGAGGATTAGAGAAGAAGATATACCCAAGACTGCCTTCACCTCCCGCTATGGACTCTACGAGTACACCGTGATGTCGTTCGGACTCACGAATGCCCCGGCCTTTTTCATGAACATGATGAACAATGTATTCATGGAGTTCTTGGACAAGTTCATCGTGGTATTCATCGACGATATCCTCGTTTACTCCAAGACAAAGGAAGAACACGAGACTCACCTTCGTCTGACCCTCGGAAAGTTAAGGGAGCAGCAACTGTACGCCAAATACAGCAAATGCGAATTTTGGTCGTCTGAGGTGAAGTTCCTCGGCCATGTTATATCTGCCGGAGGAATAGCAGTGGACCCAACCACCGTTGAAGCGGTAACCAACTGGCTGCAGCCCACAACGGTGACCGAGATCCGGAGTTTTCTCGGATTAGCCGGATACTACCGCCGGTTCATCGAGAATTTTTCCAAGATCGCCAAGCCTATGACCAGACTTCTGCAGAAGGAAGTGAAGTTTGAATGGACCCCCGACTGCGAAGAAAGCTTCCAGACCCTCAAGAAGAAGCTAGTATCAGCTCCTATTCTGACTCTGCCAGACATCCGGAAAGACTTCCACGTCTACTGTGATGCCTCTCGTCAAGGATTGGGATGTGTCTTAATGCAAGAAGGGAAAGTGATATCCTACGCCTCCCGGCAACTGAGACCGCACGAGCTGAACTACCCAACCCACGACCTGGAACTAGCAGCCGTGGTTCATGCCTTGAAGATATGGAGACATTACCTTGTGGGAAACCGGTGTGAGGTCTTCACCGACCACAAGAGCCTCAAGTACATATTCACCCAACCAGATCTGAATCTCAGGCAAAGGAGATGGTTGGAACTGATAAAGGATTACGACTTGGGCATCCATTATCATCCGGGCAAAGCGAACATGGTGGCAGACGCCCTTAGTCGAAAAGGGTACTGCAATGCCATCATGATTCAAGACCAAGCTCCTTTACTCTACAAGGAGATGGAAAGGCTAAACCTAGGGATCACCACTCGAGCGTACCTCGCTGCCTTGGAGTCTTGACCTGTCTTAATAGACCAGATCCGAGAAAAGCAGAAGGAAGATCCGGACATCCTGTAAATCCAGCAGAACATGAGGAAGGGTAAAGCCCCCGGATTCTCCGAGGACGAGCATGGTACCATCTGGTTCGGAAACCGGATCTGCGTACCCGACAAACCTGAGTTGAAGACCCTCATCCTTCAAGAAGCCCATGATACATTATACTCCATCCATCCCGGGAGTACAAAGATGTACCAAGACCTAAAGGAAAAATATTGGTGGGTCAGCATGAAGAGAGAAATAGCTGAGTATGTGGCCAAGTGCGACACATGCCGGCGAGTCAAGGCAGAGCATCAGAGACCTGCCGGACTACTTCAACCTCTCAAGGTCCCTGAATGGAAGTGGGAAGAGATAGGAATGGACTTCATCACGGGACTGCCCAGGACCCAAGCTGGTCATGATTCTATCTGGGTGATCGTCGACCGACTCACCAAGGTAGCTCACTTCGTTCCGGTCAAGACAACTTACACCGTCGCCAAGTTGGCCGAGTTGTATATGACCCGGATCGTGTGCCTCCACGGAGTTCCTAAGAAGATTGTATCTGACCGTGGGAGTCAGTTTACCTCCAAGTTTTGGAAAAACCTTCAAGAGGAACTCGGCACCCGGCTGAACTTTAGCACCGCCTATCATCCACAGACCGACGGTCAAACCGAAAGGGTCAACCAGATATTGGAGGATATGCTTAGAGCTTGCGCTCTAGACTTTGGCGGAATGTGGGACAAGAACTTACCTTATGCAGAGTTCTCTTACAACAACAGCTATCAAGCCAGTCTGCAAATGTCCCCGTTCGAAGCACTCTATGGACGTAAGTGCAGAACGCCGTTGCTCTGGGATCAAACCGGAGAGTCGCAACTGTTTGGGACTGATTTATTGAGAGAAGCTGAAGAGAAGGTTAAGATCATAAGAGACCGATTGAAGGCAGCCCAATCCCGGCAAAAGAGCTATGCCGACAACCGTCGAAGAGACCTAGCCTTTATGGAGGGCGATTATGTCTATCTCCGAGTCACTCCCCTCCGTGGCACTCAAAGGTTCTACATGAAAGGCAAACTAGCACCCCGCTACGTCGAACCTTTCCAAATCCTCCGTCGACAAGGAGAAGTGGCATATCAACTTGAGCTGCCTCCATCCTTGGCAGGAGTTCACGATGTGTTCCATGTCTCGCAGCTGAAGAAGTGCCTCCGTGTACCCACCGAGCAAGCCGACCTTCAGCAGCTTAATGTCCAAGAAGACTTGACCTACATATAAAAACCCGTCAAGATCTTGGAGACCAAGGAGAGAGTAACCAGAAGTCGCGTTGTCCGCTTCTGCAAGGTCCAATGGAATAACTGTCGCGCCTCGATTTAATAAATCAGGACTTTATTGAAATTCCATAGAAAATCAATAAAACAAGACGTTCATCATGCAACCACGTACAATACGGGCAATCATTCACGGTTCGTAGACCGCATTAATACAAAAGTGAATAAAGATGAAGAGAAACTAATAAAATAAGGGTCCTAGATGAACGCCTCCTTCCAGTCTCGCCTTGACTGGGTCGCTACTCCAGACCTTCATCCTCCTCGTAGTAGACTGGCTCTGATGGTGTAAGTCAACGGGGTGAGTACAGATGTACTCAGCAAGCCACCGAATGCAGATATAATGCAAGGTAACAACAAGGGAGAAAGTGGCTAGTTTTGTGGAAAAGCATAATTGTAAAGCATTAAGTGTGATCAATTTATTAGTACTGAAATGTAAACATGCGTATGCATCATCATCTTATAACTCGAGGAGTACGTTTCACCTCCTCGCACAATAGTCCTTACATGCCATGAATAACTCAAACATTCAAACAATTGTAAACTAACTGCGAGTAGTCACACAACCCGCCCTTGACCGTGGGCTCGGCTTTTCGAAAAGATTGATGTTTACTCTGATCAGAGATGTACCACTGTACCCACAAGGCACGCACTCATCACTTACATCAAAGTGTAACGAGATGACCCATTTCACGGGAACTCGTGCCAAAACCTTCCATATGGTCCTCTCCGACTCAACAGCACCCTCTTATAGGTTTCATATGGTGTCCCGACGCGTCGGTGCCCCACCATACCCCCCTTGAGCCTCCTTTGGTACAAGTCGCCCGCAGGCTAGCCCCTTGCCCCCTCCACTATGGTGCCGAGAGACGGAATGTTCCACACTTCCAGTTAGGACTTACCCATTAGACTTGTGGTTGGTACGGAAGTGCTTTGCAACAGATCCCGCAGACCGGTCCTTATAGTGCCCCGGGTGCGACCAACCAGTTTCCGAGCTTGCACCCGGAACCCACCATACTTATACCCTAGCCAACTCCAACAGAGTCCAGAGACGAGAATAACAGGGAAATTCATATACAGAATCCAGCTATCTACGACTCGTTCTTTTTATCCTATAGCAGTTGTGCCGGTACATTGGGCACTAGCTAATATTTTTATAGTAGAGTGACAAGGAGTTAAGGCTCAATAAGCATGGCTTGAGTTGCACACAAGGACGGGGATCTAATAAATATAAGTGTAGGGCTTGATATTGGACTAATGCAATATTAACCTATGAGTTATAGCGATAATTTATTAAAACATGGGCTCAATGATGATCAACTGTTTCCACAGGGGTGATCGATGACTTGCCTTGATCAGCAAAGGGTGAAGGAGGAACCTCGGGATAGAACTCCGGATCTTCGTCGATGTCGTAGTCTTCTCGATACGGAAAAGTAAACACAACATTCAATAAACAATCCAAAATCAAGCATACAAACATACAAGTTGTCGTTGGATTTAAGTAAGGGAGATAGAGTCTTAAATTCTAGGGAATGGTCACTTAAATATTCCTAATGAGATTTCTGAATTTATGACTTGATGTAATTTATTTTTCCTAGGGGTTTTTATTTCCCCTTTTTAGAGGTGAACATAAAAAGGTATAAATTAGCCTTGATGTTTTTATGGTATCAAAATAGTGACTTTAAATTATTAAGTCTTCTGAAGTTTGTTATATAGCTTTAAGATAATTTCATAAAGTATGGATCTTTACTACTTGAATTAATTACATATCCTAAAAGGACTTTTTGTAATATGATTTAATAGAACAAAGTGGGCAAAATGAATATTCTATTTGTATTAAAAATAGTGAACTCAAGTTGTTAGGTTTTCCGAAGTTATTATATAAGTTGTCATGATATTTTTATAAAGTGTTTAACTTCTATTATATGAATTACTCAATTATCTTACAAGGGCTTTTGCAACATTAATTAATAGATTAAAGTGGGCAAAGTGAACATGTTGTTTTTGTTGCATTAAAACAGTGCAATAAATTCATTTAGTCCTCTGAATTTATTGAATAAGTATTCATGATATTTTTGTAAGGGTTGCATTTTTATCATATGAGTTAATCATTTATTTTAAAGGGCCTTGAAAATGTTATTTAATAAAATGAAATGGGCAAAATGAATCATTATATTTTTATTGGCTTATAAACAGTGTAAGGGAGTCATTGTGTCCCCAGAAATTAATATATATATTTTTAAGGATTTTTTTCTGGATTATTTAAATGTAATATGATTTAAATCCTAAAGGGGACTTAGAAATGTAATTTAATAAAATGTCATGGACAAAATGTTTATTCCATTTTTATTGTATTAACAACAGTGAAATAGAGCCATTATATCTTCTGATATTATTTTATAAATTGTTAAGGGTTTATCTGAATTATTTTATTGAAATATTAATTAATTCCTAAAAGGGGATTTTTCTTTATTATTTAATAAGATTATTATGTGCCAAATAAACATATTGTTTTTATTGCATAAAAGTGTAGAGGATGAAAATACAAATTTTCCAGAATCAAAATGGTGAATTTTGGAGTTAAATTGAGCAAGATATGAATTTTTAAAGTTTAAACTAATTTTCTGGAATTTATTTTAAACAGGAATCAGTCTCTGGTCCACGGTGAGCCAGGCCCACGGTGGACCAGCGACTGCACGCGTGAGCCAGGCCACTCAGGACCGTTGGATCCAGATCCAACGGGTGATCGCGGATCGGGGCGCTTAAGTGGCGATCGACGGCTCAGGGAGCCCGATACCCCTTTGACTGAGTGGACGGCCCAGATTAAACCCGGGGGGTTTTAATCCTAGCCGTCCATCTCAGATCGGAGGGTTCGGTGCCCGTCCGGCACGCGCGCGGCACGGGGGAAGGCTAAGGCCTTCGTCCCCGGCTCCGGCCGAGCGGCGGCGAGCTCCGGCGATGGCGTGCGGCGGCCCAATGCCCTCGGTGTTGGCGAAAATGGAAAGAGGAGGGGAAGAGGGTCACAGCCGTACCGGAGTTGGCAGGAAAAGGTGACCGGCGGCGACCCGGCGACGAGAGGAGGCGGCGGAGCTCCTCGGGTTCGACGGCGACGGCGAGTTCCGGCGGTGTTCTGGCCCAACGGAGGTGGGGCCGGGGTAGAGGGTGCGGCGATGATTCGGTTGGTGCCGTCGGCGAGGATGGCGAGGGCACGGTGCGCCGGCGAAGGGCTGCCGGAGGGAAAACAGGGGAAAACCCTAAAAAGGGGGTGGCGGCCGTCGGGATTAGCGATGACTAGGCTCTAGCGGTGTGGTTCGGTTGCGGCGAGGGTGGGAGGCCTTTTATAGGGCTCGCCGGCGTGGTTATGGCATGGAAAACGAAGGAAACCCGAGGGGATTCCTTGAGCTCTCCGGCCAGCTTCCATGAGCTCGGATCCTCTTCCATTCGGGTGAAAATGCGTCGGTTTTGGGCGGAAGGATATCGCCAGCGGTCGGGGAAGGGAATCCGAGGCTCAGACTTGCGGATCCTGGCGGCCGACGGCGAAAACGGAAGGGGGGGCGCCGGTATGGAAGGGGATCGCCCCCTTCCGTCGAAGAAGATGATCCTGACAGGTGGGGGCCACCTGTCAGGGGGCGGGCGTGGGTGAGAGAAAGGCTGACACGCGGGGCCTGCGTGGCAGCGGCAGAGGGAGCGCGGCAGAGGCTGGCGCGTGGGGTCGGCCGAGCGTGCGGGAGAGGGGAGAGGGAGGGCGCGCGCCGACAGGTGGGTCCCGCCTGTCGGTGGGCGCGGCCGGAATGGGCTGGGCCGAAAGGCCTTCGGAGGGGAACCCGGGGTTGCGGCCCAATAAGGTTTAAAATTTATTTCTCAATTAAAATAATTCCAGAATATCAATTATTTGATTAAGGCTTGAAGCACTGTTTCTAAAATTTTGTAAAAATTCTCAAAAATATTTCTTGGCCTCTAGTTTATCTCATAAAATTTTCAAGTCCAAATTTTGGTTATTTGTCTCTGTTTGGCTTAAATAGGGATCTTTTAGGATTTTCTTTAATAACAAAATTCAGAAATTCATTTAATATTATTTTTCCTTTATTTTATTCCCTTTTAATTTTGGGGCTGTTACAATCCTATCCCCCTTACAGAGAATCTCGTCCTCGAGATTCGAAGCGAACCTCGGGAAAACTGAGGGACTGAGTTCTACTGGCGCTCCTGAGGAGCCATGCTGAATAGCATGGGCCTCATGGCTCCAGAAGTGATGAGTCATTGTCAACGATAGTCAAAGAGGACAGAAGAAGAAGAGATCTGCTGTTTCATGGGCCGCGTGTGACTCAGGTACACGGGCAGCGAGCGACTGTCGGGCAGAGGAGGCTGCGAAGTCGGGCTGGCCCAATCCGGGTACATGGGCGAGGAGCAGCAGAAGACCCACTGGGCTGTTGACCAGGATTGACTCAGGTACACGGGCGGTGAGCGATTGCCGGGCTGAGAGAGCTGCGGAGTCGGGCCGGCCCAATCCGGGTATCTGGTGCAAAGCTGGTGGAGGCTTTGTCAGTTTCGGCGTAAAACTGACAACCGTTGATTCTGTATCCGACTGTCCAGAAGAGTAGCTTCCGGATATGTCATCTGTTACTCTAGGCCCACAGTCAGTCAGTTGTGTCTGTAAAAATACCTAAGGGCAGTAGAGTCTTTTTCTGTATTTTTGAGTCTGTAAAACCCTAAGGGGCTGGTAGAATATTCCTAGTGTTGGGCTGCCTATAAATAGCACCCCAATCCCTAGGGTTTGGACTACCCTTTTGTGCTGAAATCAAATCCACCCATTGGGTCACTTTGCCCCCTATCTTCTCTCTCCTGTGTGCGCCGCCAGGACTTCCCTCTCACTGTTCTTGCATTATTTTGGCTCAAATCTCTTGGATGCTTTAATGCTTTGGTCCCTGGTGAATTTATTGCTTGGATTTTGTTCGGTTTGGGGAGTTATAGTCTTGACCACGAGCTGGTGAAGTTATTTCTTGGGGAGAAGCTTCTTCTGTTGCCTGTGTTCTTCATGGTGGGAGTACTAGTTCTTGCTGTTGCAAGTAGTACTGCCTTGCTGTAGCTACAGTAGTTTGTGCAGCTTTTCACCTTCTACTGCACAGCTTTTTGATCGAAGCTGACAGGGTGTAGTACCTTTTCTGGCTGTCTCTTGCGAAGTCTTTCTCTGTTCGAAGCCCCTCAGCTCCGTGAGACAGGCTTCGACTTAGCATCTTCGAAGGCTTTGCTCAAATCTTCGATTTTCTGTGTGGGGTCTGTTTTGATAAGCTTCGAAGTATTTTTGTGAACAGACATCATCGCATACTTCGAACAAGCTTCTCCGAATCTATCTGTTCGAAGTGCACACGTTGTTAGGCTTCGAAGTTTGGGTTCGAAGTTTGTCTTTTCCGACAGACTTCGCTTGGATTTCTTTGTGGCGTGTCAGCCTTCGATTCTCCTTCCGAAGCTTTCCCTGTTCGAAGATAGAGTGCAAGCCTCGGACTTGATTTTCTATCGCGTGACAGACTTCGCTTCTTTGTTCGAAGGTTGTCTGTTTGTGTGTTGTGTTCGAAGCTTTCTGTTCGAAGGTTGTGCTTCGAAGCTCTCGGTTCAAAGTGTGTTCGAAGTTTTGTCTTCGAAGTCCTCACTTCGAAGCAGGCTCCGACTTTGTCACTTTGCTCCGAAGCTCTTGGTTCGAAGCTGTGTTCGAAGTCCTGTCTTCGAAGTACACACTTCGAACCAGGCTCCGGCACTGTTTTACTTCGCTCCGAAGTACACTTCGCTTCTTACCACTTCGAACTAGGCTAGACAGAGACACCTTCGGGATTTCGGACAGACTTCGTCACCAACCTCCGAAGCAGACCTCGACGTGCGAAGGGGGCTTCGCCAAGTTCCGAACAGGAGACAAATTTGGACAGTAACTTCTCTTTTCATTTTATACATACTTAGATCATTTCATTGAGAAGTTTAGGCCTGTTACAAATTGTTCATCTGCCTAGTTGTACTACTTTAATAGATCTCTGTTTATCATCAGTTGCTTCTAGGTTAGAAACCCGTAGACTTAGGCCTTCTGTTTATTTTCTGCTGCGTAGTTTTTTTGAGGTGCGTTGGGTATTGGGAACAGGCCATTGATTCGAAAGAATTTTTAAGGCGCCCATTCACCCCCCCTCTGGTCGCTACTTTCGGTCCTACAAGTGGTATCAGAGCAAGGTTAGGGTTTTTCCATACCTTAACCGGTTCTAAACCCCAGTAGTGACTATGACGTCTCCTGGCAAGGTCCCGTCCTTGGAGGCCTATGGCTACAATTATTGGAAGACTCGCATGCGAGCCTATCTCATGAGCCAGGGTTCGGACATATGGGACATTTGCGTTCACAGCACGTTTGTCATTTTGCCAGTCGCTGAGCATGGTACTGCCGGTATCATTGCTCAGCATCTGAGCAACAGTAAGGCTGTGAACATTTTGTTTTCTGGTTTAGGTCCCACTGAGTTTGAGCGTGTGAGTCATCTCTCCACTGCGAGAGAGATCTGGGCTACCCTCAAGGCACACCATGAGGGAACAGCACAGGTCAAGGCTCGGCTCTATCAGACCTACCGGCGTGAATATGAGAATTTCACACAGAAGCCGGGTGAATCTGTTGAGGCTTTGTTTGGTCGCTTTCAGTCGATCATTAACAAGCTTCGGGACAACAAGGCTGAGGGTGCTCAGTTAGTCTCAGATCATGAGCAGGCGCTCAAGGTTCTTCATACCTTGGACCCAAAGATCTGGGAGATCAAGGTATCATCTATCGTTGAGAGTACTTCATACGATACCTTGACCATTTCTGAGTTATTTAGCAAGCTAAAGGCCACTGAGGTAGATATCCAGTTGAGATCAAATCTCACTGGCTCTGGATCAAAATCCCTGGCCCTTGCTACACCTTCTGTTGATCCCTCTGCTGTGAGTTGTGCTGGGTTCTCCTTGATGTCTATCACTGAGGACCAGCTTGAGTTGTTGGGAGATGATGATTTGTGTCTCTTTAACAACCGGGTGCGTCGTGTCTATGATAAAAGAATGTTCAAAAGACACGGCACAAAATCCGGATGCTTTGAATGTGGTGATCCAGGACACTTCATCGCCGACTGCCCCAAGCGCAATGGATACAAGAAGGGCACCGGTAGCAGCTTCCACGACTCCGGCAAGCATGAGAGCCCCTCCTTCACCAAGGGCAAGCCGAAGACCCGGTTCTTCAAGAAGGCCCTGAAGGACTACCGGCGAGAGAATAAGAAGCGCGACAAGGCCTTCTTCGCCGAGATGGAGAAGAGCTACTCCAAGAGATCCACGTCTTCTTCCTCTTCATCGAGCTCAAGTGATGAGGAGATTACCATCAAGAAGGGGAAGGACAAGGATGATCCGGCGGGCCTCTGCTTCATGGCTTTCGGAGACAAGCCGAAGAGCCGCACACACCAGCGCCGAAGATCCCGCAAGAGCTTCTGCTCCATGGCTCTTGGGGATAGAGAAGAAAAGAGCTCCTCCGACGACTCCGACGACGACGATAGCAAGGTATCATCTTATGAGCGCGAAATTGTCGATTTACTTGAGAGCAATCGTCAGGAGTTAAAATATCGGGAGAAACTGCTTAGGGGGGCTAAGAAAAGGATAGACGAGTTAGAGAGTGAGCTTGCCGTGGCCAACGGTAGGATTGAGAGTCTATCCTCTTCCCCTTGCTTGGGTGATAGCAGTGAGTGCCCGAAGTGTGAGGTGCTTCTGTGTGACCTGTCGACTTTAAAGTCCAGGTACACAGAAAGGGTTGATGAGAGGGACGCTTTGGCCACTGAGCTTGAAAGTGCTCAGCTGGAGCTGAAAGATGCTCAAGCCACTGTCGTCGCACCCTGTGTTGATTGCCCATCTCATCTAGCTGCCTTAGCTGAGCTGAAATCCAAGGGCAATGAGCATTCGGGTGATTTGGAGAGTTTGAGAGCTGAGCTTGCCCAGACTAGGCTAGAGCTTGAGACACTGTCAGTTCCACCCACTGTTTGTGAGAACTGTCTGTCTCTTAGAATGGAGTTGATTAAGCTAAAAGCCGGAAAGTCTGTCCAAGTAGAGAGTGAGTGTGAGACCTGCTTGTCTCAGGTGGAGGTTCTAGCTTCCTTGAGAGAGGAGCTAGCAGATTCTCAGAATGAGAACTTTTACCTCCGTTCTATCCTGAGTTGGATCAGTGCCAGAGAGCCACAGCTCGGCATGATGATCCAGCAGTTCAAGAGGCAGGATGGGTTTGGGGTAGGTTATACCTACACCAAGGCTGACTTTGAGAGTGCCATTAGCCGGGCAGTGGAGTGGAGTAAAATGACTCCAGAGCAGAGGTATCCCAAGACCCACTCTACTGAGTCTTCCCTGGCTTGTCAGCCCAAGGATGGAGTGATCAATGAACCACCTAAAGCTCCACCCAAGAAACCTATCTGGGTTCCGAAGCCCAAACACCTCCACTCCTCTTTAGACTCTCTTCCTGGACCCTCTCAACCCAAGAAGGCCACACCAAACACTACCAAGCCTAAGAATCCCAAGCCTCAACCACATCCCAAGAAGCCCACCTATCACTGTGAGTACTGTCAGAGAGACGGGCATCTTGCGGAGTTCTGCTTCAGGAGGAAGCGGGTTGAGAGAGCAGAGAGGGCTCGTAGTGATCAGGAGCAGTTCTACCAGCAGGGGGGTAGACTGCATGTTCCTCGGCGCGGGGAGAGGCTGGAGGCCAGGCCGCGTCGTGTAGGTGGTGGTAGAGGAGACGGTTTTCTTGCCCGTGCTCCAGTTGGTGGTGTTCGTTCCGGCAGAGTTCCAGACCGAGTTGGTTACGGTTCTGGACCTCGTGGCCGTAGGGTTAGGCAGAACCAAGGACCGCGCTTTGAGCCGCGTTTTGGTCCAAACTCTTTTGATGGTTTTCGCTTTCCATCTTTTGAGCAGATGGCTCGACACTGGTTTAGCTCTTTTGCTAAACCTGGTGCCGGACCATTTGCTCCCACTTACAGACACTAATTGTGCAGGACCGGGGACTGGAGGATGTTTGGATCATGGACTCAGGATGCTCTCGTCACATGACGGGACATCGCAGATGGTTCTCCAGTCTCACTCCCCCGAGCTCCAAAGAGTACATTACATTCGGGAACAGCGGTCAAGGGAAAGTAAGTGGCATAGGCTCAATCAGCATCTCAGACCATTTCTCTTTAAAGAATGTTGCTTTGGTTAAAAATCTGAACTTTAATTTAATCTCTGTGTCGCAACTTCTTGAGGATGGTTTGGAAGTGCATTTTAAGAAGGGAAATTCTTCTGTGATTGATTCTAGAGGGTCTTTGGTTTGTCAGATTTTACCCTTCGGTAAAGTTTTTCGAATTGACTTCTCTAGTTCTTTTGGCCCTTCTCGCTGTTTGATTGCTGGATCTTCTTCTGAGCTCTGGAAGTGGCATAGGAGGTTAGGTCATTTGAGTTTTGATCTGCTAGTCAGGTTAAGCTCTATGGACCTCATCCGAGGATTGCCCAAGCTTAAAATGGAGAAGGATCTAGTTTGTCATCCCTGTCGTCATGGGAAAATGGTTGCCGCTTCTCACTCACCTGTGACTCAGGTGATGACCACGTATCCAGGCGAGCTTTTGCATTTGGACACTGTAGGTCCAGCTCGGGTACGCTCAGTCGGTGGGAAGTGGTATGCACTTGTGATTGTTGACGACTTTTCTCGTTTCTCGTGGGTTTTCTTTTTGGAGTCTAAGAATGAAACTTTTCAATTTGTCCATGACCTGGTTTTGAAGCTGAAGAATGAGAACAATGGTCGGATGCGAGCAATTCGCTCTGACAACGGCTCTGAGTTCAAGAACTCTCAGTTCGTCAGCTTCTGTGGTGATCAGGGTCTGGACCATCAGTTTTCTTCTCCTTACACTCCCCCACAGAACGGCGTTGTGGAACGAAAGAACCGCACGCTAGTTGAGATGGCCAGGACGATGCTCGATGAGCACAGGACTCCTAGGCGTTTTTGGGCTGAAGCCATGAACACGGCTTGCTATCTGGCCAATCGCATTTTTCTTAGAGCTTACATTGGTAAGACATCATATGAGTTGCGGTTTGGCAGACAGCCCAAGGTGAGCCACTTGCGAGCGTTTGGCTGCAAGTGCTTTGTGCTCAAAAAGGGAGGGCATTTGGACAAATTTGAGTCTCGTTGCTGGGATGGTGTTTTTCTTGGTTATGCATTGCATTCTCGAGGCTTCCGTGTTTGGAACCTCGAATCCCAGCTGCTTGTCGAGACGTGTGAAGTTTCATTTGATGAGTCCCTGCCTTCTTTGACTCCTTCTTTTGAGCTTTCTGGTGATGATGAGCTCGGAGAGTCCATCTTCGAGGAAGATGAGGATACTCCAGCTGCTGTTGAGGGCGGGCCTTCTGCATCCCCCGCAGAGCCCACACCTTCTGTGACTTCGACTGATGATGAGGGCGGACCTCTGATCACTTCTTCCACTTCGATCGAGCCCCCTCAGTCGAGTCCAGAGGTGCCAGCTGCTGACTCCGGTGAGGTGACTTCAGATCACCAGGGAACCCGAGCAGTTCAGCGTGACCACCCCTCAGAGCTCATCATTGGTGATTTAACTGAAAGGACTTTGCGTTCTTCTGCCTCTCTCGCTGTGTTTGCTGAATCTGCATTTGTTGCATCTTTTGAGCCTAGAGACATTTCTCATGCTCTCTCTGATTCTAATTGGATTAATGCCATGCAAGAAGAGCTTGAGAATTTTGTCCGCAATCGGGTTTGGACACTAGTTGAGCCGCCACCAGGATGCAACCCCATAGGCACCAAGTGGGTATTCAAGAACAAACAAGGTGAAGATGGGGTTGTGGTGCGCAACAAGGCTCGACTAGTCGCCCAGGGTTATTGCCAGAAGGAAGGTATTGACTTTGAAGAAACCTTCGCTCCTGTGGCCCGTCTTGAGTCCATTCGTATTCTTCTAGCTTTTGCCGTTTCAAAGGGTTTTAAGCTTTTTCAAATGGATGTTAAGAGTGCTTTTCTAAACGGGTTCATAGAGGAGGAGGTATATGTTAGGCAACCCCCCGGTTTTGAGAACCCCAAGTTTCCTCGACATGTTTTTAAGTTGCATAAAGCTTTATACGGGTTGAAGCAAGCCCCCAGGGCTTGGTATGACCGGTTGAAGCAATTTTTGTTGGGGAAGGGCTTTGTGATGGGTTCTGTGGACAAAACTCTTTTCTTGCTCAGAGATGCTTCAGATTTTTTAGTTGCTCAGATTTACGTGGACGATATTATCTTTGGCGGTACTACTGATTCTCTTGTGTCCAAGTTTTCTGAGCAGATGCACAGTGAGTTTGAGATGAGCCTCATGGGTGAGCTTAAGTACTTTTTAGGGCTCCAGATCAAGCAGACCAAGGACGGCACCTTCATCCACCAAGGTAAGTATACTCGTGACATGCTTAAGAAATTTGACTTTGGTGGTGAATTGAAGCCGCAGATGACCCCGATGGGCACTTCTGGGGGTTTGGACAAGGACGAGAGCGGTGTCAAGGTCAATGAGAGAGAATTTCGAGGGATGATCGGTTCGCTGTTGTACTTGACGGCAACAAGACCGGACATACAGTTCGCCGTGGGACTTTGCGCGCGTTTTCAGTCTTCACCACGCGCATCTCACCGGCAGGCTGTCAAGCGCATTTTCAGGTATCTCACCTATGCGCCTGATCTTGGTCTTTATTATTCAGCATCATCATCACTTGATTTATCTGGCTTTTCGGACGCTGATTTTGGTGGGTGCCGGTTGGATCGCAAGTCGACTTCTGGTACTTGCCAGTTTCTTGGTTCTTCCCTTGTATCTTGGTCTTCTCGAAAGCAATCTGGAGTTGCTCTTTCGACCACAGAGGCTGAGTATGTAGCTGCTGCTAGCTGCTGCTCACAGTTGGTTTGGATGATTTCTACTCTACGAGACTTTGGGTTATTTTTTCCTACCAGGGTTCCATTATTTTGCGACAGCACTAGTGCTATTAGTGTAGGGAAAAACCCGTGTCTTCATTCAAAAACCAAACATATTGATGTGCGCTTTCACTTCTTGCGGGATCAATATGAAAAAGGTGTCATTGACCTTATTCATGTTGATACCCATCATCAGTTGGCTGACATTTTCACCAAACCCCTAGATCAGTCTACATTTGAGCGTTTACGAGGGGATTTGGGTGTTGTGTATCCTTTCTAGGATATTTTGCGTCAGTTTTTCTTTCTTCTCTACTCTTTTCTTGAGTCCTTTTGTGTGTGTTCATATCTTGCATATTCACGTATCACACTTGAGATGCTTCTGTTATATGATTGAACTGCTTTACTTATTCTAGCGGGTACATGCTTTTGATTACATGTCGATGATCATGCTTTGATTCAGTTCACTTGATATACCTGATATCTGTCATGTGCATGGCTTTTACGCTTTCAACTTGAAAAATGATCACCATTGCTTCTGGTAACTAGCATGTGTAGGCTGAGTGCTTTTGCTATCTGTTACATGCCTTGTAGCCAGTTCATCACATAGATGCAGATATGCAACTTGGACATCTTTATGCTTTAACATGGAAAATGTGCTATAAAATGATAAAAATCAAAAATGAATGAAAATTCCATTCCTTTTTATGCTTAAAGTCGAAAAGATCCAAGTGGGTTTGCTTTGTCGCATTATATTGTTCTGGATTGCTTACCATAGCACTTTGGTATGAACTAGGACAATATAGTGTATGCCGAGATCAATGTCTTAAGCTTCTGATGGTCCAATTCTGGCCTAGGCTTGACTTGGTCGGTTAGCATAAGGTTTGACATGCAAATAACCCTTGGCACAAATGACAAAGGATAATGAAAAAGCCTGAACTGTAAACGGATAACAAGTTTGCTGAAGCACTTTGTTTTTGAACAATGCTTATCTTGGTAGACATCAGTTAGCTTCTGCATTTCATGCTTTACCTTGCTTGTTTTACTAGAAAATGTGGTGATGCTTTTATTTGCCAAAACTGAAAAATGCGTGCTAAATGACTTTCTTTAGATATCATCTGTTGCACTGATCATGCCATGTGTCTTGGACAGTATCTCTTTTGCTATACCTGTTAGATACTGTATTTGCAGTCAATCATATCTGAGAAGCATGCTTTCTTCACTCCACCTGCACCCCAATTGCATTCACTGCATATTTTGAGGGGGAGTTGCATTTCAGGGGGAGTTTGTGTCTCTTTTGAGTGCTTGATGAGTTCACTTGTCAACAAGGGGGAGAAAATTTGGGATCAGAGTTTAAGGGGGAGTTCTTACTCTGTTGATATCCTTGTTATTCTGCAATCGCAGTCATTTTGAGCTTTTACGTTTGGTTAACCATAATGACCGTTTCTTGCTTTTGGTTGGCTTTTGGTCATTAGGGTTAAACTTTTACCTTATTTTTCTTCTTTTTTGTTTCCTTGTATCTTGTTTTTCGTGTTTCCACATTTGTTCGCAGGTGCTGAAGAGCTGTGAAAAGAGGAATGTTGACAATGCACTCATCAAGGGGGAGATTGAGGAGCCATGCTGAATAGCATGGGCCTCATGGCTCCAGAAGTGATGAGTCATTGTCAACGATAGTCAAAGAGGAAAGAAGAAGAAGAGATCTGCTGTTTCATGGGCCGCGTGTGACTCAGGTACACGGGCAGCGAGCGACTGTCGGGCAGAGGAGGCTGCGAAGTCGGGCTGGCCCAATCCGGGTACATGGGCGAGGAGCAGCAGAAGACCCACTGGGCTGTTGACCAGGATTGACTCAGGTACACGGGCGGTGAGCGATTGCCGGGCTGAGAGAGCTGCGGAGTCGGGCCGGCCCAATCCGGGTATCTGGTGCAAAGCTGGTGGAGGCTTTGTCAGTTTCGGCGTAAAACTGACAACCGTTGATTCTGTATCCGACTGTCCAGAAGAGTAGCTTCCGGATATGTCATCTGTTACTCTAGGCCCACAGTCAGTCAGTTGTGTCTGTAAAAATACCTAAGGGCAGTAGAGTCTTTTTCTGTATTTTTGAGTCTGTAAAACCCTAAGGGGCTGGTAGAATATTCCTAGTGTTGGGCTGCCTATAAATAGCACCCCAATCCCTAGGGTTTGGACTACCCTTTTGTGCTGAAATCAAATCCACCCATTGGGTCACTTTGCCCCCTATCTTCTCTCTCCTGTGTGCGCCGCCAGGACTTCCCTCTCACTGTTCTTGCATTATTTTGGCTCAAATCTCTTGGATGCTTTAATGCTTTGGTCCCTGGTGAATTTATTGCTTGGATTTTGTTCGGTTTGGGGAGTTATAGTCTTGACCACGAGCTGGTGAAGTTATTTCTTGGGGAGAAGCTTCTTCTGTTGCCTGTGTTCTTCATGGTGGGAGTACTAGTTCTTGCTGTTGCAAGTAGTACTGCCTTGCTGTAGCTACAGTAGTTTGTGCAGCTTTTCACCTTCTACTGCACAGCTTTTTGATCGAAGCTGACAGGGTGTAGTACCTTTTCTGGCTGTCTCTTGCGAAGTCTTTCTCTGTTCGAAGCCCCTCAGCTCCGTGAGACAGGCTTCGACTTAGCATCTTCGAAGGCTTTGCTCAAATCTTCGATTTTCTGTGTGGGGTCTGTTTTGATAAGCTTCGAAGTATTTTTGTGAACGGACATCATCGCATACTTCGAACAAGCTTCTCCGAATCTATCTGTTCGAAGTGCACACGTTGTTAGGCTTCGAAGTTTGGGTTCGAAGTTTGTCTTTTCCGACAGACTTCGCTTGGATTTCTTTGTGGCGTGTCAGCCTTCGATTCTCCTTCCGAAGCTTTCCCTGTTCGAAGATAGAGTGCAAGCCTCGGACTTGATTTTCTATCGCGTGACAGACTTCGCTTCTTTGTTCGAAGGTTGTCTGTTTGTGTGTTGTGTTCGAAGCTTTCTGTTCGAAGGTTGTGCTTCGAAGCTCTCGGTTCAAAGTGTGTTCGAAGTTTTGTCTTCGAAGTCCTCACTTCGAAGCAGGCTCCGACTTTGTCACTTTGCTCCGAAGCTCTTGGTTCGAAGCTGTGTTCGAAGTCCTGTCTTCGAAGTACACACTTCGAACCAGGCTCCGGCACTGTTTTACTTCGCTCCGAAGTACACTTCGCTTCTTACCACTTCGAACTAGGCTAGACAGAGACACCTTCGGGATTTCGGACAGACTTCGTCACCAACCTCCGAAGCAGACCTCGACGTGCGAAGGGGGCTTCGCCAAGTTCCGAACAGGAGACAAATTTGGACAGTAACTTCTCTTTTCATTTTATACATACTTAGATCATTTCATTGAGAAGTTTAGGCCTGTTACAAATTGTTCATCTGCCTAGTTGTACTACTTTAATAGATCTCTGTTTATCATCAGTTGCTTCTAGGTTAGAAACCCGTAGACTTAGGCCTTCTGTTTATTTTCTGCTGCGTAGTTTTTTTGAGGTGCGTTGGGTATTGGGAACAGGCCATTGATTCGAAAGAATTTTTAAGGCGCCCATTCACCCCCCCTCTGGTCGCTACTTTCGGTCCTACAGCTCCAGATTAGGAGATGGAATTATATCAGAACTAGGCAAAGCGATCTCCGGAACTGGGTTGGTTGTGATTAACTTGGGGGTGTCTTCGGTTGTATCTGGGTTCTCTTTGTGGTGATCTAGGGTATGTCCTTCTGGGTTTGGAATGAAGGATGGTGCCCGCTTGGGGTAGGGGCACTTGTTGGCGTAGTGGCCTCCTTGGCGGCAGTTGTAGCACACAATCGGCTTGCCGTTCCTGTCTCTCTTGTATCCGGTAGCTTGCGCTGGTGTCTTTCTAACTGGCGGTGCTTGGGGTGGGATGTCTGAGATTGGCCCTCCGAGGATGGTTCGTGGCTTGGTAGGGGTTGGGGCTTGAGGTGGAATCACTCTGGTTTCTGGTATAATTGCTTCATTCACCAATCTTTGAAAGTTGGCGAAGTCCCCGTAGATTAGTTGAAGGGAGAGCTCGTGGTGGTGTTGCTGGAGACGGAACAACTGTGCCTGCTGTTCTTGCATCTGCTTTTGTAGTTGTTGCATCTGGGTAAGCAGTGTGGCGATCAGTTGGTTCTGTTTTGTCATCATCTCCGTAAGGGTGGGATGATAGACAACAAGGGTCTGCTGACGTCCAGCTGCACCCCATTGAGGCAGATTGCCTGTGGTGTTCCCATCGTGTGGAGCTCCTGATTCTTGGTTATTGGCCATCCTGAAGTTGAAGGGTTCAAAAAGAAGGTGCCAACATTAAGGGGAAATTGTTACTGGTTTTATTGCCTAAGATGAATAATTTGACCTAGATGCTTACATACCTTATTTTAGTTCCTTACCATCTTTCACACTCATGCCTTATATTATTTTTAATATAAATGATTTATCATGTATTTTATTCACTCAACATTCATGTTGTAATATATTCTATTAGTGTTAGAGGTTTAAGATGAAGTGATGTTGATTATATCTTATTGAATTCCTTGTTACCAAGAATTCAAGAAAATCTTTGGAACACAATTTGATGCTTAGGAGAATTTTTAGGAAAGATACTCTAGCTAATTTTAAATGAAATTTTTAGGCCCATATTTTAGCTTTCCTCTTTCTTGATTTATACTAAATCCTTTTCTTGAAATTTATTTATTAAGGGGAAATTTTATTTTTAATGCCTCGCATAAATCGAGGTGTTACAATCCTAACTTCCTTAACAAGAATCTCGTCCCGAGATTCGGAAAAGCTAGGAGTAGAAGGTTAAAGATAGGCTTCAAGTCTGTATGTTCATGGATTGAGTTTGGCTAAGTTAGGGCTTTCTTGACAACTTGTCTTGACTTCATGATTGGAGTTGATCTTGCAGAATAGCGACGAACGAATCATATAGAGTTGAAGTTAGAGGTAGATTCTCTCCTTTATATTGGGATTATGACCTAATAGGTATATGAGGAAACGGGAAATGGGATTAAGCTTTTTTTTTTCAAAATGTATCGTTCTTGCGATTACATTTATTTTCTTTTATTTAATTCCTTCACTCATGTCTTATATTTGACATGAGTGGCCATACAAACAAGTAAAAGAAAACAATCAAGCGTAAAACTACGTCTACGGTAGCTCAGGGGACGACTCGATCACGGGCTCGTGGGAGACGGTCGGGGTTGAGGAACTTGATGGTCCTGCGGGCGGAGCACTACGGGAAATCCTCTTGGGCCTCACAATGGGGATCTGAAGGGGTTTCTTCCTGCGAGGCGGAAGAGGCGCGATCTCCTCGAGGTCCTTCTTCAATTCTCTGAGCTGCTGACGGAGCTGGGTGTTGACCATGGCGCCCTGACGTAGGAGCTCGTTCTGGCGCCTCAATTCCTCCACCTCGAGGGTCAGCTGGGGGTTCTGCTGGTTTTGTCGACGGAGCTCAGCATTTTCGCGGGCCAGGTTCTCCGACGAGTGGCGGTAGAAGTCGATGGTGTCGTGTTGGCTATCTGTGTCGAGGACGGCCTCCGTGTGAAGGTTGTCCATAGCCTCTAAGAGTCTCATGGTGCGGGCGATGGCGGAGTTGTCCTGAGGGAGGGAGTTGACGTAGATGCTGCGGTGACTCCCGGGTGTGCGCATGGGCATGAAGCGGTAGATGGTGTCGCGAAGGTGGCAGTCGTAGACCAGTCGAAGCTCGGCGAGGGACTGAAGAGCGGCTCGCTGGCTGGCCACCACGAAGGAAGGTCCTCCGACTCCATGGGTGTAGAAGGGTGGCTGCGTTGAGGAGGGGCGGATAACAACCGTGACCTCGCAGTAGCTCTCGTTCGCATCGGGAAAGATCCCGTGGAACGTGGGCTCATGGGGAAACCCCAAGAAGTCGACGAGCACGCGTAGTTCGCGGATGAATCCGGCCTCATCACGAAGAGTCCCGCTCATGGTATGGACCGGCATCTACAAAAGAGAGAAATTTTTGTGAAAACTATAGAAGATGAGAAGGTAAGCAGTTTTTGTAAGAACATATGGTTAATATAAGTCCTAGGGTCAGGTCTGTTTGGCTCCCTACAGTCAAGTCGGCTCTGATACCATCTTGTCGCGCCCCGATTTAATAAATCAGGACTTTATTGAAATTCCATAGAAAATCAATAAAACAAGACGTTCATCATGCAACCACGTACAATACGGGCAATCATTCACGGTTCGTAGACCGCATTAATACAAAAGTGAATAAAGATGAAGAGAAACTAATAAAATAAGGGTCCTAGATGAACGCCTCCTTCCAGTCTCGCCTTGACTGGGTCGCTACTCCAGACCTTCATCCTCCTCGTAGTAGACTGGCTCTGATGGTGTAAGTCAACGGGGTGAGTACAGATGTACTCAGCAAGCCACCGAATGCAGATATAATGCAAGGTAACAACAAGGGAGAAAGTGGCTAGTTTTGTGGAAAAGCATAATTGTAAAGCATTAAGTGTGATCAATTTATTAGTACTGAAATGTAAACATGCGTATGCATCATCATCTTATAACTCGAGGAGTACGTTTCACCTCCTCGCACAATAGTCCTTACATGCCATGAATAACTCAAACATTCAAACAATTGTAAACTAACTGCGAGTAGTCACACAACCCGCCCTTGACCGTGGGCTCGGCTTTTCGAAAAGATTGATGTTTACTCTGATCAGAGATGTACCACTGTACCCACAAGGCACGCACTCATCACTTACATCAAAGTGTAACGAGATGACCCATTTCACGGGAACTCGTGCCAAAACCTTCCATATGGTCCTCTCCGACTCAACAGCACCCTCTTATAGGTTTCATATGGTGTCCCGACGCGTCGGTGCCCCACCATACCCCCCCTTGAGCCTCCTTTGGTACAAGTCGCCCGCAGGCTAGCCCCTTGCCCCCTCCACTATGGTGCCGAGAGACGGAATGTTCCACACTTCCAGTTAGGACTTACCCATTAGACTTGTGGTTGGTACGGAAGTGCTTTGCAACAGATCCCGCAGACCGGTCCTTATAGTGCCCCGGGTGCGACCAACCAGTTTCCGAGCTTGCACCCGGAACCCACCATACTTATACCCTAGCCAACTCCAACAGAGTCCAGAGACGAGAATAACAGGGAAATTCATATACAGAATCCAGCTATCTACGACTCGTTCTTTTTATCCTATAGCAGTTGTGCCGGTACATTGGGCACTAGCTAATATTTTTATAGTAGAGTGACAAGGAGTTAAGGCTCAATAAGCATGGCTTGAGTTGCACACAAGGACGGGGATCTAATAAATATAAGTGTAGGGCTTGATATTGGACTAATGCAATATTAACCTATGAGTTATAGCGATAATTTATTAAAACATGGGCTCAATGATGATCAACTGTTTCCACAGGGGTGATCGATGACTTGCCTTGATCAGCAAAGGGTGAAGGAGGAACCTCGGGATAGAACTCCGGATCTTCGTCGATGTCGTAGTCTTCTCGATACGGAAAAGTAAACACAACATTCAATAAACAATCCAAAATCAAGCATACAAACATACAAGTTGTCGTTGGATTTAAGTAAGGGAGATAGAGTCTTAAATTCTAGGGAATGGTCACTTAAATATTCCTAATGAGATTTCTGAATTTATGACTTGATGTAATTTATTTTTCCTATGGGTTTTTATTTCCCCTTTTTAGAGGTGAACATAAAAAGGTATAAATTAGCCTTGATGTTTTTATGGTATCAAAATAGTGACTTTAAATTATTAAGTCTTCTGAAGTTTGTTATATAGCTTTAAGATAATTTCATAAAGTATGGATCTTTACTACTTGAATTAATTACATATCCTAAAAGGACTTTTTGTAATATGATTTAATAGAACAAAGTGGGCAAAATGAATATTCTATTTGTATTAAAAATAGTGAACTCAAGTTGTTAGGTTTTCCGAAGTTATTATATAAGTTGTCATGATATTTTTATAAAGTGTTTAACTTCTATTATATGAATTACTCAATTATCTTACAAGGGCTTTTGCAACATTAATTAATAGATTAAAGTGGGCAAAGTGAACATGTTGTTTTTGTTGCATTAAAACAGTGCAATAAATTCATTTAGTCCTCTGAATTTATTGAATAAGTATTCATGATATTTTTGTAAGGGTTGCATTTTTATCATATGAGTTAATCATTTATTTTAAAGGGCCTTGAAAATGTTATTTAATAAAATGAAATGGGCAAAATGAATCATTATATTTTTATTGGCTTATAAACAGTGTAAGGGAGTCATTGTGTCCCCAGAAATTAATATATATATTTTTAAGGATTTTTTTCTGGATTATTTAAATGTAATATGATTTAAATCCTAAAGGGGACTTAGAAATGTAATTTAATAAAATGTCATGGACAAAATGTTTATTCCATTTTTATTGTATTAACAACAGTGAAATAGAGCCATTATATCTTCTGATATTATTTTATAAATTGTTAAGGGTTTATCTGAATTATTTTATTGAAATATTAA
Source organism: Zizania palustris (assembly GCA_019279435.1). Classification (NCBI taxonomy): domain Eukaryota; kingdom Viridiplantae; phylum Streptophyta; class Magnoliopsida; order Poales; family Poaceae; genus Zizania; species Zizania palustris. Next base: position 47,081,127 of record JAAALK010000289.1, read on the forward strand.
TTAATTCCTAAAAGGGGATTTTTCTTTATTATTTAATAAGATTATTATGTGCCAAATAAACATATTGTTTTTATTGCATAAAAGTGTAGAGGATGAAAATACAAATTTTCCAGAATCAAAATGGTGAATTTTGGAGTTAAATTGAGCAAGATATGAATTTTTAAAGTTTAAACTAATTTTCTGGAATTTATTTTAAACAGGAATCAGTCTCTGGTCCACGGTGAGCCAGGCCCACGGTGGACCAGCGACTGCACGCGTGAGCCAGGCCACTCAGGACCGTTGGATCCAGATCCAACGGGTGATCGCGGATCGGGGCGCTTAAGTGGCGATCGACGGCTCAGGGAGCCCGATACCCCTTTGACTGAGTGGACGGCCCAGATTAAACCCGGGGGGTTTTAATCCTAGCCGTCCATCTCAGATCGGAGGGTTCGGTGCCCGTCCGGCACGCGCGCGGCACGGGGGAAGGCTAAGGCCTTCGTCCCCGGCTCCGGCCGAGCGGCGGCGAGCTCCGGCGATGGCGTGCGGCGGCCCAATGCCCTCGGTGTTGGCGAAAATGGAAAGAGGAGGGGAAGAGGGTCACAGCCGTACCGGAGTTGGCAGGAAAAGGTGACCGGCGGCGACCCGGCACGAGAGGAGGCGGCGGAGCTCCTCGGGTTCGACGGCGACGGCGAGTTCCGGCGGTGTTCTGGCCCAACGGAGGTGGGGCCGGGGTAGAGGGTGCGGCGATGATTCGGTTGGTGCCGTCGGCGAGGATGGCGAGGGCACGGTGCGCCGGCGAAGGGCTGCCGGAGGGAAAACAGGGGAAAACCCTAAAAAGGGGGTGGCGGCCGTCGGGATTTGCGATGACTAGGCTCTAGCGGTGTGGTTCGGTTGCGGCGAGGGTGGGAGGCCTTTTATAGGGCTCGCCGGCGTGGTTATGGCATGGAAAACGAAGGAAACCCGAGGGGATTCCTTGAGCTCTCCGGCCAGCTTCCATGAGCTCGGATCCTCTTCCATTCGGGTGAAAATGCGTCGGTTTTGGGCGGAAGGATATCGCCAGCGGTCGGGGAAGGGAATCCGAGGCTCAGACTTGCGGATCCTGGCGGCCGACGGCGAAAACGGAAGGGGGGGGGCGCCGGTATGGAAGGGGATCGCCCCCTTCCGTCGAAGAAGATGATCCTGACAGGTGGGGGCCACCTGTCAGGGGGCGGGCGTGGGTGAGAGAAAGGCTGACACGCGGGGCCTGCGTGGCAGCGGCAGAGGGAGCGCGGCAGAGGCTGGCGCGTGGGGTCGGCCGAGCGTGCGGGAGAGGGGAGAGGGAGGGCGCGCGCCGACAGGTGGGTCCCGCCTGTCGGTGGGCGCGGCCGGAATGGGCTGGGCCGAAAGGCCTTCGGAGGGGAACCCGGGGTTGCGGCCCAATAAGGTTTAAAATTTATTTCTCAATTAAAATAATTCCAGAATATCAATTATTTGATTAAGGCTTGAAGCACTGTTTCTAAAATTTTGTAAAAATTCTCAAAAATATTTCTTGGCCTCTAGTTTATCTCATAAAATTTTCAAGTCCAAATTTTGGTTATTTGTCTCTGTTTGGCTTAAATAGGGATCTTTTAGGATTTTCTTTAATAACAAAATTCAGAAATTCATTTAATATTATTTTTCCTTTATTTTATTCCCTTTTAATTTTGGGGCTGTTACAATCCTATCCCCCTTACAGAGAATCTCGTCCTCGAGATTCGAAGCGAACCTCGGGAAAACTGAGGGACTGAGTTCTACTGGCGCTCCAGATTAGGAGATGGAATTATATCAGAACTAGGCAAAGCGATCTCCGGAACTGGGTTGGTTGTGATTAACTTGGGGGTGTCTTCGGTTGTATCTGGGTTCTCTTTGTGGTGATCTAGGGTATGTCCTTCTGGGTTTGGAATGAAGGATGGTGCCCGCTTGGGGTAGGGGCACTTGTTGGCGTAGTGGCCTCCTTGGCGGCAGTTGTAGCACACAATCGGCTTGTCGTTCCTGTCTCTCTTGTATCCGGTAGCTTGCGCTGGTGTCTTTCTAACTGGCGGTGCTTGGGGTGGGATGTCTGAGATTGGCCCTCCGAGGATGGTTCGTGGCTTGGTAGGGGTTGGGGCTTGAGGTGGAATCACTCTGGTTTCTGGTATAATTGCTTCATTCACCAATCTTTGAAAGTTGGCGAAGTCCCCGTAGATTAGTTGAAGGGAGAGCTCGTGGTGGTGTTGCTGGAGACGGAACAACTGTGCCTGCTGTTCTTGCATCTGCTTTTGTAGTTGTTGCATCTGGGTAAGCAGTGTGGCGATCAGTTGGTTCTGTTTTGTCATCATCTCCGTAAGGGTGGGATGATAGACAACAGGGGTCTGCTGACGTCCAGCTGCACCCCATTGAGGCAGATTGCCTGTGGTGTTCCCATCGTGTGGAGCTCCTGATTCTTGGTTATTGGCCATCCTGAAGTTGAAGGGTTCAAAAAGAAGGTGCCAACATTAAGGGGAAATTGTTACTGGTTTTATTGCCTAAGATGAATAATTTGACCTAGATGCTTACATACCTTATTTTAGTTCCTTACCATCTTTCACACTCATGCCTTATATTATTTTTAATATAAATGATTTATCATGTATTTTATTCACTCAACATTCATGTTGTAATATATTCTATTAGTGTTAGAGGTTTAAGATGAAGTGATGTTGATTATATCTTATTGAATTCCTTGTTACCAAGAATTCAAGAAAATCTTTGGAACACAATTTGATGCTTAGGAGAATTTTTAGGAAAGATACTCTAGCTAATTTTAAATGAAATTTTTAGGCCCATATTTTAGCTTTCCTCTTTCTTGATTTATACTAAATCCTTTTCTTGAAATTTATTTATTAAGGGGAAATTTTATTTTTAATGCCTCGCATAAATCGAGGTGTTACAATCCTAACTTCCTTAACAAGAATCTCGTCCCGAGATTCGGAAAAGCTAGGAGTAGAAGGTTAAAGATAGGCTTCAAGTCTGTATGTTCATGGATTGAGTTTGGCTAAGTTAGGGCTTTCTTGACAACTTGTCTTGACTTCATGATTGGAGTTGATCTTGCAGAATAGCGACGAACGAATCATATAGAGTTGAAGTTAGAGGTAGATTCTCTCCTTTATATTGGGATTATGACCTAATAGGTATATGAGGAAACGGGAAATGGGATTAAGCTTTTTTTTTTCAAAATGTATCGTTCTTGCGATTACATTTATTTTCTTTTATTTAATTCCTTCACTCATGTCTTATATTTGACATGAGTGGCCATACAAACAAGTAAAAGAAAACAATCAAGCGTAAAACTACGTCTACGGTAGCTCAGGGGACGACTCGATCACGGGCTCGTGGGAGACGGTCGGGGTTGAGGAACTTGATGGTCCTGCGGGCGGAGCACTACGGGAAATCCTCTTGGGCCTCACAATGGGGATCTGAAGGGGTTTCTTCCTGCGAGGCGGAAGAGGCGCGATCTCCTCGAGGTCCTTCTTCAATTCTCTGAGCTGCTGACGGAGCTGGGTGTTGACCATGGCGCCCTGACGTAGGAGCTCGTTCTGGCGCCTCAATTCCTCCACCTCGAGGGTCAGCTGGGGGTTCTGCTGGTTTTGTCGACGGAGCTCAGCATTTTCGCGGGCCAGGTTCTCCGACGAGTGGCGGTAGAAGTCGATGGTGTCGTGTTGGCTATCTGTGTCGAGGACGGCCTCCGTGTGAAGGTTGTCCATAGCCTCTAAGAGTCTCATGGTGCGGGCGATGGCGGAGTTGTCCTGAGGGAGGGAGTTGACGTAGATGCTGCGGTGACTCCCGGGTGTGCGCATGGGCATGAAGCGGTAGATGGTGTCGCGAAGGTGGCAGTCGTAGACCAGTCGAAGCTCGGCGAGGGACTGAAGAGCGGCTCGCTGGCTGGCCACCACGAAGGAAGGTCCTCCGACTCCATGGGTGTAGAAGGGTGGCTGCGTTGAGGAGGGGCGGATAACAACCGTGACCTCGCAGTAGCTCTCGTTCGCATCGGGAAAGATCCCGTGGAACGTGGGCTCATGGGGAAACCCCAAGAAGTCGACGAGCACGCGTAGTTCGCGGATGAATCCGGCCTCATCACGAAGAGTCCCGCTCATGGTATGGACCGGCATCTACAAAAGAGAGAAATTTTTGTGAAAACTATAGAAGATGAGAAGGTAAGCAGTTTTTGTAAGAACATATGGTTAATATAAGTCCTAGGGTCAGGTCTGTTTGGCTCCCTACAGTCAAGTCGGCTCTGATACCATCTTGTCGCGCCCCGATTTAATAAATCAGGACTTTATTGAAATTCCATAGAAAATCAATAAAACAAGACGTTCATCATGCAACCACGTACAATACGGGCAATCATTCACGGTTCGTAGACCGCATTAATACAAAAGTGAATAAAGATGAAGAGAAACTAATAAAATAAGGGTCCTAGATGAACGCCTCCTTCCAGTCTCGCCTTGACTGGGTCGCTACTCCAGACCTTCATCCTCCTCGTAGTAGACTGGCTCTGATGGTGTAAGTCAACGGGGTGAGTACAGATGTACTCAGCAAGCCACCGAATGCAGATATAATGCAAGGTAACAACAAGGGAGAAAGTGGCTAGTTTTGTGGAAAAGCATAATTGTAAAGCATTAAGTGTGATCAATTTATTAGTACTGAAATGTAAACATGCGTATGCATCATCATCTTATAACTCGAGGAGTACGTTTCACCTCCTCGCACAATAGTCCTTACATGCCATGAATAACTCAAACATTCAAACAATTGTAAACTAACTGCGAGTAGTCACACAACCCGCCCTTGACCGTGGGCTCGGCTTTTCGAAAAGATTGATGTTTACTCTGATCAGAGATGTACCACTGTACCCACAAGGCACGCACTCATCACTTACATCAAAGTGTAACGAGATGACCCATTTCACGGGAACTCGTGCCAAAACCTTCCATATGGTCCTCTCCGACTCAACAGCACCCTCTTATAGGTTTCATATGGTGTCCCGACGCGTCGGTGCCCCACCATACCCCCCCTTGAGCCTCCTTTGGTACAAGTCGCCCGCAGGCTAGCCCCTTGCCCCCTCCACTATGGTGCCGAGAGACGGAATGTTCCACACTTCCAGTTAGGACTTACCCATTAGACTTGTGGTTGGTACGGAAGTGCTTTGCAACAGATCCCGCAGACCGGTCCTTATAGTGCCCCGGGTGCGACCAACCAGTTTCCGAGCTTGCACCCGGAACCCACCATACTTATACCCTAGCCAACTCCAACAGAGTCCAGAGACGAGAATAACAGGGAAATTCATATACAGAATCCAGCTATCTACGACTCGTTCTTTTTATCCTATAGCAGTTGTGCCGGTACATTGGGCACTAGCTAATATTTTTATAGTAGAGTGACAAGGAGTTAAGGCTCAATAAGCATGGCTTGAGTTGCACACAAGGACGGGGATCTAATAAATATAAGTGTAGGGCTTGATATTGGACTAATGCAATATTAACCTATGAGTTATAGCGATAATTTATTAAAACATGGGCTCAATGATGATCAACTGTTTCCACAGGGGTGATCGATGACTTGCCTTGATCAGCAAAGGGTGAAGGAGGAACCTCGGGATAGAACTCTGGATCTTCGTCGATGTCGTAGTCTTCTCGATACGGAAAAGTAAACACAACATTCAATAAACAATCCAAAATCAAGCATACAAACATACAAGTTGTCGTTGGATTTAAGTAAGGGAGATAGAGTCTTAAATTCTAGGGAATGGTCACTTAAATATTCCTAATGAGATTTCTGAATTTATGACTTGATGTAATTTATTTTTCCTAGGGGTTTTTATTTCCCCTTTTTAGAGGTGAACATAAAAAGGTATAAATTAGCCTTGATGTTTTTATGGTATCAAAATAGTGACTTTAAATTATTAAGTCTTCTGAAGTTTGTTATATAGCTTTAAGATAATTTCATAAAGTATGGATCTTTACTACTTGAATTAATTACATATCCTAAAAGGACTTTTTGTAATATGATTTAATAGAACAAAGTGGGCAAAATGAATATTCTATTTGTATTAAAAATAGTGAACTCAAGTTGTTAGGTTTTCCGAAGTTATTATATAAGTTGTCATGATATTTTTATAAAGTGTTTAACTTCTATTATATGAATTACTCAATTATCTTACAAGGGCTTTTGCAACATTAATTAATAGATTAAAGTGGGCAAAGTGAACATGTTGTTTTTGTTGCATTAAAACAGTGCAATAAATTCATTTAGTCCTCTGAATTTATTGAATAAGTATTCATGATATTTTTGTAAGGGTTGCATTTTTATCATATGAGTTAATCATTTATTTTAAAGGGCCTTGAAAATGTTATTTAATAAAATGAAATGGGCAAAATGAATCATTATATTTTTATTGGCTTATAAACAGTGTAAGGGAGTCATTGTGTCCCCAGAAATTAATATATATATTTTAAGGATTTTTTTCTGGATTATTTAAATGTAATATGATTTAAATCCTAAAGGGGACTTAGAAATGTAATTTAATAAAATGTCATGGACAAAATGTTTATTCCATTTTTATTGTATTAACAACAGTGAAATAGAGCCATTATATCTTCTGATATTATTTTATAAATTGTTAAGGGTTTATCTGAATTATTTTATTGAAATATTAATTAATTCCTAAAAGGGGATTTTTCTTTATTATTTAATAAGATTATTATGTGCCAAATAAACATATTGTTTTTATTGCATAAAAGTGTAGAGGATGAAAATACAAATTTTCCAGAATCAAAATGGTGAATTTTGGAGTTAAATTGAGCAAGATATGAATTTTTAAAGTTTAAACTAATTTTCTGGAATTTATTTTAAACAGAAATCAGTCTCTGGTCCACGGTGAGCCAGGCCCACGGTGGACCAGCGACTGCACGCGTGAGCCAGGCCACTCAGGACCGTTGGATCCAGATCCAACGGGTGATCGCGGATCGGGGCGCTTAAGTGGCAATCGACGGCTCAGGGAGCCCGATACCCCTTTGACTGAGTGGACGGCCCAGATTAAACCCGGGGGGTTTTAATCCTAGCCGTCCATCTCAGATCGGAGGGTTCGGTGCCCGTCCGGCACGCGCGCGGCACGGGGGAAGGCTAAGGCCTTCGTCCCCGGCTCCGGCCGAGCGGCGGCGAGCTCCGGCGATGGCGTGCGGCGGCCCAATGCCCTCGGTGTTGGCGAAAATGGAAAGAGGAGGGGAAGAGGGTCACAGCCGTACCGGAGTTGGCAGGAAAAGGTGACCGGCGGCGACCCGGCGACGAGAGGAGGCGGCGGAGCTCCTCGGGTTCGACGGCGACGGCGAGTTCCGGCGGTGTTCTGGCCCAACGGAGGTGGGGCCGGGGTAGAGGGTGTGGCGATGATTCGGTTGGTGCCGTCGGCGAGGATGGCGAGGGCACGGTGCGCCGGCGAAGGGCTGCCGGAGGGAAAACAGGGGAAAACCCTAAAAAGGGGGTGGCGGCCGTCGGGATTTGCGATGACTAGGCTCTAGCGGTGTGGTTCGGTTGCGGCGAGGGTGGGAGGCCTTTTATAGGGCTCGCCGGCGTGGTTATGGCATGGAAAACGAAGGAAACCCGAGGGGATTCCTTGAGCTCTCCGTCCAGCTTCCATGAGCTCGGATCCTCTTCCATTCGGGTGAAAATGCGTCGGTTTTGGGCGGAAGGATATCGCCAGCGGTCGGGGAAGGGAATCCGAGGCTCAGACTTGCGGATCCTGGCGGCCGACGGCGAAAACGGAAGGGGGGGGCGCCGGTATGGAAGGGGATCGCCCCCTTCCGTCGAAGAAGATGATCCTGACAGGTGGGGGCCACCTGTCAGGGGGCGGGCGTGGGTGAGAGAAAGGCTGACACGCGGGGCCTGCGTGGCAGCGGCAGAGGGAGCGCGGCAGAGGCTGGCGCGTGGGGTCGGCCGAGCGTGCGGGAGAGGGGAGAGGGAGGGCGCGCGCCGACAGGTGGGTCCCGCCTGTCGGTGGGCGCGGCCGGAATGGGCTGGGCCGAAAGGCCTTCGGAGGGGAACCCGGGGTTGCGGCCCAATAAGGTTTAAAATTTATTTCTCAATTAAAATAATTCCAGAATATCAATTATTTGATTAAGGCTTGAAGCACTGTTTCTAAAATTTTGTAAAAATTCTCAAAAATATTTCTTGGCCTCTAGTTTATCTCATAAAATTTTCAAGTCCAAATTTTGGTTATTTGTCTCTGTTTGGCTTAAATAGGGATCTTTTAGGATTTTCTTTAATAACAAAATTCAGAAATTCATTTAATATTATTTTTCCTTTATTTTATTCCCTTTTAATTTTGGGGCTGTTACAATCCTATCCCCCTTACAGAGAATCTCGTCCTCGAGATTCGAAGCGAACCTCGGGAAAACTGAGGGACTGAGTTCTACTGGCGCTCCAGATTAGGAGATGGAATTATATCAGAACTAGGCAAAGCGATCTCCGGAACTGGGTTGGTTGTGATTAACTTGGGGGTGTCTTCGGTTGTATCTGGGTTCTCTTTGTGGTGATCTAGGGTATGTCCTTCTGGGTTTGGAATGAAGGATGGTGCCCGCTTGGGGTAGGGGCACTTGTTGGCGTAGTGGCCTCCTTGGCGGCAGTTGTAGCACACAATCGGCTTGCCGTTCCTGTCTCTCTTGTATCCGGTAGCTTGCGCTGGTGTCTTTCTAACTGGCGGTGCTTGGGGTGGGATGTCTGAGATTGGCCCTCCGAGGATGGTTCGTGGCTTGGTAGGGGTTGGGGCTTGAGGTGGAATCACTCTGGTTTCTGGTATAATTGCTTCATTCACCAATCTTTGAAAGTTGGCGAAGTCCCCGTAGATTAGTTGAAGGGAGAGCTCGTGGTGGTGTTGCTGGAGACGGAACAACTGTGCCTGCTGTTCTTGCATCTGCTTTTGTAGTTGTTGCATCTGGGTAAGCAGTGTGGCGATCAGTTGGTTCTGTTTTGTCATCATCTCCGTAAGGGTGGGATGATAGACAACAGGGGTCTGCTGACGTCCAGCTGCACCCCACTGAGGCAGATTGCCTGTGGTGTTCCCATCGTGTGGAGCTCCTGATTCTTGGTTATTGGCCATCCTGAAGTTGAAGGGTTCAAAAAGAAGGTGCCAACATTAAGGGGAAATTGTTACTGGTTTTATTGCCTAAGATGAATAATTTGACCTAGATGCTTACATACCTTATTTTAGTTCCTTACCATCTTTCACACTCATGCCTTATATTATTTTTAATATAAATGATTTATCATGTATTTTATTCACTCAACATTCATGTTGTAATATATTCTATTAGTGTTAGAGGTTTAAGATGAAGTGATGTTGATTATATCTTATTGAATTCCTTGTTACCAAGAATTCAAGAAAATCTTTGGAACACAATTTGATGCTTAGGAGAATTTTTAGGAAAGATACTCTAGCTAATTTTAAATGAAATTTTTAGGCCCATATTTTAGCTTTCCTCTTTCTTGATTTATACTAAATCCTTTTCTTGAAATTTATTTATTAAGGGGAAATTTTATTTTTAATGCCTCGCATAAATCGAGGTGTTACAATAACCATCCCGCCGAAGAAGCCACTTGGGAAAAGGAAGACGAACTGAAGGCCCAATATCCCGAATTATTCGAGTAACGTTCCAATCTCGAGGACGAGATTCTTGTAAGGGGGATAGGTTTGTAACACCCCAAATTTTCAAAACAATAAAAATAATATTAAATTCAATTTCTTGGAATATATATTTCTGAAAATACTTTAAATACCTCTTTATACCCAATTGAACTACAGCATAGAGTAGATGGCCAAACTAGGAGGTGAAAATTTTTGTATATGATCCTAAAGCCAAGAAATATTTTTGAGAATTTTTATGAATTTTTGTCCACTTTGGAAATGCCCCAAATGATTTAATCTATTTTCTGCAATTGTTTTTAATCAGAAAATAATTTCAAACAGTAATGGGCTCCCTCCCCTCCCTTCTCTCCCTCCCGGCCGGCCCAGCCCGTTACCCCGCGCGCCTTAGACTGACATCCGGACCCCACCTGTCGGCGCCGATTCCCTCCCCTCGCGCGCGCACCCGACAACCCGGCCCCACCCGTCAGCTGCCTCCCTCGCTCGTCCGCGCTCGCTGACGAGTGGCCCCCGCCTGTCAGGGCCTTCGTCCCCGCGAGATCCGCCACCAGATCCCCCCTCGCCGGCCGAAGCCCTAATCCCGCCTCGGATCCGCCCCCGCCGGCCCCCTCCCTTAAATTCGTCGCCGGCAATGAATTCCCCTCAACGCGCTGGCCGTTTCCCCCTATTAATTTCGCCCGATTCGCGTCCAGGTGCGTTGAACCGCGTTCAACCCGAGCTCGCCGGCGTCAAATCACATTTATCTCCGGCCACCGCCAATCACGCCCCCTCTGCCCTCGCCGACGACCCTATTTAAACCCCTGCCCTCCACCGCGTTCGGTTCACGCGTTCAAGTGCACCTAGACCAAACAGAGCGCCCTCCATTCGGTTCTTAGCGCAACGCCGCCGCCCGACCTCCGGCCACCGCTCGCCGTCGCACCGGACCGCCTCCGACCACGTAGTCGCCACCATCGTGACCGCCAGGACCTCACCAAGCTCGGCCACCACTCCGTCGATGACGAACCTCGCCGGATCGCCATCGCCGCCAAGGACCCGAACGCCTCCACCGCCTCCGCTCGTCGCCGGCCTCACCCCGTCGACCTTTTCTCACCGCCGAGGTACCCCCATGATCCCCATGCCACCCTCGTTCCGTTTTAGGCCTTAGGTTCGATCACCGTCGCTCGCCGTGGCCGCTGGCCCGCTCGCCGTCGTCGGAGAAGACGACCGGCGCGGGTCGAGTACCCGTGCCGTGTCGAATTCGATTCACGCCGTGCGATCTGGATCCGACGGTGACGATTAATCCCCGCGTGCGGTTTAATCTGATCCGTCAGATCTCGGCGAAGGGGTACGTTTTAATCTCGTGCGTCCGATAGTTTTAAAATCCCGCATCGCATCTGAGCCGTCCATCGCGTACCGATTCAAACGTTTTAATCTTGGCCGTCCACGTCACTTTAACGCGTCCCGCCTCGCCCTCACGCGTCGGATCTGGATCCGACGGTCCAGATCGACCCGGCGCACGCGCACAGTGCGCGGGTTCACCGTGGGCTTGGCTCACCGTGGACCCGAGGAGTTTAAAAATTGAAAATGAATTTCAGAAATACTTTTAAACTTGTAAAATTCATATCTAATGCATTTGAACTCTAAAAATTACCATTCCAATTTCAGAAAATTCATAAAATTATCCTCTACATGTTTATGCAATAAAAACAGTAGGTTTACTTTGACATTTTCATGTTTATTCAAATAAATATTTAAATGCCTTTAGGATTAATATATGAATTCAAATGTTTGAACTTCAGAAAAATTCATATTTATTCCTTTCTATTCATATACTGCAAAACACTAAATTACCATGAACTTTTCATTTCAAAACTTATTAGGGAACTTAATATGAGACTATTCACATTTGTTTTCTAAAAAGGACAACCCTTCATTTTAATCCCTTTAAAATTATTTATGAAATAACTTTCAGAACCTTAACAATGGAAATTATTTTACTTTTAATCAAACCAACAGTAACTTATGTGCTATTAATGTAATGTTATATTGTTTGATTGAATGTGCTCTTTTTATTTTGCTTTATTATATTAAAAAGACTACGACGTCGCCGAGGAGCCGGAGTACTTCCCCGAAGTCCCTCCCTCTCCTTTTGCTGAACAAGGCAAGTCACCAAACCAATCTTTTGAGCATATTGAACCCATGTTTGATTAAACTATCGCTAAAACACATAGGTTATGTATATGCATTAGTCAAATGAACCCTTACATTATATTTATTTAGGATCCCCCGACCTTGATGTGCAACCCAAGCCATGCTATCTCGCCTAACCTCCTTGTCACCATATGGTCAATGATATTAGCTAGTGTCCAATGTATTGACACGGCCGCTATAGGATAAAAATGAGTCGTAGCAAAATGGTTCTATTATATGATCCCCGTTACTTCTTATCCTTGGAAATTCTGTTGGTGATGAGTCATGGTTGTGAGTGTATGCATGGTGGGTTCCGGGTGCAAGCTAGGGCATTGGTCGGTAGCACCCGGGGCACTATAAGGACCGGTCTGAGGGATCCGTTGCAATACACTTACGTACTAACCACAAGTCTAGTGGGTAAGTCCTAACTAAGGTATGGGTTGTTCCAAACCGAGGCCACCATTTGGAGATGGGTCAAGTTGCACCTGCGGGTGACTTGTACCAATGTGGCGCAAAAGGGGGTGCGACGTTAGCCAGGATGCGGCCCGGCGCGCCGGCGAAACCTAGAGCGGGTGGTTATCGCTTGGAACATCTCATATTGAGGTTTTGGCACGAGTTCCCGTGAAATGGGTCATCTCGTTTGGGATGAATGCGTGCCTTGTGGGTACAGTAGTACATCTCTGATCAGAGTCTTAAATCTTTTCGAAAAGCCGAGCCCACGGTCAAGGGCGGGTTGCGTGACATCCCCCAGTTAGTTTACTTTGAATATGTTTGTGCACGATGGATTGACATGTAAGGACCGTTGAGCGAGGTGGGGCTGACTGTACCCCTCGAGTTAGTTGATGTTGATGATGCTCATGTTTACTTTCCGCATGATTAAAATATGATTACACTAAATGCCATAACTGCAACTGCATTATTCTGCAATGTTAGCCATTATCCTTCCTTGTTTATTATCCTACATTATTATTTGCATTTGCGGTGGCTTGTTGAGTACTTTTTGTACTCATACCCGTTGGACCCCACAGAGGATGCTTACTACGAAGACGGTCTGGAGTAGCGACCCAGTCGGGAAGAAAAATCCTGAAGAAGATGTTCGTCATGCCGTTTTCTAATTATTCTACTTTACTGTTTTTATTAAAAACAATGATGTAATAAATATGGTCTGCGTACCATGAACACTGTCATATGTACGATTGTCGCATGATGAACCTCTTGTATTATTGTTTTTCTTATGAAATTCAATAATGTCTCGATTTGTTAAATCGGGGTGCCACAGTTCAACTAAGCGACCTCAGCCTCGTGCATGACAACATTGATGTCCATCGCCTAAGATGCGGGTCCCTCGGAAATGGGCGTGTAGTCATCGTTGAGCATGTCGTCGTCGTCGCTCGGACTAGGAGCTGAGTTGGTTATCTCAACCAGCTTGACCCTCCATACCTGTCTTGCAGCTGGCTGAGGGAGGATCTCCTCAAAGATAGCGTCTCTTTCATCCTCGGCCTTTTTCTCGCGCATCTCATGTGCCCGTAGGTGTTGTAGACGTCTTTTCTGTGATTTGGACATGCCCGAAGGTGCCCAAGATGGTTGTGGCTTGGTACCAGGCGCCATTGTTCAGTTTCTGTGATTTTTGGTCGAAGGGGTACCACCCAGGTCGGCCTCGCGTGTTTCATAATCGGAGGGTACTTCACTACGGACCTTGTCGGTTGGACCGGCCTCGTTCGACCGATCGGACCGGGCTTCGACGCTGGCCTCACCTAGAGTAGGGGACTTACCTCCGTCGGGCTTCGGCGAGGGGGCCTTCGGGATTGGGACTTCCTGAGACCCTACTTTGACTGTGATGGCTTCAGACTCCCTCTCCTTTGCCTCTTCGCGTACACCTCCCTTGGCTCCGTCCTGTGCGAGTCGATTCGGAGATACCACGGATAGCCTATGGACGATGTCTCCCTTTGCCACGTCTGTTTGTCCCTGCCAATTATAATATTCCGAAGGAAAACAAGGGACAACGTTATTTTGCGCAGGGTACCCGGGCTGCAAGGTGCACGGAGCCCACGGGGTCCCTGACCAATTGTATGACGGAGGCATCGGCGGCTCTAGTGGCTTCACCCACTACGAGCCGAACCCATTGCCCGGAGGAGGGCTCGGCCATGTCAAAGGGATTTCGGACCATATTAGTGAAGGGTCCTGCCAGGTCGGAGGTATGTTCGGCCCCTGTGGGCCGAAGCCTCCCGCCGGTGGGTTCGTCCAGAGTGGAGTTGTCACGCCCCGATTTATCAAAATCGAGACATTATTGAATTTCCATAGAAAAACAATAATACAAGAGGTCCATCATGCGACAACGTACATACGGTAAAATTCATGGTACGCAGACCATATTTATTACAACATTGTTTTAATAAAACAGTAGAGTAAAATAATTAGAAAACGGCATGACGAACTTCTTCTTCAGGATTTTCTTCTTGACTGGGTCGCTACTCCAGACCGTCTTCGAGATAAGCATCCTCTGTGGGGTCCAACGGGTATGAGTACAAAGAGTACTCAACAAGCCACCGCAAATGCAAATAATAATGCAGGATAATAAACAAGGAAGGATAAAGGCTAACAATGCGGAATAAAGCAGTTGCAGTTATGGCATTTAGTGTAATCATATTTTAATCATGCGGAAAGTAAACATGAGCATCATCAACATCAACTAACTCGAGGAGTACGTTTTACCTCCTCGCACAACGGTCCTTACATGTCAATCCATCATGCACAATCATATCCAAGGTAATCTAACTGGGGGATGTCACGCAACCCGCCCTTGACCGTGGGCTCGGCTTTTCGAAAAGATTTAAGACTCTGATCAGAGATGTACTACTGTACCCACAAGGCACGCACTCATCTCAACGAGATGACCCATTACACGGGAACTCGTGCCAAAACCTCAATATGAGATGTTCCAAGCGATAACCACCCGCTCTAGGTTTCGCCGGCGCGCCGGGCCGCATCCCGGCTAACGTCGCACCCCCTTTTGCGCCACATTGGTACAAGTCACCCGCAGGTGCAACTTGACCCATCTCCAAGTGGTGGCCTCGGTTTGGAACAACCCATACCTTAGTTAGGACTTACCCACTAGACTTGTGGTTAGTACGTAAGTGTATTGCAACGGATCCCTCAGACCGATCCTTATAGTGCCCCGGGTGCGACTGACCAATGCCCTAGCTTGCACCCGGAACCCACCATGCATACACTCACAACCATGACTCATCACCAACAGAATTTCCAAAGATAAGAAGTAACGGGATCATATAACAGAACCATTTCACTACGACTCATTTTTATCCTATAGCGGCCGTGCCAATACATTGGACACTAGCTAATATCATTGATCATATGGTGACAAGGAGGTTAGGCGAGATAGCATGGCTTGGGTTGCACATCAAGGTCGGGGGATCCTAAATAAATATAATGTAAGGGTTCATTTGACTAATGCATATACATAACCTATGTGTTTTAGCGATAGTCAATTCAGACATGGGTTCAATATGCTCAAAAGAATTGTTTGGTGACTTGCCTTGTTCAGCAAAAGGAGAGGGAGGGACTTCGGGGAAGTACTCCGGCTCCTCGGCGACGTCGTAGTCTTTTTAATATAAAGTAAAATAAAAAAAACACAACATCCAATCAAACAGTATAACATTACATTATAAACACGTAAGTTTAAGTTGGTTTGATTATAAATAAAATAAATTCAAAGATTAAAGTTCTGCAATTTATTTCTCCATTAATTTAAAGTGAATCTAAATGAATTATTGTTTTTCATAAAAAGGGTTTTTAAGTGTGTATAATACTACATTAAGTTTTCTAATCAATTTAATATAAATGATTCAGGGAAAACTCAGTGGTTTTAGTGTTTAAACAGAAAGGGACAATTATATAAGTTTTCTGGAATTTAAATATTTAAATTTACATTTAAATCCTAAGGGCATTTGAATACTTATTTAAATAAACATGAAAACGTCCAAGTAAACCTACTGTTTTTATTGCATAAACATGTAGAGAATAATTTTATATATAAAAAAAATTCCAAACTAAAATTTGAATTCTTTCTTGTGATTTTTAATTATCCATTATTCCAACCGTATTTATTTAAGATTTTATTTTATCTAACTTAAAATAATTTCCAAATTTCATTTGTATTTTCTATTCCTAAAATATTATTTTGCATAAATTCCTCCACTCAAATTTTGAATCAGTTATCATGGTATTTATTTGTTTATCTCTTTTTAATTCATTTTTAGAAAATCATGATATAAAAATAATCTAAAAGGGATTTTTAACGAAATTGAAATACGTAGTTAATATTAGATTTTGACCTAATAAATTGAGATAGATATTATTAATTTGACGAGAAAGGATCCAGTAAAAATAATGAATAAATTAAATTAAATAGATTATCAAGGATTTAGGAACGATACGAAAATAATCTATATATTATATATATCGTAATCAAACCGTGACATAAAGGATATCCCTAAAACTTAATATATTGAAAGCGGAATATATTAATATGACATAATTTCAGAAAAATATAGGGAAAGAAGAGGGATCCTCACCCAACCGAGGGGACAAGGCTGAGACACGGCGAGGGCGCTCGGCGCAAGGGAAGATCTAGCACGGCCAGCGGACGGGCGGCGCGCAGCAGGGGCAGCTGCACTGCTCTCGGTGCAGCGGGCGGCGTGACGAAGGGGCACGCGACGCGGGAGGCGGCGCACGGCGATGGCGCGTGGCAGAACGGCTGCGGCGCGCTGTGAACAGGGCGGACTGGTGCGGCGGTGGAGAAAGGGGTGGCGGCGCATCGGTACAAGCGAGTAGGCGACTCGGTGCAAGGGAAAACGAGAGGTGCACTAGGTTTTTATAGAGGGAGGGGTCTAGGGTTGACGCACAGGAATTAAGGACGTGGCTCTGGTTATTTCGGGCGGCACCGGCGGGGATCACGGGCGGGCAGCGTGCATGGCGCGGTTACGGTCGCGAGGCGGCGTGGACTGGTCCTGGGTCAGGGAGCAGCTAGGGCTGGGTCGGCGCAGAGCGAGCCAGGAGGAAGGGGGGCGACGCTAGACGGAGTAGGAGCAGGAGCACCGGAGAAGAAAGGAGAGAAAAAATGGAGGAGAGAGGAGGAGGTGCGAGACTGGAGCTGAAGGAGGAAGAAAGGCTGGGGCGCGGGATGCATGCATGGTGGGACCCATGCGTGCGGGATTACCGAGCTGTAGGTGCATGCACGACCGGATGGAGGCGGGGTCCACAGCCGGATTGCAGGGGGAGCATTCATGGGCGGGGAGGCTGCATGCAACGCATAACACCGAATAGGAGAGAGAAAGTGAGTGGCCGGATGGAAGTAATTAAGGAAATAATTAAAGAAATAATTAAGGAATTAATTAAGGGATTAATTAGGGAATTTTAATTTCATTAATTTCTGAAACGTTGTGTTATAAAAATCCTAAAAATTCAAATAAAATTTCTAAGACAAATTCTTGACTTGGAAAATTTTATAAAGTTTTCCAAAATAAAATTTGAATTATTTCTTAAAAATTTTGATTCTCCAATTTAGAATAATTGTTGAAGTTCATTTCAATTTCCTATGCTGTTTGCAAAGGTCCTAAAATTTTATAAAAATTTCTAAAATTTAGTTTGTCTTTGAGGAATTTAACATAAATATATTAACTCAAATTTTGAATTATCACTATTTTTATCTATTCATGTTTAGGAATTCAAAATATAAAAATGGTTTTAAAAGCAGTCAAGCGGTTGTTGCAGGTGCAGGTGCATGCAAGCGGCGGGGCCCACGCGGGATGTGCGCGCACTGCATGCGGCTGCATGCACACGCAGGGCGGTTAAAGCCGGAAAAAAAATCTGGTGATTAAGGAATTTAATTAAGGAATTAATTAATTAATTTCAGAAACGGTATTTTAATTATTTATTATTTTAGTCATTAATTAGTCAAACTTAATTTTTGCATTTAATATTATTATATTCTCCAATTTATTTATTTCTGAAAATTAATGTTAGGATTCATGGTAAAAAGTGAAAAGTTTTTGGAAGGTTTGGAGTTTAAAATAAATTTAGAAATTTTGGATTTCAAATAAATCACTCATTTATATTTTAAAGAATAATCGGTGATCGAGAATATTTGTATTCACATCGAAATTAAATATTCAGAACTTGAACGCAAAATTAAGGCTTTAAATTCATTTCGGTATTTAAAATATAATAAAGATTTAAAAATGTATTTTTCTATGGAGTTTAAACCATTTGAATGAAAAATGTATTTTTAATTTTCACAAACAATAAGGAAATATTATTTCTAATTGAAATGCTTTATCACAACATTCACGTTGAAATATATTTTATTAGTTAGTGTTAGAGTCTTGCGATGAAATGTTATTGATTATATATTATTTAATTTCTTTTACGCCAAAAATTCTAGAAAGATTTTTGGGATGCAAGTTAGAGCAACGCAAATTTTTAGGAAAATACTCGAGCTACGATTTATTTTTAAATGAAATTTTTAAGTTCGTATTTTAGCTCACTTATTTATGATCTACATTTAATATTTTTTTCTAAATTCATTTATTAATTAATTAATTTTATTTTTTTAACGCCTTACAAAAATCAGGGCGTTACAAATCTAACCCCCTTAACAAGAATCTCGTCCCGAGATTCGAAAAAGTTATAAGTAGATGGTTAAGGATAGGCTTCAATTTTTTTTTTGGATTACTCCTTTAAACAGAAGGCTTCAAGATTGCATCTTCGGGATTGGGCTTGACTTGGCTAGGGCTTTCTTGACGATGTTTCTTGGCTTCCTAGTTGGAGTTGATCACTTTGAACCGAATGATGGCGTCATACCTTAAGCACAAGCTTTTGGTAATTTTTCCTCTTTTCGTAATGGACATATGATGGGTATATAGGAAAGAGGGAAGTGGAGAATAGGAAAGAGTAAGATCAGATCTATAGATAGGACCTTAATCATTTTTTTTCTAATGTGCGTAGTGGTCAATCATTTCAATTCAAGCAAACAACCTAATATGATTACATCATGAGAGACGATGTAAACATACGCTATATAAAAAAATCAAGCAATTCGTTCTAAAACTAACGATATCTAGGGGCTCCTACACTTGACATTCTCCGCGAACGATGCTAAGGGCTGCTTCTTGGCTCGTTGTCTCTGATCCAATTGCCTTGGCTTTGACGGTGAAGAAAAGGGAGATCCTTGTCTGTAGAGCCCTTCAATGAATCCCTCGTGCTCGTGAGAATAGACGAGAATTAAGATTGTCATCTAAATTTTTTTGGTCACTAGTAGAAAATGAAGTGGGATTGAGTCAAGGTTACAAAGCAAAAGAGTAATTTTTTTGCAAATAATATTTTTTTAAGGATTTTCAAAATAGGTCCTAAAGAGGGTCTGTTTGGCTTCCTACAGTCAAGTCGGCTCTGATACCATCTTGTCACGCCCCGATTTATCAAAATCGAGACATTATTGAATTTCCATAGAAAAACAATAATACAAGAGGTTCATCATGCGACAACGTACATACGGTAAAATTCATGGTACGCAGACCATATTTATTACAACATTGTTTTAATAAAACAGTAGAGTAAAATAATTAGAAAACGGCATGACGAACTTCTTCTTCAGGATTTTTCTTCTTGACTGGGTCGCTACTCCAGACCGTCTTCGAGATAAGCATCCTCTGTGGGGTCCAACGGGTATGAGTACAAAGAGTACTCAACAAGCCACCGCAAATGCAAATAATAATGCAGGATAATAAACAAGGAAGGATAAAGGCTAACAATGCGGAATAAAGCAGTTGCAGTTATGGCATTTAGTGTAATCATATTTTAATCATGCGGAAAGTAAACATGAGCATCATCAACATCAACTAACTCGAGGAGTACGTTTTACCTCCTCGCACAACGGTCCTTACATGTCAATCCATCATGCACAATCATATCCAAGGTAATCTAACTGGGGGATGTCACGCAACCCGCCCTTGACCGTGGGCTCGGCTTTTCGAAAAGATTTAAGACTCTGATCAGAGATGTACTACTGTACCCACAAGGCACGCACTCATCTCAACGAGATGACCCATTACACGGGAACTCGTGCCAAAACCTCAATATGAGATGTTCCAAGCGATAACCACCCGCTCTAGGTTTCGCCGGCGCGCCGGGCCGCATCCCGGCTAACGTCGCACCCCCTTTTGCGCCACATTGGTACAAGTCACCCGCAGGTGCAACTTGACCCATCTCCAAGTGGTGGCCTCGGTTTGGAACAACCCATACCTTAGTTAGGACTTACCCACTAGACTTGTGGTTAGTACGTAAGTGTATTGCAACGGATCCCTCAGACCGATCCTTATAGTGCCCCGGGTGCGACTGACCAATGCCCTAGCTTGCACCCGGAACCCACCATGCATACACTCACAACCATGACTCATCACCAACAGAATTTCCAAAGATAAGAAGTAACGGGATCATATAACAGAACCATTTCACTACGACTCATTTTTATCCTATAGCGGCCGTGCCAATACATTGGACACTAGCTAATATCATTGATCATATGGTGACAAGGAGGTTAGGCGAGATAGCATGGCTTGGGTTGCACATCAAGGTCGGGGGATCCTAAATAAATATAATGTAAGGGTTCATTTGACTAATGCATATACATAACCTATGTGTTTTAGCGATAGTCAATTCAGACATGGGTTCAATATGCTCAAAAGAATTGTTTGGTGACTTGCCTTGTTCAGCAAAAGGAGAGGGAGGGACTTCGGGGAAGTACTCCGGCTCCTCGGCGACGTCGTAGTCTTTTTAATATAAAGTAAAATAAAAAAAACACAACATCCAATCAAACAGTATAACATTACATTATAAACACGTAAGTTTAAGTTGGTTTGATTATAAATAAAATAAATTCAAAGATTAAAGTTCTGCAATTTATTTCTCCATTAATTTAAAGTGAATCTAAATGAATTATTGTTTTTCATAAAAAGGGTTTTTAAGTGTGTATAATACTACATTAAGTTTTCTAATCAATTTAATATAAATGATTCAGGGAAAACTCAGTGGTTTTAGTGTTTAAACAGAAAGGGACAATTATATAAGTTTTCTGGAATTTAAATATTTAAATTTACATTTAAATCCTAAGGGCATTTGAATACTTATTTAAATAAACATGAAAACGTCCAAGTAAACCTACTGTTTTTATTGCATAAACATGTAGAGAATAATTTTATATATAAAAAAAATTCCAAACTAAAATTTGAATTCTTTCTTGTGATTTTTAATTATCCATTATTCCAACCGTATTTATTTAAGATTTTATTTTATCTAACTTAAAATAATTTCCAAATTTCATTTGTATTTTCTATTCCTAAAATATTATTTTGCATAAATTCCTCCACTCAAATTTTGAAT
Organism: Zizania palustris; assembly: GCA_019279435.1. NCBI lineage: Eukaryota > Viridiplantae > Streptophyta > Magnoliopsida > Poales > Poaceae > Zizania > Zizania palustris. The sequence goes on from JAAALK010000289.1 coordinate 47,102,398, forward strand.
CAGTTATCATGGTATTTATTTGTTTATCTCTTTTTAATTCATTTTTAGAAAATCATGATATAAAAATAATCTAAAAGGGATTTTTAACGAAATTGAAATACGTAGTTAATATTAGATTTTGACCTAATAAATTGAGATAGATATTATTAATTTGACGAGAAAGGATCCAGTAAAAATAATGAATAAATTAAATTAAATAGATTATCAAGGATTTAGGAACGATACGAAAATAATCTATATATTATATATATCGTAATCAAACCGTGACATAAAGGATATCCCTAAAACTTAATATATTGAAAGCGGAATATATTAATATGACATAATTTCAGAAAAATATAGGGAAAGAAGAGGGATCCTCACCCAACCGAGGGGACAAGGCTGAGACACGGCGAGGGCGCTCGGCGCAAGGGAAGATCTAGCACGGCCAGCGGACGGGCGGCGCGCAGCAGGGGCAGCTGCACTGCTCTCGGTGCAGCGGGCGGCGTGACGAAGGGGCACGCGACGCGGGAGGCGGCGCACGGCGATGGCGCGTGGCAGAACGGCTGCGGCGCGCTGTGAACAGGGCGGACTGGTGCGGCGGTGGAGAAAGGGGTGGCGGCGCATCGGTACAAGCGAGTAGGCGACTCGGTGCAAGGGAAAACGAGAGGTGCACTAGGTTTTTATAGAGGGAGGGGTCTAGGGTTGACGCACAGGAATTAAGGACGTGGCTCTGGTTATTTCGGGCGGCACCGGCGGGGATCACGGGCGGGCAGCGTGCATGGCGCGGTTACGGTCGCGAGGCGGCGTGGACTGGTCCTGGGTCAGGGAGCAGCTAGGGCTGGGTCGGCGCAGAGCGAGCCAGGAGGAAGGGGGGCGACGCTAGACGGAGTAGGAGCAGGAGCACCGGAGAAGAAAGGAGAGAAAAAATGGAGGAGAGAGGAGGAGGTGCGAGACTGGAGCTGAAGGAGGAAGAAAGGCTGGGGCGCGGGATGCATGCATGGTGGGACCCATGCGTGCGGGATTACCGAGCTGTAGGTGCATGCACGACCGGATGGAGGCGGGGTCCACAGCCGGATTGCAGGGGGAGCATTCATGGGCGGGGAGGCTGCATGCAACGCATAACACCGAATAGGAGAGAGAAAGTGAGTGGCCGGATGGAAGTAATTAAGGAAATAATTAAAGAAATAATTAAGGAATTAATTAAGGGATTAATTAGGGAATTTTAATTTCATTAATTTCTGAAACGTTGTGTTATAAAAATCCTAAAAATTCAAATAAAATTTCTAAGACAAATTCTTGACTTGGAAAATTTTATAAAGTTTTCCAAAATAAAATTTGAATTATTTCTTAAAAATTTTGATTCTCCAATTTAGAATAATTGTTGAAGTTCATTTCAATTTCCTATGCTGTTTGCAAAGGTCCTAAAATTTTATAAAAATTTCTAAAATTTAGTTTGTCTTTGAGGAATTTAACATAAATATATTAACTCAAATTTTGAATTATCACTATTTTTATCTATTCATGTTTAGGAATTCAAAATATAAAAATGGTTTTAAAAGCAGTCAAGCGGTTGTTGCAGGTGCAGGTGCATGCAAGCGGCGGGGCCCACGCGGGATGTGCGCGCACTGCATGCGGCTGCATGCACACGCAGGGCGGTTAAAGCCGGAAAAAAAATCTGGTGATTAAGGAATTTAATTAAGGAATTAATTAATTAATTTCAGAAACGGTATTTTAATTATTTATTATTTTAGTCATTAATTAGTCAAACTTAATTTTTGCATTTAATATTATTATATTCTCCAATTTATTTATTTCTGAAAATTAATGTTAGGATTCATGGTAAAAAGTGAAAAGTTTTTGGAAGGTTTGGAGTTTAAAATAAATTTAGAAATTTTGGATTTCAAATAAATCACTCATTTATATTTTAAAGAATAATCGGTGATCGAGAATATTTGTATTCACATCGAAATTAAATATTCAGAACTTGAACGCAAAATTAAGGCTTTAAATTCATTTCGGTATTTAAAATATAATAAAGATTTAAAAATGTATTTTTCTATGGAGTTTAAACCATTTGAATGAAAAATGTATTTTTAATTTTCACAAACAATAAGGAAATATTATTTCTAATTGAAATGCTTTATCACAACATTCACGTTGAAATATATTTTATTAGTTAGTGTTAGAGTCTTGCGATGAAATGTTATTGATTATATATTATTTAATTTCTTTTACGCCAAAAATTCTAGAAAGATTTTTGGGATGCAAGTTAGAGCAACGCAAATTTTTAGGAAAATACTCGAGCTACGATTTATTTTTAAATGAAATTTTTAAGTTCGTATTTTAGCTCACTTATTTATGATCTACATTTAATATTTTTTTCTAAATTCATTTATTAATTAATTAATTTTATTTTTTTAACGCCTTACAAAAATCAGGGCGTTACAGGAGTTGAGCTCGTCCACTAGAGTCCAAACTCGTTTTGCGCAGGGTTCGACCACTTAGGGTCAAAAAGTGTGTTGACACAAAAGTGTGCCTCGCACTTGGGTCAGTTCGACGATCCAAAAGTGTGCGGATACTTAGGGACATGCCTAAGCGTAACACAATGCTGACGTCGCATTCCGATTACCCTTAACAGTGGCAAGAGGGGTGGAGTCGCCACGTAATCAGATCACACAGAAATAATCCAATTAGCCGAAAAGAAATATATTAGATAAAATAAACCAGCACGTTGAATGAAGCCTCACTGATTCGAAGTTACTGTGTGAAGGGGTTCACCGAAGGGTACCTTCGGCGTCTGGTGTGAAGGGTCTCGCCAAAGGTAGTCTTCGACGTTCGGACTAATTTGGCCGAAGATAGGCTCCGAACAGATCCTGACGTGAAATCACCTCCGAGTAGCGGGGTTTGGTGCAAAGTCTCTAACACGGCAAAATATTACAAACGCAACGCATTGGCATGACTTCGTCTGGCGTGAGGTACAAACGTACTGAAGCCTGACGTGACGAAGCCTGCTGCAGAGCGTGTTGGCGCGCGGGACTTGGTCAGACCGACAACAGTGTGATAGCCTGACACAGGTAGTCAAAGCAGTATTTCCGCCGATGGGTGTTCTGACGACCTCCGAAACCAGCTTCCTAGATCTGGACACCTCCAACAAAGGGCTCCGAGGGCGAAAACCTACAACAGAACAGAAATCAAGTGCCAATTCGGCCTGAAGACCGAATATGCTAAGTGTTGCGGTAGAGGAACGAAGGTAGCAATCTGTTACGTAGATTAACGAATACTTCACAGGCGAAGTAACAAGGCGATAGCAATCTGTTACGTAGATTAGCGGGTACTTCACAGGCGAAGTAACAAGGATTACCACTGTTTCGACGTGTCCGACGGAGGGCTTCCAGGCAAACCCACGAAGGTTGCAGAATAGTAAATAAAAGTAAAGGTACAGTTCAAAGCTAGGGTTTTGTGATTAATTTGTGTTGGGGGCTTTAATGAACCGGCCTCACCCCTACATTTATAGGGGCTAGTCTTCTAATCTCTAAGATTAATCTGGTGGGATTCGACCTAATCACGCTTTAGGGATAAAAATATAGCTAGAATTAAACTCAAACGCTATCTCCAAACAGCCCGAAGTGGACCTTCGATAGGGCCTGCCGAAGCCTGCTCCTCGAGCCGAAGCTTCGGCGAGGTAGGCTTCCGAAGGCCTTCGAGCCAAAGGTAGCAGGCCACTAGAAGGCTTCTAAAACCCAAGGCTTAATGGGCCTTCGGCCCTGTAGGGCTTCAGTCTGGATCAGGACATCTGTATTTTTGGCCCAATTTACCAAAATTGATATTTTGATAATCTTGACCATTAATGCTATTTTTTGCTATCAACAAAAAGTTAGGGCCATTTTTGAGTGGCCCAACCCATCTAGGCCCGACGTGCTTTGGGTTATGTATGGGCTTAGCTAACACTACTTCAAACCAGTCCGACCTGACCCTTAAATTTATTAGACCAAAATGGTTCGGTCCATTTTAGGTCATGGCCCGAAGACACAGGCCAGACCAGGCGAGCACGACCAAGTCCCAGCTCTACGCCCGCCGGTCCTCCGGCCGTATGCCTGTGCCCGTATTTTTCGTTTTTCCGCAACTCCTTCCCCCACGCGCGCAGCTTTTGGATAATGGAGAGGGAGAGAGGTAATGGAGAGGAAGCCGTTGTGGCATCCCCACCTCTCCCACCATCGCCTCCCAGTCGCAGGCCTTGTCCCCAGCCGCCCTAACCGCTGACGTCTTCCCGCCTCTCGTTTCCTTCTCAGCCACAAGAAGCCCAAGGCGAACTAGCTGGGTGTTGCTCCGCGGCGTTAGCCAAGTCGCCAGACCGAGACGCCCAGCCGAGGAGGCTGGAGAATGGAGATGGTAGGCTCCGAGCGCCGCGGCTGTGCTAGTGCTCCACCTGGTCGTCTGCTCCGTACGTCCTCTTCCTCTTCCCCATCCCGGCCCGCACGCACCTGTGTGGGCGCTCTCCTACCGCCCCCCCCCACCGTTGCTGTTGAGGTGGCGGCGGACGAGGATGATGAGGAATGGAACTATAGAAGGTCGCGTTGCAGCAATGTCAAGAGATTAAGGCATGTTCGAGTTCCAGGAGAGTCTATAGCAGCCACTTCGGCAACTGCTACTGGATTGGGCAAATCCTATACGTTGCCCAGATACGCGGATACGGATGAATACAGATACGCGATACCATGATACTTCGATACGTCATTTTTCAAAAAACACGGATACGACGATACACATATACATATATATATATACAGATATATATACATATATATACATATATACATACATACATATGCCCACAAATATTAGTAATACATTAAGAATAAGAAAAAAGTAATAAAACTATTTATCAATCTATAAATTTTACATGGTAAATAAATAAACAATAGGGTGAATAAAACAACATAGCGAATAACTTAAATTAAACCAAAAACAACTTTTTCATAAAAGTGAACAAAAGCTAGCAACGCATCTGCGCATGAAGTGAACAAACCCTGTAGGCAGCCAATAGCCAATGCATGAAGTGAAGTCCTGAGGACCGAAGTCAAAGCTGAGAGAAACAAAGAGAGGACCTCTACTCGTGTGGCGGGTGGTGGTGGCCTCTGGCTCCCAGGCGTCGACGGGAGGCGGCAGCCTAGCCTCAGGCGTCGACAGGAGGCGGCAGCCCAGCCCTAGTCGTCACGACGGGAGGCGGTGGGGCTAGTCCCAGGCGGCCCAGCCCTAGGCGTCGCAACGGGAGGCGACAACCCTAGCTCCAGGCGACGCGAAGGGAGGCGGTGGGGCTAGTCCCAAGCAACGCGACCAGAGGCAGTGGGACCATCCCCCGGCGGCGAGACGGGAGTGCGACAGTGGGAATGGATCTGCGCAACCGTATCAGGAAGAATCCGATACGTATCCGTTTTTATTTATTTATTTTAAAATACGAAAATAGATGGATACGTATCCGTATCAGATACCGTATCTGACACGGGTACGCCAATTTTGGGACGTATCCATGCTACGCAGGGCAAATCTCTTTCCCCTCCATTACCGAAAGTTGGAAAATCACCAGCCATATGAGTAAACCTGTTGTACACTCAGTCTCTGTAAGTTCTATCATATCAGCATCTGAGTTGTCCTAGATAAATTGTTTTCATCATTCCATAATTTGTTATCTATGGTTCTATTCCTACTAGATTGAGCCATAAGAGAAAGAGATAAAAAGGAGTTAACAATATAACATTGAATAACAACCAAAAAACAAAAAATGTCAAACCGAGCGGTAACTGAGCCCAATTGCTCATTAGCCATTGAGTTCAAAGTTTTAATTTAAAATTGGGAATTCGAATTTTGGCCGTTTGCTATGGTTACCGGCTGTCCGCTCGTGGCCAGTTTGAAATATGCATATATAATCTTCGTACAATATTGTAACCCATTTTACTTTCACAATTTATTGATTTAACTTTGTATGTTGTGTCAGCTATCACTGTTATTCAATATATGATGTAGAAATATGTTTCTGCTCTACTCTTATTGCATGCTATTTAAAACATCGGTTAGATGCTAGCTCTCCATTTTAATCATGATGGCACATCAAAACATGGTATTTTGAACACTATTATTTTATTCTTTTAGCGTATTAATTATTGTCTTGATAAACATTAACAAAATGCTCTAATTATATCCATACATATATAGATACTGAATTCATTATGACCCTAACAATTTTACTTTGTATAAAAAGAAAAGTTATACTTCCTATCATCAGTAATTTAGTTTAATTAATTTTTTTTCGTATATTTGCTTAACATGGATTTTATTTCTTATCATCACAACATTACTAAGTGTATTTGAATAAGTATATATCATACTCTAAATAGACGTTTATCATTAAGAATAATACTCCGTTCCGTTGCAAAGCACGATATCTTACAAGTTATTGATAACAAGTTGATAAATAGTTAAGGACAGTGGTCATACATAGGCCCCAAGCACCCCCCTGGGTGGTGGCTGTGGTTAGGCCACAATGGCCAAGCACCAAGTTTTAAGTGCCACCACCTGATCATTCCTCATCAGGCATCAGCTGCAATGAAACTATGTGTTCTAACCTCACCACCTCCTTCACTTTGATTCTTCTTGTCTACCTAGTTTAAAATATTCTGATCACGGGGTTTGATTTAAAAGTGATTCTTCTTTTTTTTTTCTCTTCTTCGATGTTGTAACTCCCTATGTAAAAACTCTAGCTCCCTATGTAAAACTCTTTATTTTCCTTCTTAATGCATCGCAACCGGTTCTCCCGCTAGCCTTAAAAAAATACTCCGGTCACGCACACTCTCTCTCACTAACACTAAATATCTAGTATTCTAGTTAACGGTGGAGTCAAAAATATGTCACATTTAAATATGATCATTTATGAATTTTGAATGTTTTCATATAATTTAATGAAAATTCAATGAAAACAAGAAGTTAGGTGATGAACTCAAACTCCACAGCTGTCCTATACCTATATCTGTCCCTAGATCTAACACACCAAGGTCTCATGTACCAAATGAGATACTCCACGCCCAATCTCACCATGACTGACATGTGAATCCAATGATACTGTATCTACAGTTAGACACATGCATGTCAATGGCAAAGTCGCTCTGCAGTTGAAAGAACCTCTCTCCTCTCTCTCCTCATGTGCTAGCAAAATATCAATACATGAATATATGTTGCCACCTCCAAACAGTCTACACTTGAAGGATATAAATGCCTAGCCATGATATATGTCATTACAATTTTTTGTATTTTGAAAAATGCCGTCAATGACGATGGTAGATCTCATTATTTTAAAACTGGAAAAATTATAATGACATAGAAAAATTTAACCCTATTTATACATGGTTCTCTACACAACAGACCGTATCCTCTCCTGCAGGTACTACCCAAGTTTTGCCCCAGACAAGAACCTTACAGACATCTTTGTTTGGAGCTAGGTCCGGTGAGGACAGCAATGGCTATGCACCGTCGTCTCTCCCAGGGGGATCCTCCCCAAGGTTGGCCATGGGAGGGCAGGGAGGTGGCCATGTACACGACGAACCTGAGCTGCCCGCACCACTACGAGAGGGAGCACCTGTTTGAGAAGCCATTGACTCCCAGCGATGTGGGCAAGCTCAACAGGCTGGTGATCCCCAAGCAGCACGCCGAGAGGTACTTCCCTCTCAGAAGAGACTCGGCGGCGACAGCGAGAAGGGTCTGCTCCTCTCCTTCGAGGACGACGACGACGACGACTCCGGTACTCCTACTGGACGAGCAGCCAGAGCTACGTGCTCACCAAGGGCTGGAGCCGGTACGTCAAGGAGAACCACCTCAATGCCGGCGACGTCGTGCACTTCGAGCGGGGGCGTGGCCACCTTGGCACCGGCGACCGGCTATTATTCATCGGCTGCAGGCGCCGACGCGCCGTGGCGATTGAGACCGCCGCTGTTAGCCAATAAACCTGATCGGCTACATTCCAAGGCCATCATGTGTGTCGTGCATGTGTGCATGTTGGTTAGAGCCGGGTGAGCTGCGTGTGCATGCGTTCAGGAGTTAGTTGAGTGCATGGTGATCAGCACGGAGGAGGCAGCCGCATGTGCGCCAGAACGAGCGGTCGTTCTCGCATGGCGACGCGCCAGGTCGTGCGGATCGTGAGCGAGTTAACCGGTATGGAGTACATGCTCCTGCGGTGTGTGCCCTCACGCCATGTACCGCTCCATTGTAAATTGAGTCAAACATAATGTAGGATACAAGGCGTTTGGCGGCTAGGGCATTTGGACAAAATACACATAAAAATTTAGAATCAAGGATAATTGAGCATATAAACATATGCAGTACAAAACTACATGTCTTCATTACATCATCAATCAAGCACATAAATTTAATCTGAAGTTTTCAGCACATAAACATATGTATACAGAACTACATGTATATATTCATTACATCATCAATCAAACACAAAAATTTAATATGATGATTGCAGCCGCCGCCTCCATGGTCAATTGCTGCAGCCAACGGCCACCGCCGCCGATGTTCGCATCAGCACTGCAGCAGTCGTCGTCTCTATTTTATAGGAGGGAATTGAGAGGGATACCAAATACAGTGACTAGGGTTTGAACGTATTTTAGCCAGCTAATTGCAGCTATTAGCAGAAGAAATCACTTAGCGCTAAACGATAGCTAGTCTAACTTTAACTCTGTCAACTGGCTAGCTATAGCCAACTATTTGAAACCTTGCTTACAGCTCCTGATCATCGGGGTCATGCATCCTACCCTACCAGCCCTGTCAATTCCTACGCCTACCATCGCTGCTCGCTAGATCAAGAACACAGCGAGATAATACACGCAGGTGATCTGACACATAATTTTTAAAGTTCATATTTATAATTTTAAAAAATAACTTAGATTAATATTTGGAAATCTTTTTATATGTTATTGTATTAAGTAACTAATGATTAACTTTTTATATTGAAAATGGTACTTCCTTGCATAATATTACAACTTAGGACCGGGTTTAAATTTTCATATTACAATGAATTAATGCTTCTCAGATTTGTTATAATATTAAAATGTTAAATTTGGTGTTAAGTCTCAATAATACGAGACGGAGGGATCATAAAAAATGATATATCTTATATCATTGAAAACCAAGTAAAAAAACTTAATTCTAGAATGGCCGTGGTATATATAAATCTACGGCACTCAAGAACAAATTAAAGCACTGTGATAACATGCATGCATGCAGCTAGCTACACAAGTACGTCTAGTCCAGAGAGAAATATGTGGCTTGCACCACCAGGGCTGGCCGACGAACAATTTGCAGGAGAGTCGCATAGAGACGCGGACACCAGGAGCAGCGGCGCGGCGGCGGCGCCGCCGTCGTCGAGGCGGCTGAGGCTGTTCGGCGTAAACGTCGACTGCGGCCCAGCTGAGCCGGAGGCAGATCAGGCGACGACGGCAACATCATTGTACGGCTGCATGCACCACCAGAGCCCCTACGCTGCAGTGTCCACGCAGTGCCAAATTACTGGTCAGTGATCTGAATTCTTAACCATGACCGAGTTCATCAGTTGCAAATGATCATTTTTTTCACCTAAACTAGATGTACAAAACCAATTATTATAATTTTTTATATTCTCTCCTTTTATCTTCTTCCGACGATTAACAGGGGCAGTTCATAAGATGATGAGGAGATCTGAGGCCAAGCACTTAAACTAACTCCAGATCCATTAATTTAGATATACTACTGCTCTGCACCAAGTGACAGGTTTGAATTGACCTGTGGAAGGGAAAAGAAGGAAGTGGGGGAATTCCCTTGTTTCCTGGGCAATCTCGCTTCCATGCATCCCCAGAGTGCCCTCTTCTTTCTTGTCTTCCATAAACCCTACTTACATACAGTGCCAGGGTCATTTCACCAGCTGTTGGGTTTTATGAAACCACAGGTTGAAAAGGAAAAGGAGAGTAGGAGAGGAAGAGTGTTAGGACCGGCATCCACTATGAGAGGCGCCGGCCCTAGAGAGACCCAAGGGGCCTAGATGTTATCCGTGTTATCCTATTTCATATATTTTGTTTTGCATATTAGATTCAATTCCATTTTAGATAAGATTGTATTAGAACTATAAATACTCCTTAAAAGCTATAGAATAAATCAGATCTGAGTAACAAAATAGTTGCCTCGGGTTTCCCCAATCCCCCTACTTCTGCCCTCACGGTGCACACACACTGATCGGCGCCCTAGCGGCAGATCCTCCCCCTAACCATCCCTATAATCTGTGACCTAAGAAGCCAAGTCCTACCAAAGAGAAATGGTGACACATGGAAAAACACAGGAAGGGAATTAAAGTATAAGCCATAAGAGATATGATGGTGACAAAACCTCTTTCTACCTGCTTAATTTTTGCTTCTTTTCAATGTCCATGCCTGGGATTGAGAATACGGGTTTAGGAGAAAGTATAAGCCATAAGGGTTAACCAAAGAAATAACGCACATGATGCATACCGATAAGATAAGCAGGCAATTGAAGTAACCAAGCCATGATTAAAATGATGATGCGTGATGCGTCAGTGTCACATGACTACATGAGTGACTGACCCACAAAACTGGGAACATGGACCCAACTCAAACCGGACCTACAAAAGGCTAATGCTCCATTCATATTAGTTGTTTACTTATATAATTGAAAAACAATATTAACATCTATAATGTTAAATAAATACACTAATAATTTAGATTTTGTGATAGATTTAATAAAACTAATTTGATGTCGATTTTTCTATAAAATTGGTCAAGGTTGAAGAATCTTAACGTAAACGATTAATAATATGAAACGAAGAATCCAGTATGATATACTCACCAGGCATCAGCCCCCAAGATCCCATTTTCTTTACAAGAAGCTGCTGCCTTCATGAAGACCATGACTACCAGTCCACAAGACATGGATAATCAGATGAATGGTCATCTCTTGTGAGCATTATTTGATGTTTCCTGAGTAGCTGATAGTGGTTCTACTCGCCAGCTTTTGTACACAAACAGTACTTTCCTAGAAAAACAGGTGTAACACTAAGGGAGAACGGGAGTTTATTTGCCGAGTGCCACACGTCGTACATGAAAACCTTCTCGAAGATTCTCCAATTTCTAAACGTCGAACATGAAAACTTTGTCGAAACATTATGAAATTTTTACCATAGAATATATGTATGATATAATATCATGTAAAGTATCACATTTTTTAGGCTTCAATTTATTTTTCTATAATTAAAAAACCTTGGTGCTCCATGTTGCCGCCGGAGTGTCGTAAATTAGATTTTAAATATTTAGTTATATTTAGTTGTAAAAGATTACAAATGGACTCATGAACATAAATATGATTTTTACATAATTTGTAAGTCATTATTTCATGTACATGCAGTTAAAATTTGACCTACTTCGAATTAAATCCTAGAAACATGGTTAATTATTTAAAAATAGCAAAGTCACATAGAAAAATATAAAACTTTACCATGAATTAAAAAATGTTGAAATATAACTAAAAAAATCAATTTCAAAACATGTTTAAAATATGACATGGACTCAAAATGTGTTTTCACATAAAATAATGAGATTGTTTACTTTGCCGAGTGCCATGTTAAAAAACACTCGGCAAACTTTGTGTTTGCCGAGTGTCCGTTAGTGGCACTCAGCAAACCCTAGTTTCCCTTTGTGTCGTTATAATGGCGGTAGGAAACCTGGGGCAGTGGGATTTTTTCACTTGTTTGCCAAGTGCCTTATCCGTGGCACTCGGCAAACAAGTTTGTTTGCCGTGTATAATATGTTTGCCAAATGTATTTCATGATACACTCGGTAAATCAGAGTTTATCGAGTGTCCAAAGAAATGCACTCGGCAAACTTTTAGGTGCTCAGCAAACATGTTGTTTCCGGTAGTGTAACATGCACAGATGGTGGATCAAAGGGTATTATGTAAGGGACCAAAGATATGTCCGGTTCTATCATGATGCAGAAACTATGCATGGCCAGTAGGTTGTTAGAACACTGTAAGGATGTAATCTATTAATCGTATTATATTATTGGTGGGTATAATAAAAAAATTGCATCCATTTTTTCTCATGCATATTCATATATATGAAACAAAACTTACATATGTTTCCATGTGTCGGTACAAAAATCAAATCATGGTTTTTTTAAGTGGCCTGTAATGCATGACCGAATAACTATTCAGTATATATAAAAAATAAGGACTCACCTGTGCAGCTGTGCTTCCATTTGCTATGCACAGTTCAGATGATAGTGTTTGACATTACACCAAATGGGACCAGCAGCATCACATTATTGACTTGAATGGCAAAGAATATGAATATAAGTCCCGACACAGATCTTTATTAGTGGCAATAATTTGCTACATGATGAGGGTACCACTGGTAGATGATTGCTATTCCTCATTCAGTCCTAGATCACCAGAAGTTCCCACAAGAACATGAGCCTGAAGAATGGTGAATGCCTCAAGTTGTATTCCATGCTCAAGGGGCTACAAATAGGCAGTACAACACGCAAGGGTTTACAGGAGCGGTGATGAAGAACACCGCTAGTCAATGGCCTACATCTATGGAGAAGGAAGAGGCGTGACGGTGAGGGCCGGAACTCCTGGAAGACGTGGCCGTTGTGGAGTCCCGTTGGTGGAGTCCGTTAGAGGAAGAACACGTTCCAATAGCCCCCCTCAGCCTGGACGTGGTAGAATGTTCAGGCTGGACCGAAATTCTTCATGAAGTACCCTTGGCAGACCTTTGGTGAAGATATCAGCAAATTGTGATGCAGATGGTACATGGAGCACCTTGACTTCATCGAGAGCCACTTTATCTCGAACAAAATGGAGATCAATCTCAACGTGCTTAGTTCTTTGATGCTGAACTGGATTGGAGGCAAGGTACTGAGCACTGATATTATCACAGAAGACCAGTGTGGCACTCGTCGGTGGGAAACGCAGTTCATGAAGTAGTTGCCGGAGCCAACACGTTTCAGAAACGGCATTGGCGACTGCCCTGTACTCAGCTTCCGCACTTGACCGAGAAACAGTCTGCTGTCGTTTGGAGGACCATGCCACCAAATTATCACCAAGATAGACACAGTAACCTGATGTTGAACGTCTTGTGTCGGGGCACCCGGCCCAGTCGGCATCAGAGTAGGCGCGAATAGCTGTAGATGGAGACTTGCTGATCTGCAGTCCATGTGACATTGTGCCTTTAAGATAACGCAGCACCCGTTTGAGCAGTTGAAGATGCGGTTCCTTGGGATCATGCATGAAGAGACATATTTGCTGGACAGCATAAGCAATGTCCGGCCTAGTGATGGTTAGGTATTGCAATGCACCTGCCAAACTTCTGAACTCCGTTGGATTGCTGACAGACCGACCGATAGCTGATGATATTTTCGGTTTAGTATCAATGGGTGTTGTACAGGGGTTACAATGCACCATATGGGCTCGGTCAAGAAGATCATGTGTGTATTGTTCTTGAGACAAAAAAATGCCAGATGGTGTAGGTGTAACATGAATGCCGAGGAAGTGAGACAACGGACCAAGGTCTGTCATGGCAAATTCAGTGTGAAGCTTGGCAATGACAGAGTTTAGGAGGCTGCTAGAGCTTGCAGTGAGGATAATATCATCAACATATAACAAAATGTAGGACGTTTCTTTGGTTGTGTGAAGAATGAACAAGGAGGAATCAGCCTTGGAAGCATGGTAACCAATTGATAAAAGAAAGGATTTGAACCGTAGGAACCAGGTGCGGGGTGCTTGTTTCAAACCATATAAAGACTTGTTCAACTTACAGACATGGTCGGGTTTGGATGGATCAACAAAGCCAGAAGGTTGAGCACAATATACGGTTTCCGAAAGATTACCATGTAAGAATGCGTTCTTGACATCCAGTTGATGAATTGGCCATGAACGAGAGGTGGCAATGCTCAGCACAGTACGAATGGTGGCCGGTTTAATGACGGGGCTAAACGTTTCACCATAGTCGATGCCGGATTTTTGAGAACACCCTCGGACCACCCATCTTGCCTTGTACCGAGAAAGTGTGCCATCGGGGTTGTACTTGATGCGAAAAATCCATTTGCCACTCACCACATTGACACCTGCAGGCCTGGGAACAAGACACCACGTATTGTTGCTCATCAAAGCATTATATTCGTCAGTCATAGCTGCATGCCAATTAGGATCCTTGAGAGCAATACGGTAAGTGTGAGGAATGAGAGAAGTGGATGTGGTTGCAGAAAGGTTGAAATGACGTTTTGGTAGAAAAATCCCTGATTTAGCCCGTGTTTGCATGCGGTGGTGTGCAGAATTAGTGAGACGCATGTAACTTGGTAGGACTCGTGGTGTGCGTGTAGCAGGAGAGGAGGATGTGGCCGTAGCAAAATTCGGTGTGCGCGTAGCAACGTTCGGGTTGGGTGAGGTGTATGCTGTTGGGCCGCAGGAAGCGGTGGGATTCGCGGATGGAGGCGAGGGCGCAGCTGCGGATTCGGTTGGCGCGGGCCTGGTGGTGCGTGGCGGGATGGGATTGGTCAATGCCGAATCCGGCGCGTTCGAGGGGGACGAGGATGGCCCTGGCGGTGCGGGCAGCAGATCCCAAACAGATTTGCCCGGATTTGGTGTGGACGGAGCTAGTGTGGCCTTCTGATGAGCGAAAGGAAATTGAGTCTCGTCAAAAATTACATGGCGTGATATAATCAATTTGCTGGTTTCTAAATCCAAGCATCTGTACCCTTTGTGCTCAGCGGAGTACCCTAGAAAAACAGAACGACAGGATCGTGGAGCAAGCTTATGTGGTGTAGTGGGAAGAGTATTGGGATAGCACAAACACCCAAATATGCGAAGGTGTGAGTAGTCCGGTGGTTGATGAAATAGGAGCTGGTATGGTGTTAGGAAATTGATGGGTTTAGAAGGACGACGATTGAGCAGGTATGTGGAAGTGTGCAAGGCTTCTACCCAATATTCTGGTGGCATGTGGGCTTGGAGGAGGAGTGTGCGAATGATATCATTGGTGCTGCGGATAGCTCGCTCGGCTTTCCCATTTTGGGATGATGTATAGGGGCAAGAAAGGCGAAAAAGAATACCACGCTCGAGAAGAAAGGTGCGAAGGGCATTGTTGACAAACTCACCACCGTTGTCACATTGAATACACTGAATGGAGAGGTGAAATTGATTGAGAACGTAGGCGTAAAAGTGCTGAATAGTAGCGGTGGCATCGGATTTGTTGCGCAAGGAAAAAGTCCACATATAATGACTATAATCATCGACCAAAACAAGATAGTATTTGTATCCAGTGAAACTCACAATGGGAGAGGTCCAAAGATCACAATGGATTATTTGAAAGGGGAAATAAGTAAAGGATGTGGAATTGGAAAATGGAAGACGCACATGTCGGCCACGTTGACACGCATCACAGACACTAGTTGTTGGGACTTTATGAGTACAAGGTAAAGAAAAATCAGAAACTAAACGGGCCAAGGATTGATGTCCAAGATGCCCAAGACGGCGATGCCAAACTTCAGCACTGGATGATGAGGCAGTGAGCGCCGTTGGAGATGTGATCTGACTTGGACCGAAGGAATAGAGATCGCCACCACTACTGGACCTCATGATTTCTCTCTTGTTGCGAAGATCCTTAACAGAAAAACCATTAGGATCAAATTCAACGGAACAAGCATTATCTTTTGTGAATTTGCGAACGGAAACAAGATTCTTGATGATATGAGGTGCGTGTAGGACATTGGACAGAACAAAACAAGCATTGGGTGAGTTAAGAGTGGTGGTGCCAGTGCCAAAAACGGGTAAGGAAGATCCATTGCCAACAACTATATCAGACGAATTATGCAATGAGGAAGGACAATACGTAGGTAAGTTACCTTGGTCATTGGTCATGTGAGTAGAAGCACCGGTGTCCATGAACCATTCTCCGTTGGATGGCTGCTGCAAAGAGGCGGCGTGAAGAGCTTGTATCAGGCCACTTGTGTCCCAAGTTGATGGCGCAGAGGTGGTGGACGGCTGCGAGAAGGCATTGTACGCCTGGTGCGAAGGACGAGGGCTGGCGCCGGGGCCAGTAGCGCCGGTCCACGGCGCACGCCAGCCAGTGGCCCAGGGCGCACCCCAGGGAGGAAAATAGGCCGCCCAGTTAGACGGAGGCTGCTGAAACGGAGGACGGTTTGGATTCCCGTTGTTGGCGCCATAGTTGTAGTTGTTCCCGTTGTTGTAGTTGCCGCGTCCACCCGAGCGACCACGACCATGACCACGTCCACCGTTGCGCCCGCCGTTGCCGTAGAAGGTGCGGCCACCACCACGGCCGCCGCCGTTGGTGGAGGTTGTGCGTTCAGCTGCGTCAGGACGCGCACCAGAGGAAGTACCGGTCGAAGAACCACCCTCAGTAGTGATGAGGGCAGTGTCGGTGGACGTCGGCTGCTTGTTCTTGTTCTGAGACACCTCCTCGGCGATGAGCATCGTGCGAGCTTGGATGAAGCTCGGGAACTGAGGAAGCGCGGGCAGGAGCGTCTTCAATGTGTGGTAGCGGGGGTTGAGACCCGCGACGAGTTGATGAACAAGCGTGCGTTCGCGGATCGGTTGATCGCAATCGGCGAGGGCGTCGGCAAGGGTCTTCAAACGATGGCAGTAAGCAGAAGCAGACAGTTCACCTTGTTGGAGGCTGTGAAGCTCGGCCTCAAGTTGGACAGCGCGACTGTCTTTGTTGGTGTTGAAGAACGCATGAATCTTCTGCCAGACGGAGTACGCCGTGGGATTGTCCTCCATGACCATATCCATGAGGTCGTCGGCGAGAGTGGCGTGAATCCACATGAGGACTGTGAGATCGGCTTGCACCCAAGCGGTGTCGTCGGGGCGCGGCTGGTCGACGTCGATATGGGAGCAGAGTTGGAAGCGCCCGAGGACGATGCGAAAAGTGGTGCGCCAGCGACGGTAAGAGGTGGACTGCATATCAAGAGTGATAGGTACTAAGCTCTTGATGTTGACGCTTTGGGTGGGACTGGAGGCAACGGCAGCGGATACGGTGGCGCTGGCGACCTCAGAGATTAGCGCGGCCGTGGAGTCACTAGAGCTGGCGGTAGAGGAGGAGTTTTGGCCGGAGGCCTCAGTGCCGCTCATGGCTGCGCGGGGAAAAAAATGAAAGAAGGAAGGAAAAAAAACTGATGGAGGCGCAAGATCGCTACGCTCTGATTACCATGAAGAATGGTGAATGCCTCAAGTTGTATTCCATGCTCAAGGGGCTACAAATAGGCAGTACAACACGCAAGGGTTTACAGGAGCGGTGATGAAGAACACCGCTAGTCAATGGCCTACATCTATGGAGAAGGAAGAGGCGTGACGGTGAGGGCCGGAACTCCTGGAAGACGTGGCCGTTGTGGAGTCCCGTTGGTGGAGTCCGTTAGAGGAAGAACACGTTCCAATAGAGCCATCCTTAAAATGGTGAAATCTATTGATATCTCTGAACAATGACTTGGGGTTCTGCCATACAGGATACAATCTTCATAAAGGAAGGACAGTCTCCACAGATCTGAAGGTTCTTGTACATTGTAATTGTTATATTAGGGGGCACTCTGATAAAACTGAATGCAAATGCTAGCTTCTCGCTGTGGTGTTTAAGTAGCTCCTCTTTTTTGTCAGCATGAACATCATGCAGATCACATTGTGTGCTGCCTCTGTGAGAAATCTTTCTCATCTCATGGTAAATTTCATCCAACTTATCGTATATATCAGTTTCTATATTCCTGGGTGTTCTCTCTCTCCAACAATAAAGACATGAATCTCGCCCTTTGCCTCAATCGTTGTCTTGCCCATCTCATTTTTAGCACCACTCTCCTTCAAATACTTCATTGCCATCACAACACTCTCCCAGTTTCCACTGGCAGCATATACATCTGAGAGTAAAACATGGTTCCCTCCATTTTCAGGCTCAAGATGAAAAGGCTGTTCAGCTGCAATTCTGGCTAATCTAATATTATTGTGGATCCTGAATGACCCAAGCAATGATCCCCACATAGGTGCATTTTGTGAAGTTGGGGAAGCGGCCTAGGAAAAGCCGAATCTCTTAAACATGACCTCCATCCTAGAGTCGATCATGGCCTCTACGCGGTTTACAACAGTAGTGCTAACGGCCTGGTCTATTGACGTGGCTATCTTTTGCTCGATGTCTTGGGAAGATAGTCGAGGGGACGATGGTGTTACCTTAGCCCCGGAGAGATCGGGGACGTCGATGTCGCGCTTGACGAAGCCCCGTGGGTCTTGGTGAAGCGGCCAAGAAAAAGAGTGTGCAGCTCCCTTGTCCTAGACTCGAGTTCTGCCCTATCCTCCTCGGAGAGGTCGTCGAGGGTAGGGACGATGATGTTGTTGTCGTCGATCTCTGGGCTCTCTACCGGATTCATCGGTGTCGAGGGTCCCGTTGATGTAGAGGTAGTGGATGTACCCGTCGCCGATGTAGAAGTGCTTGGCATGTCTTTCCCCAGCGGAGTCGCCAAAAAATGTGTTGACACGAAAATGCGCCAAACACATTGACGTCGATCCGACGATCCAAAATCGTGTGGATACTTAGGAGTAAACCCCTAAGCGTAACACAACGCCGACGTCGCGTTTCAACGACCCTTAAACAGTGGTAAGGGAATAACGGAGTCGCCAGACAATTCAATTATATCACAGGAATATAACCTAATTAATCGAGAATAAATAGTATTAGATCTAACTGTCCAATTAAAGCCGATTGGATGCAAAAATAAAGCAGTCGGTCGGACCGGCCAAGTCAAGCCGGTCAAACCACACAACTTAGACAATTTTACCGAAAACTGTAAAAAGGAGTCTGAAGAGTCCAGAAAGGGGCCTTCGGCCTGTTGATCTGTCGGACCGGGGTACAAACCTTGGTCGGACCGAGGTACAAACCTCGTTCAAACCGACGGATAGGCGAAGGAGCTCTAGAAGGCGCTGCGGACAGTCCTGATGCGAAGGGTGCAATCGGAAGGCTCCAGACGGTCGGACCGACGGGGAAGTCTGGTCGGACTGAGGGTACGTTGTCGAAGGGGTTTCCGGCGTGAAGTATCCTCCGCACTACCGGAAAAGCAAAGTTTGCCGAGTGCCCTAGACTTTGCCGAGTGCAATATCTCGGGCACTCGACAAAGATTTGTTTGCCGAGTGTTTTTTAAAAAACACTCTCGGCAAACAAAAAACACTCGGCAAACAAGTTACTAACGGACATTGCGACGGCGTTCTTGCGCGGCAAAAATTTTTTTTTAGGGTTTGCCGAGTGTTTTTTAAAAAACACTCGGCAAAGAGAGTGAGTTTGCCGAGTGTTTTCTAAAAAACACTCGACAAACCCATTTTTTTATTTTTTTTTCTGAACATTTGTTTCGATTCTACGTGATATTTTCAATTTGATTTTAACTTGAAATTTTTTCTACAATAAAAACACAACATATATTATCTCATGTAAAAATTACATATTTTTTGTTCAGTTTGTTATTTTTAAATTATTAAGTATGTTTCTAGGATTTAAATTGAAATAGGTGAAATTTGAACTACAAGTGCCTAAACTAATAAACCAAAAAATATGAAAAAAATCATATTCATGCTTTAAAGTCTATTAGGGTTCTTATAAACTGAATTAAAAGAAATTTTGAACAATTTAGGGTGTGACTCTCGTTCAACAACGTGAAGCTTAATAGTTTTTTAATTATAAAAAAATCAACTGATGTCTAAAAAATATGAGAATTGTCATGGTGTTATTATATGATACATAGATACTGTGATAAAAATTTAAAAATATTTAGAGAAAATTATCACGTAGAGTGTTTAGAAATCGGAGATTATAAGAGAAGTGATTATGGTTTAAAGAAGAAATGAGATAGGTTTGAAAGAAGTTTAACAAGTAAATTATTTTTTGTACTTAAAATTTTTTCTACAATAAAAAAGCAACATATATTATCTAATGTAAAAATTACACATTTTTTTGGTCCAATTTATTATTTTAAATTATTAAATATGTTTCTAGGATTTAAATTGAAATATGTGAAATTTGAACTACAAGTGCCTGAAATAATAAACCAAAAATTATAAAAAAAAATCATATTCATGTTTTAAAGTCTATTTAGGGTTCTTATAAACTGAATTAAAAGAAATTTTGAATACTTTAGGGTGCGACGCTCGTTCAACAACGTGAAGCTTAATACTTTTTTAATTATAAAAAATCAATTGATGTCTAAAAAACATGAGACTTGTCATGGTGTTATTATATGATACATAGATACTGTGATAAAAATTTAAAAATATTTAGAGAAAATTATCACGTAGAGTGTTTAGAAATCGGAGATTATAAGAGAAGTGATTATGGTTTAGAGAATAAATGAGATAGGTTTGAAAGAAGTTTAACAAGTAAATTATTTTTTGTACGTGAATTTTTTTCTATAATAAACACACAACATATATTATCTCGTGTAAAAATTACACATTTTTTTGGTTCAGTCAGTTATTTTTAAATTATTAATTATGTTTTAGGATTTAAATTGAAATAGGTGAAATTTGAACTACAAATGTATGAAATAATAATAAAAATATTATTAAAAAACATATTTATGTTGTTGAGTTTATTTTTAGTCCTTATGCAATATAATTTTATAATTTCTATCAAGGAAAATATTGTAAAACAAATTAAACAAAAATAAAAAAGCCTCTTTGCCGAGTGCCAAATTTGAGGCACTCGGCAAATATTTTGGGTTTGCCGAGTGCAACACTCGGCAAACCCAAAAAAAATCATTCCCGCACAAATTTTTCAGGCAAATTTCAAAATTGGCGCACTTTTTTTCAAAATTTTCAAAAACTTTCTTTTAAAACCAACCCTCATTTCCTTCTCCCTCCATTCTCTCCTCTCTCTCCTTCCCTCCCAGCGACGCCCTCTCCCCCGACCGGCGCACCGTCCGCGCCGCCCCATCCTCGCCGCCCCGGCCACGCCGCTTCGGCCTCGACGCCCTGGCCCGCCCCGCCCCATCCGCGTCGGTCGTGCCGCATCGGCCACGCCGCACCGGCGCACCGGCCATGCCGCACGTACCGGTCGCGCTGTCCTGCCCTCGCCGCCCGGGCCACGACGCCACAACGCCCCGGCCTCGCCACCCCGGCCGCCCCGGCCACGCGACGCCCCCGACCGTCGCCTCGCCCTCGGCGCCGTGTGGCACACCCCGCCCCACCGTCGCCTCGCCCCCGGCGCCGCACAACGCTCCGTGCTTCACCCCCTCGCGCCATGCCCACCACCTGTTCGACAGAATGATGCGGGCGGGTGCGTTCTGTTTTTTATTTTATGTTTTTATGTTTGCCGAGTGCCACATTTTGACACTCGGCAAACCCCCCGTCACGGTCGTTTTTTCCCATCAAGTTTATTTTGTTTGCCATGTGTATTACGTGGCACTCGGTGAAGGGTTCACCGAGTGCCCCCCAAAAAAGCACTCGACGAACCCTTGTTTGTCGATGATGTTTTGCCGAGAGTTGTTTGCCGAGCGCAAACAAGGCTTCGCCGAGTGCCTTTGGCACTCGGAAAACAAGACGTTTCCCGTAGTGCCGGCACGAAGAGATCTCGAGCCCTCGGCCTCCGGTCGGTCGGACCGAGAAGAAGCCTCCGGTCGGACCGGATAGGTGCGATGGGCCCGAAGGAGGACTCCGGCGCCGGCGCGAGGTGCTCCTGAAGCTTCCTGTGAGGCCCGATCAGACCGGCCTCATATTGTCGATTGGACCGAGGTGTGTCGGCGCGTCAGGTGACCACGCTGCATGGGCCGGTCAGAACAGAGGGTTGCCGCCGGTCAGACCGACAGCCTCCGAAGATTGATCTTTGGACTCCGGTGACCGTCTTGCCATGAATAAATTGCAATGAAACTTCTTGGAAAAGATGGGAGAGATTAAACACAGTAGAAAACACCAAGAAACCAAAACAATTCGGCCAGGAGACCGAATTAACAATAGGAACCGATAAAACCGATAAAAATCCGTTACGTGGATGAAATAGACGATTCACAAGCGAACCGACAAGTACTTATCATGATTACGACGCGGCGGACGGAGAGCTTTCAGTGCAACACTCGGCAAACAAAAAAATTGTCCGCTAAAATATACCGTCGCGACATCCGTTAGAATTCTTCTTCTGCCGAGAGTATTTTTATGGGACACTCGGGCAAATAATTTATTCGCCGAGTGCCCGAAATAATAAACTTGGCAAAATTTTTTGGCATTCAACGAATTTGAGTTTTCTCGTAGTACTATAAATATTACTTCACATATGTTTAAAGTAATATTCACTACGTGAACAAATAAATTTAAATAAAATTATATTGAAATATAATATTTTTGAATCGGACACTTCAACTATTCAATCGATTAAACCGAGAACTAATTAAATATGAAGTGATATGTTTACTCACATATACGAGTTTTTTTGCAATTTAATCGTCTTAATTTGGTAAGACACAAACGTTTTTTTTCAAAAAAACACTCGGAAAACCATCTTTTCACTCTTCACTAATAATTATATTTTTATATTATACATGTGATGCCATGTTAGTTTGATTCATATGTAAAATACTTTAATATAATATTAATTCTATAATTATTGATTCTAAAGTTTCTACGTTGAATATATATATGACGCCTATGATGCATTTGAGCAAGAAAAGAGGCTGAATTAGCAACAAAACCGGGAGAAGTCCGACTCGGAGTTGGCTGAATATACACTGTTGCCTGAAATAGAACTGACAGCACGTAGTCTGACTCGGACACGTTACGTACCTGAGTACGTACTCCCGGCCCTATATATTTACACGGGATGGGAGCAAACAGAACCACCAATTCTTTCATATCAATCTGCTTGAGTTCTCGTGCCATCCATGTCCCAAGCCAAAAATAGTTCATAAGTACCACCAGCTCAGGGTCAGGGATGGATCATCACGGCGACGAGATCCCAGCGTCGACGGAGGATTCCGGGAGAAGTCCGACTTGGAGTTGCCTGAAACGGAACTGGCGGAGGCGGAGCAGCACGCAGTCCGACTCGGACACGTTACGTACCCGGGTACGTACTCCCGGCCCTATATATTTACAAGGGACGGGAGCAAATAGAACCACCAATTCTTTCATATCGATATGCTTGAGTTCTCGTGCCACCCAAGTCCCAAGCCAAGAAGAGTTCATCAGTACTACCAGCTCAAGGTCAGGGATGGATCATCACGTCGACGGAGGATTCCGGGAGAAGTCCGACTCATAGTTGCTTGAAACGGAACTGGCGGAGGCAGAGCAGCATGCAGTCCGACTCGGACACGTTATGTACCGGGGTACGTACTCCCGGCCCTATATATTTACACGGGACGGGAGCAAATAGAACCACCAATTCTTTCATATCGATCTGCTTGAGTTCTCATGGCACCCAAGTCCCAAGCCAAGAAGAGTTCATTAGTACCACCAGCTCAGGGTTAAGGACGGATCATCACGGCGACGAGATCCCAGTGTCGACGGAGGATTCCGGAGAAGTCCGACTCGGAGTTTCCTGAAACGGAACTAGCAGAGGCGGAGCAGCACGCAGTCCAACTCGGACACATTACGTACCCGGGTACGTACTCCCCGCCCTATATATTTACACGGGACGGGAGCAAACAAAACCACCAATTCTTCCATATCGATCTGCTTGAGTTATCGTGTCACCCAAGTATCAAGCCAATAAGAGTTCATCAGTACCACCAGCTCAGGGACATAGATGGATCATCACGGCGACGAGATCACAGCGTCGATGGAGGATTCTGGGAGAAGTCTGACTCGGTGTTGCCTGAAACGGAACTGGTGGAGGCGGACAGCACGGAGTCCGCCTCGGACACATTACGTACCCGGGTACATACTCCCGACCCTATATATTTACAAAGGATGGGATCAAACAGAACCACCAATTCTTTCATATCGGTCTGCTTCACTTCTCGTGCCACCCAAGTCCCAAGCCAAAAATAGGTCATCAGTACCACCAGCTCAGGGTCAGGGATGGATCATCACGGCGACGAGATCCCAGCGTCGACGGAGGATTCCGGGAGAAGTCCGACTTGGAGTTGCCCGAAACAGAACTGGCGGAGGGGGAGCAGCACACAGTCCAACTCGAACACGTTACGTACCGGGGTACGTACTCCCGACCCTATATATTTACACGGTACGATAGCAAACAAAACCACCAATTCTGGGAGAAGTCCGACTCAAAGTTGCCTGAAACGGAACTGGCGGAGGCGGAGCAGCACGCATTCCGACTCGGACACGTTACGTACCCGGGTACTGTAACAGCCCCAAAATTAAAATAAAATAAAATAAAATAAAATAAATATATTAATAAAGGAATTTCTGAATTTTATTATTAAAGAAAACTCCTAAAAGAGCCCTATTAAAGCCAAACAGAGATAAATATTCATAATTTGGACTTGAAAATTTTATGGGATAAACTAGAGGCCAAGAAATATTTTTGAGAATTTTTACAAGATTTTAGCAACAGTGCTACAAGCCTTAAGCAAATATTTGAATTTCTGGAATTATTCTAAACAGAAAAATGATTTTTAATTGTTATTGGGCCGCAACCCTGTTTTCCCCCTCTAAGGCCTTTCGGCCCAGCCCAGTCCGGCCGCGCCCACCGATAGGCGGGACCCGCCTGTCGGCGCTCCCCCTCTCACTCCTCTGCACCCGCGTCCGCCCGGTCCCGCATGGCAGCCGCCTTGCCCCTCTGATCGCCCGGGCCCACTTGCATGTGCCCCTTCCTACGCACGCGCCCTCTGGCAGGTGGCCCCCACCTGTCGGAGTCATCTTCTCCGATGGAAGGGGGATGCCCTTCCATACCCGGCGCCCCCCTGCCAAATCTGTCGCCTGCCGCCGGGATTCAACCAACCGAGCACGGGATCGAGTTCCCCTTCCTCCGGCAGTCCCTTTCCATCTGTTCCCACGCGTTTCCCCCCGGATGGCAAGTAACCACGAAAATGGAAACCCCGCCGGCGCCATTTTGGAAGCCCTCGGGTTACCCCGTTTAAACCTTCCAAACTTCGCCGCCGGTGACCCCTATAAAGCCTAGCCTCCGCCGCGTCTCGCGCACGCACCAATTTGCCTCTTCCTCTCTTTCCCGAGCCCCCGTGCCATTTTTACGCCACCTCCCCTGCTTCGGCTCCGGTAGCCCATCGCCGGCACCTCGGGTTACCGCCGCCCTCACCGTCAACACCGCCGGAACCATCGTCTCTCGGACACCCTCAGCCTCGCCTCCATTATTGCCCCTCGCCGCCAGATCGACGCCGCCACCGCCAACCCGAAGATTCGCGTCGCCTCTCCTCGCCACCGGCCGCCACCAGTCCATCACCGCCGCCGCCTACGGTACGGATACACTCCCCTCCCTCTACCCTTTCCGTTTTCACCGTCGCCTAGGGCCATGGACCCCGCCACCGTCGTTCGCCACTCGCCGTCGCACCGCCGTAGCCGGGGACGAAGACCTCGGTCTTCCCCGTGCCGCGTGCGTGCCGGACGAGATCACCGCCGTGTGATCGCGGATGGACGGTTGGGATTAGACCGGCCACGGATTTAATCCTGGCCCTCGATCTGAGCTGAATCGGTATCTGTTGATCTGGAGCGTTGGATTTAATTTAAAACCCCGGGTTAATCTCAGGCGTCCACGCAGTACCCCTTCGAGCGTTATGATCTCCACCGTCCATTTTCATTAATGCCTCCCGCCTCACAGCCAGCCCTCAGATCTGGATCGAACGGCCCACAGCGATCGGGTCCACGGGAATAGTGACCCCGCGCACGGTGGGATCGGTCCACCATGGACCAGAGCTGTTTTAATTCAGAAAATTAATTTTAGAAATTCCAGAAAATCTATTTAAGCTTTAAAAATTCATATCTGGCTCAAATTAACTCCAAATTTCACCATTTTAATTCTGGAAAATTTGTCTTTTTATCCTCTACACTTTTATGCAATAAAAACAATATGTTTATTTGGCACAAAATATTCTTATTAACATATAAGAAAATTTCCCTTTAGGATTTAATTAATACTTCAAGTAAATAATTTAGAAAAGCCCTTAAAAATTTATAAAGTAATTTCAGAAGATATAATGGTACCATTTCACTATTTTTAATACAATAAAAATAGAACATTCATTTTGCCCACTTTATTCTATTAAATAATATTGCAAAAACCCTTTTAGGACATTTAATTAATTCATTTAATGAAAAGTCAACCCTTTATGAAAATATCCTAAAAACTTATATAACAACTTCAGAAGACATAATAATTTAATCTCACTATTTCTAATACCATTAAAACTATTTTGTACCTCTTTACTTCAACTCTAAAAAGGGGAAATTAAAACCTCCCTAGGAAAAATAATTACATTAAGTCATAAATTCAGAAATCCCATTAGAAATCAATCTTAAATCTTTCAGTAACAATTCCCTAGAACTTAAGACTCTATCTCCTTTACTTAAATCCAACCAAAAACATGTATGTTGGTATGGTTGATTTGTTTTGGATTGTTTTATTGAATGTTTTGTTTACTTTTCCGTATCGAGAAGACTACGAGTTCATCGAGGAGCCGAAGTTCTATTCCGAGGTTCCACCTTCACCATTTGATGAGCAAGGCAAGTCATCGATCCCTCTTGTGGAAATAGTTGATCATCATTGAGCCCAGTTTTTCATAACTATCGCTATAACTCATAGGATAATATTGCATTAGTCAAACATCAAGCCCTACACTTATATTTATTAGATCCCCGTCCTTGTGTGCAAACCCAAGCCATGCTTATTGCGCCTTGACTCCTTGTCACTCTACAAATATTATATTAGCTAGTGCCCAATGTACCGGCACAAGTGCTATAGGATATAAAGAATGAGTCGTAGATAAATGGATTCTGTTATATGAAGTTCCCTGTTATTCTTGTCTCTGGACTCTGTTGGAGTTGGCTATGTTAAGTATGGTGGGTTCCAGGTGCAAGCTCGGGAATTGGTTGGTTGCACCCGGGGCACTATAAGGACCGGTCTGCGGGATCTGTTGCAAAGCACATCCGTACCAACCACAAGTCTAATGGGTAAGTCCTAACTGGAAGTATGGAACACTCCAACTCTCTGCACCATAGTGGAGGGGGCAAGGGGCTAGCCCTCAGGGCGCCTTGTACCGACGAGGCTCAAGGGGGGTATGGTGGAAACTCGACACGTCGAGACACGATACGAAACATATAAGAGGGTGCTATTGAGTCGAGGCGAACCATACGGAAGGTTTTGGCACGAGTTCCCGTGGAATGGGTCATCTCGTTACACTTTGGTGTAAGTGATGAGTGCGTGCCTTGTGGGTACAGTGGTACATCTCTGATCAAAGTAAATTAATCTTTTCGAAAAGCCGAGCCCATGGTCAAGGGCGAGTTGTGTGACTACTCGCAGTTAGTTTACGAATATTTGAATGGTTGAGTTATTCATGGCATGTAAGGACTGTTGTGCGAGGAGGTAAAACGTACTCCTCGAGTTAGAAGATGATGATGCATACACGTGTTTACATTTCAGTAATAATAAATTGATCACATTTAATGCTTTACAATTATGTTTCTTCCGCAAAATTAGCCATTATCTCCCTTCTTATTACCTTGCATTATCTTTGCATTCGGTGGCTTGCTGAGTACGTTTGTACTCACCCCGGTTGACTTACACCACCAGAGCCCGTCTACTACGAGGAGGATGAAGGTCTGGAGTAGCGACCCAGTCAAGGCGAGACTGGAAGGAGGCGTTCATCTAGGACCCCTTTGTTTATTAGTTTCTCTTTATTTTTATCCACTTTTGTACTAATGCGGTCTACGAACCGTGAATGATTGCTCGTATTGTACGTGGTCGCATGATGGACGTCTTGTTTTATTGATTTTCTATGGAATTTCAATAAAAGTCCTGATATATTAAATCGGGGCGTGACAGGTACGTACTCTTGGCCATATATATTTACATGGGACGGGAGCAAACAGAACCACCAATTCTTTCATATCGATATGCTTGAGTTCTCATGCAACCCAAGTCCCAACCCAAGAAGAGTTCATCAGTACCACCAGCTCAGGGTCAGGGATGGATCATCACAGCGATGAGATCCTAGCGTCGACGGAGGATTCCGAGAGAAGTCCGACTCAAAGTTGCCTGAAACGGAACTGGCGGAGGCGGAGCAGAACGCATTCCGACTCGGACACGTTACGTACCCGGGTACGTACTCTCGGCCCTATATATTTACACGGGACGGGAGCAAACAGAACCACAATTCTTTCATATCGATCTGCTTGAGTTTTCGTGCCACCCAAGTCCCAAGCCAAGAAGAGTTCATTAGTACCATTAGCTCAGGGTCAAGGATGGATCATCACGGCGACGAGATCCCAGCGTCGATGGAGGATTCCGAGAGAAGTCTGACTCAGAGTTGCCTGAAACAGAACTGGCAGAGGCGGAGCAACACGCAGTCTTACTCGAACACGTTACGTACCCAGGTACGTACTCTCGGCCCTATATATTTACATGGGACGGGAGCAAACATAACCATGAATTCTTTCATATCGATCTGCTTGAGTTCTCATGGAACCCAAGTCCCAAGCCAAGAAGAGTTCATCAGTACAACCAGCTTAGGGTCAGGGATGGATCATCACGGCGACGAGATCCCAACATTGATGGAGGATTCTAGGAGAAGTCCGACTCGGAGTTGCTTGAAACAGAACTGGCGGAGGCGGAGCAGCACGTAGTCCGACTCGGACACGTTATGTACCCGGGTACGTACTCCCAGCCCTATATATTTACACGGGACGGGAGCAAACAGAACCGCCAATTCTTTCATATCGATCTGCTTGAGTTCTCATGCCACCCAAGTCCCAAGCCAAGAAGAGTTCATCAGTACCACCAGCTTAGGGTCAGGGATGGATCATCACGGCGACGAGATCACAGCGTCGATGGAGGATTCGGGAGAAGTCCGACTCGGAGTTGCTTGAAATGGAACTGGCGGAGGCGGAGCAGCACATAGTCTGACTCGGACACGTTACGTACTCGGGTACGTACTCCCGACCCTATATATTTACAAGGGACGGGAGCAAACAGAACCGTCAATTCTTTCATATCGATCTGCTTGAGTTCTCATGCCACCCAAGTCCCAAGCCAAGAAGAGTTTATCAGTACCACCAGCTCAGGGTAAGGGATGGATCATCACGGCGATGAGATCCTAGCGTCGACGGAGAATTCCGGGAGAAGTCCGACTCAAAGTTGCCTGAAACGGTACTGGTGGAGGCGGAGCAGCACGCATTCCGACTCGGACACGTTACGTACGCGGGTACGTACTCTCGGCCCTATATATTTACACGGGATGGGATCAAACACAACCACAAATTCTTTCATATCGATCTGCTCGAGTTCTCGTGCCACCCAAGTCCCAAGCCAAGAAGAGTTCATTAGTACCACCAGCTCAGGGTCAGGGATGGATCATCACGGCGACGAGATCCCAGCGTCGATGGAGGATTCCAGGAGAAGTCTGACTCAGAGTTGCCTAAAACGGAACTGGCGGAGGCGGAGCAACACGCGGTCTGACTCGAACACGTTACGTACCTAGGTACGTACTCCCGGCCCTATATATTTACATGGGACGGGAGCAAACATAACCACCAATTCTTTCATATCGATCTGCTTGAGTTCTCATGACACCCAAGTCCCAAGCCAAGAAGAGTTCATCAGTACCACCAGCTTAGGGTCAGGGATGGATCATCACGGCGACGAGATCCTAGCGTCGACGGAAAATTCCGGGAGAAGTCCGACTCGGAGTTGCTTGAAACGGAACTAGCGGAGGCAAAGCAGCACGTAGTCTGACTCGGACACGTTACATACCCAGGTACGTACTCCCGGCCCTATATATTTACACGGGACAGGAGCAAATAGAACCGCCAATTCTTTCATATCGATCTGCTTGAGTTCTCGTGCGACCCAAGTCCCAAGCCAAGAAGAGTTCATCAGTACCACCAACTCAGGGTCAGGGATGGATCATCACGGCGACGAGATCCTAGCGTCGACGGAGGATTCCGGCAGAAGTCCGACTCAAAGTTGCCTAAAACGGAACTGGCGGAGGTGGAGTAGCACGTATTCCGACTCGGACACGTTACGTACCCAGGTACGTACTCTCGGCCCTATATATTTACACGGGACGGGAGCAAACAGAACCACCAATTATTTCATATCGATCTGCTTGAGTTCTCGTGCCACCCAAGTCCCAAGCCAAGAAGAGTTCATCAGTACCGCCAGCTCAGGGTCAGGGATGGATCATCATGGCGACGAGATCCCAACGTCGACGGAGGATTCTAGGAGAAGTCCAACTCAATGTTGCCTAAAACGGAACTAGCGGAGGCGGAGCAACACACAATCTGACTCAGACACGTTATGTACCCAGGTACGTACTCCCGGCCCTATATATTTACATGGGACGGGAGCAAACAGAACCACCAATTCTTTCATATCGATCTGCTTGAGTTCTCGTGCCACCCAAGTCCCAAACCAAGAAGAGTTCATTAGTACCACCAACTCAGGGTCAGCGATGGATCATCACGGCGACGAGATCCCAGCGTCGACGGAGGATTCCGGGATAAGTCCGACTCGGTGTTGCCTGAAACGGAACTGTCGGAGGCGGAGCAACACGCAGTCCGACTTGGACACGTTACGTACCCGAGTACGTACTCCTGGCCCTATATATTTACACGGGGCGGGAGCAAACATAACCACCAATTCTTTCATATCGATCTGCTTGAGTTCTCATGGCACCCAAGTCTCAAGCCAAGAAGAGTTCATCGGTACCACCAGCTCAGGGTAAGGGATGGATCATCACGGTGACGACATCCCAGAGTCGATGGAGGATTCTGGGAGAAGTCCGACTCAGAGTTGTTTGAAACGGATCTGGCGGAGGTAGAGCAGCACGCAGTCCGACTCAAACACGTTACGTACCCGGGTACGTACTCCCGCCCCTATATATTTACACGGGACGGGAGCAAATAGAACCACCAATTTTTTCATATCGATCTGCTTGAGTTCTCATGTCACCCAAGTCCCAAGCCAAGAAGAGTTCATTAGTACCACCAGCTCAGGGTCAGGGATGGATCATCACGACGACAAGATCCCAGCGTCGATGGAGGATTCTGGGAGAAGTCCGACACGGAGTTGCCTGAAACAGAACTGGCGGAGGCGGAGCAGCACGTAGTCTAACTTGGACACGTTACGTACCCGGGTACGTACTCCCGGCCCTATATATTTACATGGGATGAGAGCAAACATAACCACGAATTCTTTCATATCGATCTGCTTGAGTTCTCATGGAACCCAAGTCCCAAGCCAAGAAGAGTTCATCAGTACAACCAGCTTAGGGTCAGGGATGGATCATCACGGCGACGAGATACCAACATTGATGGAGGATTCCGGGAGAAGTCCGACTCGGAGTTGCTTGAAACAGAACTGGCGGAGGCGGAGCAGCACGTAGTCCGACTCGGACACGTTATGTACCCGGGTACGTACTCTCGGCCCTATATATTTACACGGGACGGGAGCAAACAGAACCGCCAATTCTTTCATATCGATCTGCTTGAGTTCTCATGCCACCCAAGTCCCAAGCCAAGAAGAGTTCATCAGTACCACCAGCTTAGGGTCAGGGATGGATCATCACGGCAACGAGATCACAGCGTCGACGGAGGATTCGGGAGAAGTCCGACTCGGAGTTGCTTGAAATGGAACTGGCGGAGGCGGAGCAGCACGTAGTCTGACTCGGACACGTTACGTACTCGGGTACGTACTCCCGACCCTATATATTTACAAGGGACGGGAGCAAACAGAACCGTCAATTCTTTCATATCGATCTGCTTGAGTTCTCATGCCACCCATGTCCCAAGCCAAGAAGAGTTTATCAGTACCACCAGCTCAGGGTAAGGGATGGATCATCACGGCGACGAGATCCTAGCGTCGACGGAGAATTCCGGGAGAAGTCCGACTCAAAGTTGCCTGAAACGGTACTGGTGGAGGTGGAGCAGCACGCATTCCGACTCGGACACGTTACGTACGCGGGTACGTACTCTCGGCCCTATATATTTACACGGGATGGGATCAAACACAACCACAAATTCTTTCATATCGATTTGCTCGAGTTCTCGTGCCACCCAAGTCCCAAGCCAAGAAGAGTTCATTAGTACCACCAGCTCAGGGTCAGGGATGGATCATCACGGCGACGAGATCCCAGCGTCGATGGAGGATTCCAGGAGAAGTCTGACTCAGAGTTGCCTAAAACGGAACTGGCGGAGGCGGAGCAGCACGCGGTCTGACTCGAACACGTTACGTACCTAGGTACGTACTCCCGGCCCTATATATTTACATGGGACGGGAGCAAACATAACCACCAATTCTTTCATATCGATCTGCTTAAGTTCTCATGACACCGAAGTCCCAAGCCAAGAAGAGTTCATCAGTACCACCAGCTTAGGGTCAGGGATGTATCATCACGGCGACGAGATCCTAGCGTCGACGGAAAATTCCGGGAGAAGTCCGACTCGGTGTTGCCTGAAACGGAACTGGCGGAGGCGGAGCAACACGCAATCCGACTTGGACACGTTACGTACCCGAGTACGTACTCCCGGCCCTATATATTTACACGGGGTGGGAGCAAACATAACCACCAATTCTTTCATATCGATCTGCTTGAGTTCTCATGGCACCCAAGTCTCAAGCCAAGAAGAGTTCATCGGTACCACCAGCTCAGGGTAAGGGATGGATCATCACGACGACGACATCCTAGAGTCGATGGAGGATTCTGGGAGAAGTCCGACTCAGAGTTGTTTGAAACGGATCTGGCGGAGGCAGAGCAGCACGCAGTCCGACTCAAACACGTTACGTACCCGGGTACGTACTCCCGCCCCTATATATTTACACGGGACGGGAGCAAATAGAACCACCAATTATTTCATATCGATCTGCTTGAGTTCTCATGTCACCCAAGTCCCAAACCAAGAAGAGTTCATTAGTACCACCAGCTCAGGGTCAGGGATGGATCATCACGACGACAAGATCCCAGCGTCGATGGAGGATTCTGGGAGAAGTCCGACACGGAGTTGCCTGAAACGGAACTGGCGGAGGCGGAGCAGCACGTAGTCTGACTTGGACACGTTACGTACCCGGGTATGTACTCCCGGCCATATATATTTACACGGTACGGGAGCAAACAGAACAACCAATTCTTTCATATCGATCTACTTGAGTTCTCATGGCACCCATGTCCCAAGCAAAGAAGAGTTCATCAGTACCACCAGCTCAGGGTCAGGGATGGATCATCATGGCGACGAGATCCCAGCGTCGACGGAGGATTCCGGGAGAAGTCCGACTCATAGTTGCTTGAAACGGAACTGGCGGAGGCAGAGCAGCATGCAGTCCGACTCGGACACGTTATGTACCGGGGTACGTACTCCCGGCCCTATATATTTACACGGGACGGGAGCAAATAGAACCACCAATTCTTTCATATCGATCTGCTTGAGTTCTCATGGCACCCAAGTCCCAAGCCAAGAAGAGTTCATTAGTACCACCAGCTCAGGGTTAAGGACGGATCATCACGGCGACGAGATCCCAGTGTCGACGGAGGATTCCGGAGAAGTCCGACTCGGAGTTTCCTGAAACGGAACTAGCAGAGGCGGAGCAGCACGCAGTCCAACTCGGACACATTACGTACCCGGTTATGTACTCTCGGACCTATATATTTACACGGGCCGGGAGTAAACAGAACCACCAATTCTTTCATATCGATCTGCTTGTGTGGACGGACGAGTTCTCGTCCCAAGCCAAGAAGAGTTCATCTAAAAAAATGCTCGGCAAAGTTTCGGGCACTCGACAAACTGGTCATTTCCGGTAGTGATTTAACTACTCAGACTAACAAATTAGATACTCAATCGGTTAGCTATTAAAAATATCTAGCTAAACAAGCATGCCCTAAAAGTCTGTTTGTTTCTAAATTTTGTAGCCAATTCTCATTTCAAACTATAGAAATAGCTATAACTTTAGAAACGGAGACGAATAGACCCATAATATTTTACTTAGATTCTTCATTTTTAAAGCTGGAAATATTAGGTGTTGGGCATCATTTTCGATTTGAAGTATAACAAACGAGCACTAGATTTGAGACCAATTGAGATATGGGCCGAAGTTTTGAAGAAACTAAATTTTATCAACAGACCTGACCTCTAGAAGGCCCGAATTCGAGTGGTTTTCAGAAACGGGCTACGATTTTTTTTCAGTTCATATATGAATCCATCTATTTATAATTTATAACTGAAGTCCATATTCTCGGAGAATTTTGACAAACTATCTACCTTGCACTTGCACTTACGAAGTTTTTGTATGAACATTTCGTTTGGTTTTGGATATCAAAGAGTAAAAGACCCGAGAAACTATCATCCAGAATGTTACCATAAAAGGAGTGAAAGTTTTTGTAAACGAAAGCTAAAACAGTTTCAGTTTCTTTGTCCTGTGATGTTGGAGTTAAACCAAACACTTTTTCTGAGGAGTGGATCCTGCTAAGAGCGCTCCAGAAAAATGAACTGAAGTGGTGGAGCAGGATCTAACCAAGTTTAAATGCTTCACTCCAGCTTCAGTGTGGATTTCAGGATCCGAAGGTCTACCAAACAGACCCTAAATAAATTATTATGTAAGTAAAAAATTGATGTGATAAACAAGTTAATAGAAGAGAGGAAAAAATCATGGAAACTAAATCTCATATAAGAACTTCTTAAGAACAAAAAAAATCAAAAGAGAAGATTGAAAGAGAGAAAACAGATGATTGAATTAAAGAAACTATCCATTCGATTGTGTGTTACTCTCTCTCTTCTATAAAACTATGGATCGGAATTGCCAATTAGGCGGAGCAGCCTCAAGTTCCTTGCACGGAAGGCAATCTGCGAGGTGTCGGTGTTCTTTCTTGATGTCTGCAAAGTAGACGCGTACATCTCCATCAACCATCAGGGCATTGCATTATATATATATATATATATATATATATATATATATATGTGTGTGTGTGTGTGTGTGCCATTGTGGCCTCTGAATGTGATTGCACAAACTGTTAGCAGAACATGTCTTATATATGGTTGAACAGAACATTTCTTGGCATACGATTGACTGCTTTTTCAGAGAACAATACTACTGTGCTTGGTTATTTCAAGAAATCACACGCTTCAAATGCTTCCTCTGAATTCTCTTTATATCACTTTCACTGCATTGCAATTTGCAAAGCTCTGAATTTTCTTCAGGAAAGAGAATCCTTCAAGCAAGACCGAGAACATCTATTCTTTCCAAGATGCAAAGCTGTGCAGTGAACTACATGTATAGGCTGGTGGCCATAAGATGCAAAGCAAAACAAGTGCAGTGCAGTGCAGACGAAAAGGCTATGGTCACTTGCCTGAAATGGACCCAATGGCCATTGCCATTTGCCAATGCTTAGATATACAGCAGCTACATATCTCCTCATTTTCTGTGTCAATTCTCTCATGTCAAATGCAAAAGATATGCAATGCAGAGAAAGCAAAGGGACTGAGAATCCACCCAATACCTGTCTACCTGAACACACCAGTGGAACGCCTACTCAGTGCTCAGTAGCATAAGGATGATGATGATCTTGGATGATTAATCATCCAGCCTGCACCAACTTTCTAAGCCATCCTAAGATCACATCTTCGATCCAAATGGACGTCTCTGTCTTGTGCTCTGGTTGGCATAATCAGCTCGTGCCAAATGTGTGTACACTACGAACCTGCAGTTTGGGGTGGGGAGCTTTCAGGCTAGCTAGATATAGCAGAGTGCAGCAATGGTGGATTTTGGATTTGAGTCTATCCTGGGAATCCCAACAAGGATGCAATCCATCAATTACTTTTCCTGATCATTTCATCCTCGTCTGGCTGTGCAAAACATCGTGCGTTTCTGCTGAGAAGTGGTTAAAGATGTTGGGTAATCTTGCTTTTTATGCAGTAGTCTAGCTAGCATATTTGATGTGTTACTAGTGTCGCATGCACCGATAGGTCATGCATGATATACTTGTACTCTCTAAGGCCACCTCCAATGCTTAGTGTTAATGTAGATTAGCATAACAAAAAAAATAAGCATCCTTGTTAAGAGCCTTATGTTCCAATGCAAAGATATCTAATACTACTATATTCGTTAGTTAATTTGTTGCTACACTTACTTGACTAGCCATACATGGTTGAAATTATCTTGATTAGCACCCACTAGCATCCGATGCTACAGTAAGTAGCAGGCTCCCGCGTTAAGTATCCATAGTGGGAAAACCGGTTTTTTCCCTCTAAGCACCTCTATAGGCTTCTCGTTGGAGCTGCCCTAAGAGGGCAAAAAGACTAAAATGTCCTTCATCTCCTTCCTTCGTATAGTCCCAACATCGAGACTACCGCACAGGCCGATTGATACACAATTAAAATAGATATAACAATAATATTGATATAAAACATTGTGTACATATTAAACGACAAATTTTACGTATATCAAAAATATTGTGTACCATCCATTTATTTTGACCTAAGAGATAATATGTCATTCTTGATTTTTCTACGCTAACTTTGTAATTTTCTACACATACTTTCCAATTTCTGCACTGATATTCCAATTATCCACCGGTTATCAAGTATTTTTAATTCTAACTAAAATCAATGGTCCATATTAATCTTAAGTATTACCTCTTAATTAAGAGATGATAGATGTACCATAACAAAGCTATATTAAATTAGCTCAAAAATTATATTATCTACGGGCTATGTTACCATGCTCTTATTACCTATTAATATTTCAAATTAATCTTAACCATTGATTATAATAAAATAAAAAATAAATTAAAATTAAAAATAGTTAACCGGTGAGAGGGAGACACACAACTGCAACGAATCCCTGAAAAATCGAGATTCTGTTCTACAGTTTTTTATTCTTTTCAAATTTATATTTCAATTTTCCATGAAACTTTTCGGTTTATAATAATCATATGAAATTTTAATATTTTTTGAAAATAAATTTTACCATAAATCATCATAAATCTCCTAGTATTTAAAATAATTTTATGGTTTTTTCATTTTTTCAAATTTATATTTCAATTTTGAATGAAACTGATCGGTTTATACTAATCATTTGAAATTTTAATATATTTAAAACAAATTTCATCATAAATCTTCATAAATCACCTACTATTTAAAAGATTTTTTAAGATTTTTTTTTTAAAATTTATATTTCAATTTTGAATGAAATTGATCTGTTTATACTAATCATCTAAAATTTTAATATTTAAAAAATGACCATAAATCATCGTAAAGCACCTTGTATTTTAAAAGAATTTCTAATATTTTTTCATTTTTTTAAATTTATATTTCAATTTTGAATAAAATTGATTGATTTATACTAAGCATCTTTTGTCAGAATTTTTAAAATAAAACATAAACAAACGCATGCAATAGAAAAATAAAAGTAAAATTGGAATGTTGAGAAAAATTAGGAAACCGCTGAGGGAAAAAACAAAAACGTAAAAATTGTGATTAGAAAAATCAGCCTGGATAATTCCTAAAAAAGTGGAACTAGATTTATACGAGATAAAAAATAATTATAAAAAACTAGATTAAAATAGATAGGTGGTCTATAATATTTTGTGCGTCGTAAAATTTGCCATTATCTTTTGTAAGGTTCTTCCACATAACTATTGTCAACGTATTTGGATCTCCTGAAATATTTATATTAGTCTTAAAAATTATATATATTATCTTTGTAATGGTATCAACTCATCTACCCATTTTCTCTCATTTTATTTTCTCACTAAATCATATTTTCTTGATGATATGATTCTATTGAAATATAAAAAACATTAGACCGATCAAACATTCAAACGCAGAAACACTATCTTATTCTAAAATATGAAATCTTATATAATCAAATAATTACTAATAAGTGCTTAAATAATTATTTTCTTAATTTAATCTAATCAAAAAATAAACAATTAGGCATTCAAACTATAGTTGTACTACTGCACCGGTCATGACAATAAAACAGTAGTAGAATGGAGAATAGAATAATATACATCCTATATCTATAGGGGCCCACTAGAATGTGGCGGCCTAGGGCGGTGGTACTACTGGCCCTGCTACCGCAACTACAATGCTAGGCGGCCACCGGTCCCCAGTCAACCAATTGTCGCTGCCATGTGGCCATCGATCACCCGCCACTCGTAGATCCAAGCATCCGCTCGCTCGTCGCCTCCAGCGCCTACTCGCCCACCATTGTAGGTGCCGCTAGTAGCTCGTCATTGTCGTCGGGAACCTACTCTCCTGCCACCATCAGACCCACAAGTGTCGTCACACCGAAGTGCTTTCGTGCGCCACTGCTAATGCCTTCACCTAGCGTCGCCAGATACTCAAGGTACTCGAGGCCGCAACCTTCCCAGAAATACCAATAAGTGTGTAAAGATCTCAAATGAAGAAGAGTACAACGAAGATGGGGATGATGAAGATCCATACGATGATGTTGATGTGTCTGATTGTAAGATAGTGGCGGATCTAGGATTTTTACAATGGGGTGTGAAATTAAACATACTACAAAACACCTATATAATATAGAAAAAATTAGCTTGAAAATAAAAATAAAGTAAATTAATGATAAACACTCAATCTATATATACAATCATAATTACACTAAATCAATGATAAAGTAAATTAAACATATTAATATTGTCATTCTGAAACAATCCATTGTTCTGTATGTTGTTCTTTTTCAATAGTGAGTTGATATTGTCTTCCATCTATGGCTATAGGCAGCCCTACAAATATATCACAAATATTTCAATATGTAAGTATATGTAATTTCAACATTTTAAAAGACACAAACAGTCAAACAAAATTTACAGAAAATGGCTGGTGGTTGGTAGAAGAGGAGGGTCGCTGGTCGCTGGCCGTTAGGCTAGAAGGGGGGATGCCAGTGGTGCAGCGCCACGGTGGAAGGAGGCGAACCGACGGATATGGGCAGGCGGCGAGCCTTGCGGCCATGCATCTGTGTGGATTTGAGTGGGGCGGCTAGAATGTGGTTGTAGGGGGAGTGCTGCGAGTGGGTGGGTGGGGGGATGAGAGATAGGATTAGAAAATAGATCAGTGTGTTCTGGGTAACTATACGGATGTGTGTGTATCCAAAATATTTTGGGGTCCCCTGTTGTGAGGATGCCCCTAATGGTTCCAATGATGGTGAAGAGGACATGGACACTACTACTACTAACAACCCTAGAGAGTTTGACGAGGAATTTTAACTTGTCATTGTATCGTTTATTTGTTTGTCATGTACTCATGTGGTTGGACTACTATTAATTATATTGCTATACTTTTATTTATGGATTTACGTTATGTAATGAACTAATGATGCTACTTTAGATTTATTGTTATGCGCTCATGTCTATGGTTGATTTATAGTTTCTCACCTTGTTGTCCTTGCACAATTTGTTTATATATCTTTGATGAGTTCTATCATTTTTATGTGATTGGCTTGCTGCTTGGGACAAGAGAAAATAAAGAAGTCAGGCCATCAAGAAGGTAATTTACTTGAGCACATTCATATTTATTCAATTAATTAGATTGCAAAATATTTTTGATTTTATATTACATTCATCACAACTTACTCAAATATTACATTCAAACATGTAAATGAGAATTATGCTATAAGTCTATAAGAAACGAGGACAATTGATGTCAGCGACAATGCTCTATAATTGACAGCAACAAGGTATGCCACACACTTTTATGTTAAAACTTAAGAATGTGTACGGCGTCACCCCACCACATGCCTAACTCACCTAGGCGTCTAAAAGGAGCGAGTTACCGCCGTAAGAACATGGCTCCAAATTTGAAAAACTGTGACCATCACCTTCATAATTACTACCACCATTCTAAAATATAAGTCATAAATTTTTTACACCATTTTTAATATAGACTATTGATCATTATTTAATTTTACTGTATATCATCATTAATAACTACTAAGATAAAATATATCAAAGCATCTACCTATATAACATACATAGCACTAAACTGAAATATTTTTAACTTAATTATCAATCAAAATTATATTGGTTGATTTCCTAAAATTATTTTGGAACAGATGCATTATGTTTTAATAACATTTTTTGTGTACTGATTTGTATATTTTTCTTAAGGGAAATATGTCCATTGCATATTTGTAAAATACAGTTATATATCACTTTCTTTTAGCTTTTTGAATTAATTACCTTCAATTCCCTTCTGGGGTTAATTTTTTCTGCGAGTAATTTTCCCTTCCTTTTTACCACCGACTACTAGAAGGGGAAACATCCAGTGCAATCACTTATTTGGTGCAAACGTGCAATCAAACAATTTGGTGCAACCAATCAAGCGATTCAACGGTTACATATGAAAGAGGCTGAAACCTAATATTTTTTACATTTAACCCCTTTTATATGTAACCGTTCGATCGCTTATTTGGATGCACAAAATCACTTGATTGTACGCTTGCATCAAATGAGTGATTGTAAATGATATTTCCCTCTACTAGAACCTACGAAATAATACACTTTTTGTCTAGTTCTCTCTCTACGTGTCAGCCACCGTGGCAAAGGTAGCTAGACCTGCACCTTGGCGCCGTCGATCCCGCCGCCGCTGCCTCCCTCCTCGGCGTCGTAGCTGGCGTGCACGCTGTAGAGCACGTAGACCAGCACGGCGGCGGCGGTGAAGAAGCCGAAGCGGACGTAGGACGGGCGGTCAAGCGAGCCGAGGAGGAAGACGTTGAGGAACACGGATGCCGCCGGCACCCAGGGCATCCCCGGCACGCCCCAGAGCTCGGGGACGTGCGCCTGCGGCACCAGCGCTTGGAACGTGCCGACGGTGGCCACGGCGACGGCGCCGCACGCTACGAGGAGCCCCAGCCTACAGGCGCCGCCGTCGTCCGGCGCCAGCTTCCACACCAGCGTGAAGCAGAGCGCCGCCAGGGAGAAGACGAGCAGGAACGCGAGCGTCGGCAGCGCGCCGCGGGGCGCGCCCCGCCTCTCGCCGTCGTCATCGGCGGCGGCGGTGGCGACGTAGCGGCGGTAGACGACGGCGTTGGCCACCATGTAGAAGACGAAGAGCGTCCCGATGCAGACGAGGTTGAGGAGGATGTCAAGCTCTGTGAAGAGCGCGAGCACCGCCGTGAAGACCCCTGCCAACCAAGCAAGGACCAAATTGTTAATTCCCAAAAAACGAAGGGTCAAAATGGCAAACAGTTAAGAGCATCTATAAAAGAAGATCTAAATATCTCCCTTCTCTAAATTTTTAAGATTAGAATTATAAAAATCAACTCCAATAAATATTCTAAATGACTCTTAAAAATAAAATATCCTTAAAATTAATCATTCCGCTCCCTACGTTTAGAGAGCATAGGCTCTAATTTAGGACCCTGTTAGACATAAACATATTTAAAGTATCTCTAAGAGATTACCTATATGGCTACTTAAATTTGAATTTAGGTATTTTGGTAAAAAATGAAGCTCCAAGAGTTCCCTAAATAAGTCTCTTTCCTAATCCATTCCCTAAATCACCATTCATCTCTCTTAAATATATGATTAGTTTAGCAAATCCCTATTTTCATTTGCACATATTTTTTTCTCTTTCATGCACATTGTTTTCTCCATTACACGTTATTATAAGTCGGGCGATACATATATTTGAATGTATCAAAATTTTATACAAAATTATTACATATCATAGACTGTATTTGTAGGATTTCAAAAATAGAGATCAAGATTATCAAGATTATAAGGAACTATTGTAGATTGATTAATTTTTAGAAAGAGATAGAGTTTACGATAATCCCTATATATGATTTAGGGAATAAAATTTAGGTTCTCTCTTGAAGATGCTCTTAAAGTGATTTGTATCTAAAAAATGAATCCAAAAAATCTATACAGTGAGTCAAATTTTAAAACCACTCTTATAAATGCTCTAAAAATCAATGATTTTTTAAAGGGCTTCTATGGTACAACAAATAGCTCCTAAGAACCTCCTCAGAAGATAATATTTATAATTAATTTCAGTTTTTGATTTAGTATTATATAATTCTGCATTTATGCACATAAAAATGGAAGGGAATAAATATAGGAAGGTAATAGATCATTTTATTTAAATATAAATCATTAGATAAAAACTAATAAACAATGCATAATCATTTGGTTGTACTTTAAAATTCTCCTTTTAAAAAAACACTCTCTTTTAAGTGCTTATATATAAATTATTTTAGACTTATATACAAGAATTTAAAATATACTCAAATAATTTTGTTGTTTCTCCTTTATTCCGATTGAAAAATATGATTGTTTGTGAGATATATATTATTTGTTTAATAAATTAAAGACAAACATATACAAAGACTAAAAAATAATTTGAAGTGGTAAAACTACTTTTATCTAGAAAAAAAAGAGAAATTAAAAGGACTTATGAAGTGTCACTATCTTCAAACCCATATAGTTGACTACCTGAATTAATTTCGCATAGGTTAACAAGTTGGAAAGGTGACACGGGAACAAACTAATTAATCACGGAAGATTTATGAGCAGATTAGTCCCAAATCACGGGATTAGAAGGGGATTTCAAAGACACGGCCAAAAAAGGTACATAGAATTCAAAGACTCGGCCAAATTAACAAAATGGTCGACGAACTAATGCAAATATGTGCTAACTATCTCAATATGTACATTGTTGATTCAACGTTATTCATTTCTAATTATAATTTAGAAGTTGTATACATTATTAATTCAATACCATTCGTCTCTAATTATAGTGTGGAAGTTGCATAACAATTAGAGGGGCATGTTGATACAACTTCTGAGATTTATATCGGATCTAGTGGTTGACTATTCGTACGATATAATAAAATAGTTTAAAATTTTATATTTAGTTTGAAATAAAAACTAAATTTCTAGATTAAATACCCGCAATCTATGATATTCCTTTAGAGTTAGAGTTAACTACTTAAAAAAATTCTGGATGTGGAAATGTGTCGAACGGGACATGTCTCATATAAAACATAATTTTATTCTATTTTATATTTATTATGTTGTCATGTAATTTTTTATTTTATATGGCATAATGTTTAATTCTAGATAAATGAAGCACTGGTACTGCCCTTAAATTAAGGGTAAGTGTGCGCGCTACAGCTTATCACATTAATTAGCAACCAATAACGGTAGCAGTGCAGTGCACGCATGTTTAGGGTTTATTTGATTCATCTTCGGATTATAACAATCCAATTTATGAAAAAATGAGTTTTACTAGTTTATTGGATTATTAAAATCTGCACTTCAGATTATAATAAACTGGAAGAATTAGACCCTATTTGTTTCAGCTTTGGATTATAACAATTCAATTTTTTTTTATAAGCTGAACAAACAGGATAACTTATTCTGCCAGTTTATTATAATCTGAAGTACAGATTATAACAATCGAGTAAACTGGTGGAATCTAGCTTTTTATATAAGCTGGATTTTTATAATCCAAAACTGAAACAAACATATCATACCCTAAGTTACTCTGTTTGTTTCAATTTATAAAAAAGATAGATTATTATAATTTAAAGCTGAAACAAATAGAACCTTAGTCTTCTTAATTAATTCCCTCGTCTCCATGGCGCATCAAGTATTGACTATCCTCTGAGTGATCATACGATCGATCTGTTTAAATAAATTTTGGATCCTTGAAGTCCGGAAAATGTCAAAAAGGTTGTAATCCTTAGGTTAGCATTAATGTCAATGTCCCTATCAAGAGTAGAACCCTAAGTTTGACGATCCATAATACTAGTTGAACAGTAATCAACATGGTTAGGGTATGTTTCCGTTTCGGGTAACTCCAGCAATTATTCTAGAATCTAAAATCGTAATAAACGATCTAATTATTCTAGACTCTAAAATTTTAATAAGAGATCTAATTTGTAAAAAATAAAAAATCGGTAGCTACGTGATTCTGAAAATAAACTAAAATTCAGAAATCGGATAATACCAGCTTTCTAATTTCTAAATAACCAGATACTCAAATTATCTAGCTACCTAAACCAATTAGCTATTAAAAATCGCTGACTAAATCAATCTATAGCTGACTATACTAGCTACATACTCCTAGCTAGCTAGCCGTTGCGTTGAATCACTTAGACCTAATATGGTGTATCGCTTAAAGTGATGCACTCTCTTAACTTTTTTTTGGCTCATCCTCGTCGATAAAATTGTTCTCCGCGGCAAATCTAAACGTATAATTTTTTTATTAAACACGATACAAAGCGGTAAGATAACATTTTTTAATGTTTGGTCGGGCGCAAATAAAAGATATAATTATGATCGATGGGAGCAGTAAGTATTTCATCTGTTCCAAAATAAGTGCACTTGTTCATAATTTATCACAAAATAAATCCATTTGTAAAGTTCAATTTCTACTTCCGAAGAACCCTGATTCAAATATATATCTCCCCATATATATTACCCACAACCAACACTACTCTACTTCTAGCCAGCACATACTAGC
This sequence comes from Zizania palustris, assembly GCA_019279435.1. Taxonomy (NCBI): domain Eukaryota; kingdom Viridiplantae; phylum Streptophyta; class Magnoliopsida; order Poales; family Poaceae; genus Zizania; species Zizania palustris. Next base: position 47,147,044 of record JAAALK010000289.1, read on the forward strand.
TGCACACATCTAATTAGGAAAATGTAGATTATTTCTCCTTCATTGCTAATTATTTATCCATACTTTTATACAATTATAAATGAAACTAGTAGCAGTAAGTTTGTCACCACTGTTATCCCTTCTCACAACTAGGGCTGGATAACGAGCCAGCTCTCGGCTCAGTTCAGCTCGCGAGTTAGCTCGTTTAGCTCGCGAGCCAACTATTTAAAAGATAATTAAATAATAAATATTCAAATAATCACATATCAAACATCAAAATATGAAATAAATAGAATATATAAGGTTTTAAAAATTAATCATCCATAGTTCCATCATTATTTCTATGATTTCATCAAATTCATTGCACATGTTATTTGTTTCATACTTTTATATGATAAATTCTATATAATTTTATATGATAAATTATATAGGCCATAATAATAAATTTATAATAACAAGTTAGTAAGTAATATCTAGATACTAACAAATAAATTATAAAATAACGAGTCTTATACTTTAAGATAGTGTTTTATTATTGTTTTAGTAGGTTGGCATGACTACTTGTGTTGAGCTCGTTAAACTCACGAGCAGTTCGCGAGCCAGCTCGAACTCGCTCGTTATACTAACGAGCTAAAATATCAGTTTGGCTCGTTAGGAAAATAGAACGAGTCGAGCCGAGCTGGTCACGAGCTCAAGCTTTTTCATCCCTATTTACACGTGTTTTTAAATTTTGTAAATTTTATTCTCGTTGCAACCACGGACACTGAACTAGACTTGACTTTTAGATGTTAGAATTGAGTTTATTTTGAGATAAATAAGAACAAGTACAAACCAAGAAAGGCCGAAGCGTTGATAGGGGTGGCGGTGCATGGGTGCACCTTGGCGAGCCATGCCGGCATGACGCCGGAGCGGCCGATGACGCAGAGATACCTCGCTTGACCTAACATCGCCACCATCAGCGACGTCAGAATGCCGAGGCTAGCACCACCGCCGATCACATTAGACACCCATCGCCACCCTGACGAACTCCCCCTGAAAGCCCCTGCGAATGCCGCCTCTGTGTCGATCTACACATCACCACACACACACAATTATATTACTCAAAGTACGTACCTCCTACATATATATTCTTATCAATGGAAAAATATTATTTTTTCACGTGTGCACGCATGCATGTATACACACGTATGTATATGTATATATATGCATATGTATATATATACTAGTCAGAGGCCTGTGCTTTGCAACAGAATCTTATTTTATAATAGGGTTTTTGCGCAAAATTCATATTTCTACATGATTTTTTCAGAAATCTAAGGGTTTTTACTTCCGCGCAAAATACATAAATTAAAATACTGAAATATAAATACAGTTTTCTTTTTCTTTTTTTTCTTTTTTTATTTTTATTTTTTATTCTTTTTCCTTTTTTCTTCTTTTTTCTTTTTCTTCTTTTTTCTTTTTTCTCACGTAGCTAAGCACAAGTTGCTGCGCGCACATGCATGCACCGGTTTTTATAGGGTATAAGTTTTGATTGGTTTTTTGTGAGAAGTGGGGAGTCAGTACGGGCTTGCGGACGGAGGAATGGAAAACTAGCCGCTTTATAATAGTAGAGATATCTATTATTATAAAGCAACCACCTTCTCAAGAGCTCGCCCCCGCCCGCATGCATGCAACCACCCGCATGTACGAAGCAACACACAAGAAGAAAAAGAAAAAAGAAGAAAAAAATATTTTTTGCATTTCAGTCTTTTAATTTCTGCATTTTGCGCATAAGCACAAATTTTGCTCACGTAGAAACTAAGAATTTTGCGCAAATACCCTTAGATTTCTAAAAAATCACGCAAAGTTATTAATTTTGCGTAGAGGCAGTTAGATTCGCTAAAAAAATTTTTACCATCGTAGCAATAAAATAAGCTCCGTCACAAAGCACAGACCCCTTACTAGTATATATATGTATATATATATGTGTGTTAGTTGTACTGTAGATAAATGTTTTGACAACTGATTCGTCCAAAAACCCAGAAAAGCATGAAAGCAAAACAAAGGAAAAATAAAAGAGAGAATAATATGCCGTCTTTCTAGCTAAAAGGTGCGCTTTTGTTGGTATTATAAGTCTTTAAGTTTTTTCTAAGCCAAATTTATTTAAATTTAATCAATTTTATTGAAAATATACCAATAACTGTAATATATCAAGTTATCTTCATTAAATACACAATTAACACATATTCATAGTATGTTTATTTATTTTTGTAGATGCTAATATTTTTGTTTAAATTTTATCGAAGTCAAAAACCTATTCCTCTGATAAGGATTTGAGTATCTTGAAAGGCTTGAATTTGACACTGACAGGTGGGCCCGTACGGTCAGTCAGAGTACTTACGGCGTCGTAGGGGAGGAGCATGGACATGGAGACGGCCATGAGGCAGTAGAGGAGGGTAACCAGGACGACGGAGCCGGAGACGCCGACCGGGATGTCGCGCGCCGGCCGCTCCACCTCCTCGGCCATGGTGGACACGGCGTCGTACCCGATGTAGCTCAGGTACACCATGGCGGCGCCGTTGAACACGCCGGCGGCGCCGTGCGGGAAGAAGCCGCCGGGGCTGCGCTCCGGGTCGGCCGGCCGCGTCAGGTTGCGGGCGTCGCCGCGCCAGAACCCCATCACGATGACGAACAGGATGAACGCGACGTGCACCGCCGTCAGCGCCATGTTCACCACCGAGCTCTCCTTCGTGCTGCGCCAACACAAACCATCCCGTCAAAAAAAAATACTCCTTTTCTTTTTCATATCATATCTGATATCTCTACCCAAAAAAACATTGCTTTCGGAATCCAATCATGAAACTGATTCTCCTTCTCCTCATTGATCACCTTTCAGCTTTCAACAATCATTCAGGAATTGTATTCGCAAATCTGACACATTTTTGACTGACACGATCCACCAGATCTTGCAGATGAACACGAGGAACAAACAGGCCGGCTTCTTTTACAGATTCTTCCTCTTTGCACAAAGCTCCCCAACATTTGCCAGAAGAAAACATTCGATTGTGAAAGGGAAAGCGAGGCAAAAGTGGGCATTTGGAAAAAAAAAAACAGAGACCGACCAGGCGACAAGATCGTTTCTTGCAGAACCAATTCTCTGGATTTCCTTTATTGCTGGGACAGCAGAACCGTGGACAGCCCAGGAAATTCGAGCAAACCGCTCGCGCCATGCATGCACATTGTGTGAACCTCGTTGAATCTGGCGGGAAGAGAAGCCGCAGGAGCAGTTGCAGTCTTGCAACTCGTACGAAGAGGGAAGTCTAGCACTTGTACTAATAAGCAAAACTAAAAAGATTTTAATTTTAAAGGATTTCAAATCGTCTTTTCCAAAAGCTCAAATTCGAAATCTTGATGCGGTGGTGACACTGGCAGGCACGGATGAGCAGGATGACGGCGATGCAGACGTAACTGTGTGTTTGTACCTGTAGCAGATGCAGACGGTGATGAGCATGACGACGGCGACGGCGACGAGGTCGACCTGGTTAAAGCCGTCGGGGAGTCCCGGCACGACGATCCTCCACTTGCTCGCCGCGTCCACGCCGACCGCCGTGCCGAGGTACGCCGTAAAGCTGCGCGCCACCGCGGCGTTGGAGAAGACGTACTCCATTATCAGGTTCGCCCCCGTCAGAAACGCCGCGAGCTCCCCTGCAAAAAAAAAAAAACAACTCACTGTCAGATTGCACAGCGTAGCAGAAGCATCTGAAATTCTGAAACCTGGACTACTACGTGCATGGCGAGCTGAACTGCTGAAGAGCAAAGCAGTGTGGTGAAAAATGGAAGAGGATATGAACTGTGGATCTTTATCTGTCAGAAAAATTAAGGTCCCATCTGGACCAAAAGGGCAGACCGTTTGGAAGATGCATGAAAGGGACTGGCAATATTATTTGGATATGGACATGTCCCCCTGTAATAAAATTTGTTGGAACTCCTTTTTTTAATCTTTCTAGTGTGGGTTTCTGAAGAGAAAAAAACTTAACTTTAAAACCTATTGACAAAAAAGAAGAAACTTTGGAGCAAGTGGACAAAGACGAGGAGAATTGGGGAAAGGGTAAGTACACATGAAGATAATAGATAAGTAGATAAGCATCAAATATTCGAGGAAACCAAAAAAAAGAAGTTTTTTTATTTTATTTTTGCAGTATGCGTCTTCACACAATCACACACGCATCACGCCCTGAATGTCGTAAATTGCATGAACAGAGGCCCAATAATTGAAACGAAATCTGAAGAATTTTATGAAGAAACACTGAATTGACGCCAAAACTAAGGACAGTATTTAAATCCGGGAGAAGTGTATGCATCCAGATTCCAGTGGTGATGATCTTGGCATGACGGGGAAGCTTCTCACCGAAGGTGACGCGGAGGTAGCTGAAGGCGCCGCCGGCGACGGGCATGGCGACGGCGAACTCGGTGTAGCAGAAGGCGGAGAGGAGCGCGCAGAGGCCGGAAATGGCGTACGACACCACAACGGCGGGACCCGCGTAGAGCCTGGTGGCGCGGCCAGTGGTGACGAATACCCCGGCGCCGACCATGCCGCCGAGGCCGAGGCCGACGAGGTCCGGCCACCGCAGCGCGCGCGCCATGTCGGCACCGGACCGGGCGCGCACGCGGCTCATCTCCTCGCTGGGCGTCGTCGCCGAGCACGCCCGCCGGGCCAGCCGCGCCGGCGTCTGCGCCAGCGCGCGCCCGTAAGCGTGCAGGCTGCAGAACGAGCCGCCGGCGACGCCGCGGCGGCCGCTTTGGTCCGACGAAACTAGCGCGCCCTCCTTGTCCATGGCTGCTCCGGTCAAGCACTGGCCGGCAGGTTCCGACCGGCCGATCGACGGCGTGGAGGGTAGGGAAGAGGCCGAAGAGGCCGGAGGCGTGGCGAGCGACGGCCGACAGGTCGCACGCGGGGAGCGGTTTTATAGAGCGTTTTTACGGTTGCTGCAGTGCACCGTAATTTCTAACTTAAAATTTATAATTAAGAGCATCTTCATTGTTATTATCACATTTTTTATTATCTAAAATAAGTAATTATTATCACATTTTTATTATCTAAAATAAGTAATTATTATCACATTTTTTATTATCTAAAATAACAAGAACGATTCAAAAAATATATTCACTGTATTTGTTAACTTATTATTATTTTAGGTGGCTTTCTATTCTTCTCCCTACACTTCTACATCTAGCAAGCTAACCAAACAAACTTGTTATTCTATTGAGAACTGAGTTTGTTTAATTGTTTTTATTTTTTATTTATATAAATTTATAAAATGTAACTACATTTATGTAAGAAGTGTTAACAAATACATTGCAGTGAATGATAAAATAGTAAACCAATTTAAATAAGAAGACTTGTTATTACTATGAATAGAAAATAAAAAATTACGACTACAAATCTTAAGAGTAAGAGATGGAGTAATTTAATCATTTCGTTTGATTCTTTCCTATCTCAATTTATAGTTACATCCAACCATAAAATTATAAAACACTCCTATTTTTTTACGTATCTCTTACTCTCTCTCTCCGGTTTCTAAAGGAAGTCGTTTTAGACTTTAATAAAAGTTGTCTAAAAGAAGTCGTTTTGTATTTTATTGTACACTTTGGATGTTTATACTCCTGAAGTAGTATTACTTCTTTCTCGTTTCACGTGCTATCTTTACTAATGCAATGGAACATTTCTGAGTAGTTTTCAGATGAAATGTGGTGAAAACTGTTCAAAACTCATGTAAAAAAGGCAATAGAAAAATCATCATATTTACATAGCACTTTCAGAAAATTTCAAAAAATGAGTAGTAATCGGCCGACCAAACGCCGACTGTCACCACGTGCTCCTAATTGGCACTTGATCGGTCGACTCCGACCACGTCAGCGTCAGTCGGCCGCTCAAGTGCATTAATGTGTATTTATAAACATTGTATAAACGTTATATACATAAGCAAAAAACATTATTATGTATTTATAAGATAATTCATTGCAAACGAAATCAATTTCGAAGACATTAAAATATATAAGCTATATATCTCAATCAGTAGCCTACCCGTTCCAAAAGGTAACTAAGCAACTGAACAAATTGATTCTCGTGAAACTATCAGCCCAAGTCTTCAAATAGTCAATTGGTACAGCTACAAATACATAATTTTTAGAGTTAATTAAATATATACTAAAAAATTACTGAATCTAAGGCTATATTATAGATTAAATACATTTAGTTAAGTAATCTCTTTTTATTTTAAATTAAAAATAAAATTTAAACTAGTTTATTTACGCTGGTAAACTTTATGTGGATCCGGGAGAACTGCACGAACAGGCGTCCTGTTTTTCTTTGTGTTTCTGAGCATATATATATATATATATATATATATATATATATATATATATATATATATACAAATGCTATTCTACACCACGGGTGTAGAATACTATTCTACACCGACGTGGAATGGAGGGATTGGGATTGGGTGGGGGTGGGCACGAATGAGATGATCGGTGTAGAATAACATTTACACCCATAGTGTAGAATAGCATTCCCGTATATATATATATACACACACTATCCTATATGGGTGTAGAATGTTATTCTACACTGACGTGGAATAGGGGGTCGGGATTGGGTGGGGCGTGAGGACACGCTGGATGAGGTGGGCACAGTTGGGTTGATCAGTGTAGAATAACATTTTATATCCGTGGTATAAAATAACATTTGTATTTATATAAATATAATCATATTGCGTTTTAACACACAGTGGATAATATTTTTATTAATAAAAAATATTTCAACAAAATAAATAAAGTAAAATACAACCAAATACTCTCTCACATATAAAACAACTAGTGAAACATAACAATCACATGGGTGTTACATATAATTATTTCTTAGTGTCGTAAACAATATTATCGAATATTGCATCTATTTAAAATATTTCTTGACAAAATAATTAAAATGTTTACTAAGAATTAAAATATCATATGATTTTTTTCCATTTTCTAGTACGCTCTAATTGAAATATTTTCCATATATAAAACCTCCAAGGAACTGTTTGGATCCTAGATATTGAATTCATAATTGAAGAATTAGAATTCAATTCTATGAGATGGGTTATTTAGACCATTTTAGAATTAGAATTATAAAATTTTATCTAGAATTCGCCCTAAAATTCATAGTTCAGTTTAATTTCTCTTAAAGAAAAAAGAATTGACTGGAACTCCTACCTCACCTCCTGTCTTAGATCATCCAAACAAGTTTTAGAATTAGTTCCTAGATTTTAATTCTATGAAATACCCAAATAAAAATATTAGATCTCAATTAAATTCCACACAATTCAATTTTTTATGGAATATAAAATAAATTTCAATTCTTCTAATACTTAAAAGATCCAAACAAACAAACTAAGACCTAAATAAAACATTTTCTATATATAAAATCTCTAGCCCTTCGTCCGATTGGCCGTGACGTGCATAACCATATCAATAAATACGTTACCCAGCTGAGCGGTAACCGAATGACAAGTGGACCTCGACACACATCACCACCTCGAGCAGTGTGCCCGTGGTGAGCAGGCACATTTTCCTACCTTTTTTGCCCTTCAAGCTTCGTGAAACCCGGAGGGCAACTTGCACTGGACCTATGGGCGTTTTGGTAAATTTAGAGATAGGCCACAACTCCTGACACGCTTCTCCAGGTGTAGCCTCCATAAGAGCATCTCCGATGGTTGTCTATTTCACTAGCTGTATTCACTCTCTTTCCTACGTGGATAGAAAATGTGGGGAAAAAGAGAATAGCTAGCGACGAGCTAATAGATAGAAGATTTTACGTATTCTAAGAAACTGGGTGTATTACGTGTGGGACTAAGTACTAGTGGTGAAATAAATTATTGTTTTTAATCTTCTCTCAGCACCACATCAGCTAGCTACTTGAGACAACCATTGTGGATGCTCTAATAGCATCTTCAATGACTAGCTATTTCACTAGCTAAATTCACTCTTTTTTTATGTGGATAGAAAATGTGAGAAAAAAAGATAATAGCTAGCGACGATCTAATAGATAGGAAATTTCACGTATTCCAAGAAACTAAGTGTATTACGTGTGGGACCAAGTACTAGTTAGCTGATGTGAAACTGAGAGAAGAATAAAACTAATAATTTATCTCACCACTAGTACTTGGTCCCACACGTAGTTTCTTGAAATACGTGAAATCTCATATCTATTTGTTCATCGCTAGCTATTATCTTTTTCTCCACATTTTATATCCACACAGGAAAAAGAGTGAATCTAGCTAGTGAAATAGCTAGCCATTGGAGATGCCCTAATATTTGTCACCTCATATTAATGTTAAGGTGAAAAAAGCGTAGAAAAAACCAATGAATTTTACTAAATATTGTAAAAGATTACACATTAAATATAATATATATAGTTAATTAATTATTATATAAGTGGATTATTAGATTAGTTATAAGTATAAAGCCTGCTATGTGCACGAGGATTGTGTGTTTCTCTACACACGATTAAGCAAATGTACCTGCACCGATTCATTAATGTAGTGTTGGGTTTATGACAAAATGAGATGATGCAGGAATGATCTAATATTACTTGGCTGTTTGGTTTAAGATTATAATATTACGAGACGGAGTGATTGTTATTTTTTATTAATAAAGAATATTTTGATGTTTTGACTTTTACTGGTAATTTATAAAATCCACCTGAAAAATAAATTATTTGAGGAAGCGATTGACAATAGTAGCTTTGGATGCACGAGATGCATGGGTGTTTTCCGGTTAAAAGAAGTGTGCACCTGCCATTTGCGCGTATTGACCAATTTGACCGGCTAGCAAGTGACACGTAGTCAGGTGAAAAGAGTGGAATTTCTTCCCAGCGTTGACTTCCAGCAAAGCGACATCGGCCTACCACCCTGCCACTCTCCATTGGGTCTGCTAGGGGCTGTTTGGCTGCGAGGAATTCAATTTTAATCGCATATCAAATGTTAAAGCTCCGGTTGGGAATACAATTTTTTATATAGTTTTTGAAAGTAATAATGTAGTATTGAACAGTTCAATTATATATTAAAAAATGTTTGACAACTCCATCTGAAATCTCTATAAAGTAAACTGTAGTATTAGAAATACTGTACTCAATCTACAGTATTGAAAATTTTGTTATAAAGTACATTTTCTAAAAATGTAGTATTATAATATGTGGTATTGTCATGAATATAGTATGGTGTAGTTTTTAAAATATTGTAGTTTCTAAAAACGGTGTTCCTAAATAGGACCTAAGATGTTAATTAGAAGTATTAAACATAAGTTAATTATAAAACTAATTGTAGAATCTCTAAGCTAGTTTATGGATGAATCTATTAAACTTAATTAATTTATGATTTGATAATATGGCGCTACAGTAAAAATATGCTAATAATAAATTAATTAAGCTTAATAGATTCATCTCGTGAATTAATTTAAAGGTTCTGCAATTAGTTTTATAATTAACTAATATTTAATTCGTCTAATTAGCATCCGAACATCTGATGTAACGAGGGTTACGGTTTAGCCTTCTCATCCAAACATACTCCCTCCGGTCCACAAAAACAAGTCGTTTTGGACATGATTTCACATACCAAGAAGCAATTGATTAGTGCGTACTTTTTATGTTTACCCCTATTAAATATAGTGCAAGAGTAAACATAGCACGAAAAACAAGAAAAAATTAGTACTACTTAAGAGGTATAATTGTCCAAAATGCACAATAAAATGCAAAACGACTTGTTTTAGCAACCTTTTGATAGAAGTCTAAAACGACTTGTTTTTGTGTACCGGAAGGAGTACGACGTAACAAGGGTTACGGTTTAATCTTGTCATCCAAACATACCCTTATAATAATGCCTTTAATTGGCTCTTGTTGTCTTATAAGAAGCTGCCAGATATAAATTTTAGAACTTGACTTTGAAAATTAATTTAAGTAGTTTTCTCGTGTTTTGCTGTTTTTCAGTCCTGTATTTCGTACCACCAAGAAGAAAATACAAAAACCTTAATTTAAAATTATGTTTTCTTAGATAACGCCTTTGGCTAGTAAGCTACACCTTTTTTAAAAAAACTAAAACTTATTTGATACAGTTTTAACTATTTTGGATTTTAAAACATGTTATATTTTCATAATTTAGGCAGTTTTTACAAGTATTTTCGACATTATTAGCAATTTGTTTTAAGAATATATAACAAGCGTGTCCATTAAATTTAGACTTATCATCTACAAGTTATATCCACCTAACAAAAAAATTATCTTATTCCATTAACTCAACCAAGCAACTAAAATATATCATTTGATCCCTAAATCTATAATCATCATATTCTATCCATACTTACGCTTAAATCAAACAATACTAAAGGCATGTCTGGTATAGCTTCAACTCTAAGATTTAGGTTGAATCTGGAGTTTGTGTAATATAATAAAATTGTTTAAATATTTATTTTAATATAAAATAAAAATTAAATTACTCAACTAAATAACTTTAATCCATCTACAGCTCTAGCTTCAAGATTTCTTAGAGCTAGACTGTACGCGCCCCAAGAGCTGTCCCAAACGGGACATAAGTGCTATCCTTTTAATGGTATCAAAGGTTAGTGGCAATGCAGTCTATTTTCTACCGGCATAATTTGGTCATATAAAATCAAAATTGTATTGTTATTTTTTAAATAATGTCGTTGACTTTTATCATAACATTTGATGATTCATCTTATTCAAAAATATTTTTGAAATATTATTTATTTTGTTATAATTTATTTTATTGTTGAATGTACTTCAATCATAACTTAATTTTTATATATTTGTATAATTTTTTTGAATAATATGAATTATTAAATATTGTGATAAAAAATCAACTGTATTATTAAATAAAAGGCAGTATTTATTAATAATTCATTACTTATCAAGTACGTCTCCGAGACGAAATTTCAGAGATGAAATTCACTCTCTTTACTAGCTCGAGCTCGATTTCTTCGCACCAAAAAATAATTTCAAGTTAAGACTTTTATATATTCTTAACAGCCCTGAAGGAAAAAATGCAAAAGGAGACAAAACTGTAATATAATCTTCAGAATTTGTTGTAAAATTCAAATTCAGTTGTATCTTTATATATATATATATATATATATATATATATATATATATATATATATACGGGAACGCTATTCTACACTATGGGTGTAAATGCTATTCTACACCGATCATCCCAATCGTGCCCACCCCCCACCCAATCCCAACCCCTCCATTCCACATCGGTGTAGAATAGTTATTCTACACCCGTGGTGTAGAATAGTATTTGTATATATATATATATATATGCTTAGAGCATTTCTAAAAAAAGCTTTAAAACGTTGTCTTCTCTAATTTTTTAGAATTACAATTAAAAAATCATTTCCAACGGATATTCTAAATGGCTCTAAAAAAATAAAGGATCCTTAGAATTAATCTTTTTGTTCCTTATTTTTAGAGAGCGTACTCAGAGACTATGTTGAAGAAAAACATATTTAAAGTGATTTACATCTCAAAAACAAATCTTTAAAAAATATAAAGGAATTAATTTTTAGAGAGGAGATGCTGTTAGTTAAAGGAACTGTTCGTGCCTAAAAAGCTCTCTTTTTCTTTTCTAATTGTGAGTCAACCATGCGAAGAACAACAAAGCCTAATTAATTAAACCGATGCCAGTAGCTCGCATCAAATAAAATGTCCAAATCTTGTTTTGAGGCTAATTAATATTAGTCATGTACTCATGGTCCACCACAGAAGCCGATCTTGCACCTAATCACCACTACTTTGGGACCAGCTTTGGACTTTGCTTGCATACCACTCTCCAAAACTGACACTACTCCATACTTGAGCGCACGAGTAGTTTCTTGGTATTTTGGACCCTTTTAGGCGGAGAAAACTGTGACCTCAAAGTTTGTACTCATTTGTCTTTTTAAACATCCACACAGGAGATTACAGGGAAATGCATCATATTTCTAAGGTTTTTCTTGTACGCCCATAGTCCACTTTGTTGTTATCTTTCTTGTTCCACGTGTTTGGACATTTATGTATTTTTTTTCTATGTCCAGTTCTGATGGACATGTGATCTTCCTACCACTATACATGGTGGTAGGCACCTTACTCTTCTCTAGTAGTAGGTCCTTTAGCATATTCAATAATACTTTAAAACTTACATCGGATCAACTAAATGTTGCTTTCATTTGTAGCAATATCAAAACCATGCATTGCATTGTGTGCTTCTTCTTTACAACTCGGATATACCAATGTTTTGAGTCTCAAATCAGTTTATGGAATTGAGCAAACTCTCTATTAGAATATATAACTTATTCCTCCGCGTCATGGATCATTATGGATCATTTGGTCAACATTGCTCATTAAATCAATATATATATCTTTATTAATTCCTTTATCGCTCATGTAACCCTTATCACTAACCATACCTTCATCTTGACTACCATCAATAACAACCGGATCTATTTCACCGTCATTTAGCTTCTCTTCACCATGCTTGTTCCATATTTGATATCTCTTCTTGAACCCACATCTTAACAAATGATCATAGACATAATTAGATTTTAAAAAACTTTTCTCATTATTACAATCATAGCTTAAACACTACATTGCAGTCTTTCCCCGAGTTTCCATGTCTGCTATAGCAACACTCATAAAGACTCCATCCCACTCAAGTATTCAATACAAGTACGACAATCTAAATACATTTAGCTTGTTAGCATCTACAAATTTATTTTTTTTATTTATGACCTATAGTGATTAAAATGCATAACAAGCAATAATAATAGACAAGAATATGTCTTAAATTCTATCCATGGATGTATAGATTTTATCTTATACGGTTCTAGAGGAAATTTTGACATCATATCCCAATGTTCTTCAAATGCAAGCATCAATATAGAGTCAAGAGGATGATGATAGAACTAGTCTAGGCTAAGTTGATCACTAGTCTAGGTCTAGCAGGGTTCACCTTAGGTTTAATGAACATGGTATAGGTCCTTAGGTATGAAAAACAGAAAGGGTAAGGGTAGTTCACCTTCAGTGGCGGCGGCCGGAGTTGACGAGGACGACGCCATGGCGTAGCAGCGGCGAGGGAGGCTTCCCACCGCTTAGTGCAAAATGTAGATCGGGTCTCTAGAGTTGTCGGGGAGGTTTTTGGGCGTGCAAAAAATTAACCTTTGCAACCGGAGCCTTCCCCTCTTTTTATTGCGCTAGCGACAGGGGCTCCTCAACCATGAGTCGGTTGGGGCGCTCCCGATCAGGACGTGCGGGAGACCAGGGAGGTCTGTTAGGGAGTCCGAGCTGAGCGCGTGGAGGAGAGGGACTCGGCCCCCTCTCCTCCGAGATCTTATCCTAACATTCTCCCCCTAGATCTCGACTTAGTTCTTAACTTAACTCAACGTTACCTCTATCTCATTATAGATCAATGCATAGAGTATGATGCATCACAATAGTCAGTTACGTACTATGTGACTCAACAGCTACAACACATTTCACTACTCTGAAATAGTTTCTAAACTTATTTTGGGCCCTTATAAATCCAATGATCATAGGCTTTCCATTAAACCCATACCGGTTAAGTGTTCTCTAAACACGTTGGGTGGTAAGCCTTTTGTGAGTGGATCCGCAAGCATGCGCTTGGTACTTATATGCTCTAGACTTATAGTGTGATCTTGGATTTTCTCCTTAACAACATAGTACTTAATATTGATGTGTTTGGCAGCACCACTCTTCTTGTTGTTATGGGAGTATAATACTGCTGGCTCATTGTCGTAGTACAACTTATGTGGCTTTTCAATGCTGTCGACCACTCTTAAACCGGGAATAAACTTTTTAAACCATAGTGCCTGTCCGGTGGCCTCATAACATGCTACAAACTCGGCATACATCGTGGAAGATGCCGTCATAGTTTGTTTGGAGCTTTTCCACGACACAACTCCTTTTGCGAGTGTGACTATATAACCTGACGTGGACTTCTCAGTATCCACACATCCCGCAAAATCTGAGTCTGAATAACCTACTATTTCAAGGTTATTTGTTCTCTCATATGTGAGCATGAGGCCTTTTGTGCCTTGCACATATCGCAAGGCTTTCTTAACTCCTTTCCAGTGATCTATACTTGGATTTTTCTGATATCTGCCAAGCATCCCGGTGGCAAAAGCTAAGTCAGGGCGTGTACATACTTGAGCGTACATTAGGCTTCCGACAGCAGAAGCATATGGAACCGACTTCATTTGATCGATCTCATATTGGTTCCTGGGACACTGAAAGTTCCCAAACTTATCACCCTTGACTATCGGAGCAGGCGAAGGCTTACAGTAATGCATACTATATTTTCTCAGTATTTTCTTTAAGTATGCCTTCTGTGATAATCCTAATACCCCCTTAGTTCTATCTCGAAGAATCTCGATTCCTAATACATATGAAGCTTCTCCAAGATCCTTCATGTCAAAATGAGAGGACAAAAACTTCTTAGTTTCTAACAGTAGATTAACATCGCTACTTGCTAGTAGATGTTGTCCACATACAAGACTAGGAAAATAAATTTCCCATTCTTGAACTTAGCATAAATGCAATTGTCCTCTTCATTCTCCTTAAACCCAAATTTTCTAATTGTCTCATTAAATTTAAGATACCACTGCCTAGAGGCCTGTTTAAGACCATAAATGGACTTAGTTAAATGGCATCCCAAATTCTCTTTCCCTTCTATGACAAAACCCTTGGGTTGTGTCATATAGACATTCTCATTTAGATCCCCGTTGAGAAATGTCGTCTTTACATCCATCTGATGTAGCTCTAAGTCATAATGTGCCACTAAAGCCATAATGATTCTAAATGAATCCTTAGATGAGACAGGAGAAAATGTCTCATTATAATCTATTTCTTCTCTTTGAGTGAATCCTTTAGCAATAAGTCTGGCTTTAAATCTTTCTATATTCCCTTGGGAGTCACGTTTGACCTTGTAGACCCATTTGCAGCCTACTGTTTTGGCTCCTTTAGGAATTTCTTCTAATTTCCAGACATTGTTGGTACTCATAGACTTCATCTCATCCTCCATGGACTCAAGCCACTTAGAAGAGTGAGGGCCTCTCATAGCTTCTTCAAAAGAGGCGGGATCGCCCTCCATTTGAATTTCTTCACTCATATAAACCTCATAGTCATCAGGAATAGCTGATCTTCTTACTTTCTATGATCTCCTAATGTTCTCTTGAACTAGGACATCATCATCTCTAATGTCTTCTTGAATTGGTACATTTTCTATGATGTCCTCCTCAACTCGCACATTATTTTCTAAAACAGGGGGTTGTTCTTCTTGTTCCTCATTAGCAGCATCTGGAACTACAGGCTCCTGAATAACAGGTACCTCATGAACAACAGGTGTCGCTAATGAAGGTCCAACTTCAGGTGCTGGACTGATAGGTGCTATCACAGGTATATGAAGAATTGGCTCTTGAATCATAGGAGTGGGTGCACAGACCCGCTTCTCTTCAAGGCTAATTTCTCTTAATACCGTGCTCCCCCTAATCATAACGTCTTCTAAAAAGACTGCGTGTCTCGTTTCTACAAATTTGGTATGTCTACCAGAACAATAGAAACAGAAACCCTTAGACTTATCTGGGTAGCCAATAAAATGACAACTCACTGTCTTAGGATCTAACTTACTAATATTTGGGTTAAAAACTTTAGCTTCGGCTGGACATCCTCATACTCTAAAATAATTTAGAGAGGGTTCTCGTCCAGTCCATAACTCATACGGTGTCTTGGGCACCGACTTACTCGGAACCCGATTAAGAATGTGAATGGCGGTTTTTAATTCCTCCATCCATAAACCAACCGGTAGAGTGGAATAACTTAACATGCTTCTTACCATGTCCATTAAGGTGCGATTGCGCCTTTCTGCCACTCCATTTTGCTCAGGTTCGCCCGGTGTAGAATACTGAACGACTATACCATTTTCCTGTAGAAACCTTGCAAAAGGTCTAGGAACTTGGCCATACGGGGTATGACGACCTTAGTACTCCCCTCCACGGTCAGATCTCACTATCTTAATCTTTAGATCATGCTGATTTTCTACTTCAGCTTTAAATATCTTAAATTTATCCAAGGCTTCTGATCGTTCTTTAATTGGATAAATATAACCATAGCGCGAATAATCATCTGTAAATGTTATGAACGAATCATAACCATCTACAGACGTCACAGGAAATGGACCACAAATGTCCGTATGAATAACTTCTAAAACTCCTGTGCTTCGCTTTGCGTCTTTCTTAATTTGTTTGACGTATTTGCCCTTAATGCAATCTATGCATTGATCTAAGTCTGCGAATTCTAAAGGCGGAAGAATTGACTGCTTAACTATACGTTAAATCCTCCCCCTCGAAATATGGCCTAGGCGACAATGCCATAATTTCGAAGATACGTCGCTAATTCTCTTACGCTTATTTGTTTTGCTAGACGATACTTCTCACTAATAGAATTTACTGAATCACTTAAGGACAAAAGATAAAGTTTGTCATGCTCGAAGGCAAGACCCACAACTTTATTATCATAAATAATAGAACATTGTTTGTCGCCAAAATGACAATCATACCCATCATTAACTAAACAAGAAACAGAAATTAAGTTTCTTCGCATCGAAGGAACATAGAGTACATCGCACAAAAGAATTACAAAGCCATTCTTAAATTCTAAAGGGAGATTTCCTATGGCTTCAACTTCTGCTTCGATGCCATTCGCCACTCTAATTGTTCTTTCGTTTCTTTCCAAAGTTTTCGTCGTAGCGAATCCCTGTAAAGAGTTGACAACATGAACAGTTGCACCTGAGTCAATCCACGGTGTTGGTAGAATAATCTAAATACAAGGATTCATCGATACAAGTAATTTCATCATTACCGTGTTTGTGCATCCACTTGAGGAAATCCACACAGTCCTTCATGTGGTGTTCCTCCTTCTTACAGTGCCTGCAGACGCCTTGAGGGACATCATTGTCCTTAGGCGCCTTTCCCTTCCTCTTAAAGGTCTTAGCATTTTTTCTTCGGGGTAAATGTCTTTTTCCCCTTGTCTTGAATCTGGTGAACTGAATCACCACCTCGAGCCTCCTTAATACGTTCTTCCTCTTGAACGCAGTTGGACACTAATTTTTTCAAAAGTACACACTTCTGGCTGAGAATTATAATTAATAACAAAGTGCTCAAAGTCTTTGCTGAGTGAGCTCATGATAACATGAACTATAAAATTATCTGTCATTGCACACTCCATTGTCTTTAGCTTAGCAGCCTAGTTACTCATTCTTAGGATGTGGTCTCTAATGCCTCCACCACGATATTTCTCCGTGATAAACCTCTTAATTGTGGAGGCACATGCAGTCTTTGATGAACCAGTAAACTGGGCATCAACCTTCTTCAGGTACTCAGTAGCAGTCTCACAGTCAGGGATTGAACACCTGATGGGCTCCAAAATGAAGTTCTTAATTATCATCAAACATTTTCTGTTTGACTGCTTCCACTTATTGTACGCAATGTCATACTTCATCCTTATAGGAGCAAAGTCCTTCTGACGTACGGCAAAAACGTCAGCTGTCTCGCCAGTGAGCATCACTGGCTCAGTGGGCTCAACTGGGCATCCTTCCTGCAAGGAAAAATCCACATCTAGGACGGCGAGAGAGATCAACATACCCTCTCGCCAAGATCCATAGTTGTCTCCATTGAGTTTCTCAATGTTGGACATCTGAGCAAACAAGTTGCCTGATAAAAAAATGATAGTCAAAAGGGGTTAATTACAGGCATAAAAGAGACATGCTAATTTAACGTTGGTCAAATTAGCATGTGAAAACTCAATAAATAAGAATTAATTCTACATCACCGTTGGGCAGAAATAGAATCAATTCAACTTAAAACACAATGATTTTATCACCAACGTTGGTCAAGAGATAAAATTACTATGCAAAA
The DNA here is from genome assembly GCA_019279435.1 of Zizania palustris. NCBI lineage: Eukaryota > Viridiplantae > Streptophyta > Magnoliopsida > Poales > Poaceae > Zizania > Zizania palustris. The sequence continues at coordinate 47,165,026 of JAAALK010000289.1, forward strand.
ATGACTAAAATAAACTTTTTATTTCGTCAATTAAATTATCTCGTTGGTTCAAATTCAATCGACAAAAAATATAAACTTAATAAAGTGGATGAACATAATATATGATTAAACAGTGGTAGCACAGCGGAAGACTTAAAAAAATATAACACATGTTTAATCAGCATAAAGAAATCAGTAGAAAAAATTATTCTGAATTTTTAATGACTTAAAAAAATTTATTCTCTAATTTAAATAAGATGTTGGTCTTATAAAAATGAGAAAACATCATAGAAATGTTCTAAAAATTCTCATAAAATTCAGAATAATACTACTGAATGTGATGAAATTTACAAAATTATTCCCGCATCAAACTTAATTTTATCTGATTTTTGGGCAATTTTCTTATTTTCCAGAGAATAAATAAAATAGTAAATCAATTTTCTTAATTCCGGAAAAATAAAAAAAAAGATTTCGGCCCAAACAGTGCCACAGTCCGGCCCAAAACAGCGAAAACGGCAGGTCGTTGAAGTCCTGGGTCCAGGCCAGGTTTTCACCGCGCGCGCGCGTAACCTGGGCCTGGGCCGCGAATGTGCCCCCCCCCCCCGCCCCCGCCTGGGCTCAATCGAGTCCGTTAAATCCTGGGATGAAGTATGACATTGCGTACAATAAGTGGAAGCAGTCAAACAGAAAATATTTGATGATAATTAAGAACTCCATTTTGGAGCCCATCAGGGGTTCAATCCCTGACTGTGAGACTGCCACTGAGTACCTGAAGAAGGTTGATGCCCAGTTTACTGATTCATCAAAGGCTGCATGTGCTTCCACAATTAAGAGGTTTATCACGAAGAAATACCGTGGTGGAGGCATTAGAGACCACATCCTAAGAATGAGTAACTGGGCTGCTAAGCTAAAGACAATGGAGTGTGCAATGACAAATAATTTTATAGTTCATGTTATCATGAGCTCACTCAGCAAAGACTTTGAGCACTTCGTTATTAATCCCTCTCCTCCACGCGCTCAGCTCGGACTCCCTAACAAATGAGTATCCAGAGAACAACAGAAAGATATGATCAGCCACACTTTTCGTGTAGATCACATCATTTTGCAATATAATATTTAACTACTAGCTACTTGCATGAATCTTTCTGCCATGACTTTTAACTTTTAGGCAGTTAGTCGATCGATCTTTACAAGTCGTTTTGAAACAAAATTGATGCTCTACCGGCCATGGAAGGCATGCAGCTAACTGGCCATGTAACCCACAAAGGAAGGTAGCTAGCTTGATGAAGACGACGTACCTCTGCGATCGAACAACAGATCTCCTTTTTGCAAAACTACTCGGAAGAAATATTCTACATAATCTCATCAATACAAAGCTATACACAAGTTCAGGACTATAGCAGGTAAAACTAACAAAGAGAAGATAGACACTTGCCCAACCCAGACAACTCCATAAAGGCTGAGCCCCAGTCTACACATGTGTATTCTGCAACTCCCTATGGAGTAAATTGATGAATTCGTCGTTCTGTTGGGCATAAGAGAATACTTATAGTTAAAAGCATGTAAAACAAAAAGTATTTGACCATGTGCTTTTCGATGTGAAACATACCTGAAGAAGTCTTTGGAGAGCATCCTTAACTTTATCCCTTGACATAACAGGCCTGCCGTTGTGTGCAGGGGTAAGTGATGCAGGTGGAGCTGGTGGCGGGAAGGGTTGAAGAAGGGGTGTGCCATGTGCAGGAGGGCGTTGAGCATCTGTGGAAGTTTGATGAAGAGGTGGTGCTGTAGGCATCAATGATGAAGCCGGTAACACCGATGATTTGGGAGAAGATGATGGAGGTGCAAAGAAAGCTGGAGTTACAAGATTTGTCGAGCGGCTAGCATGAGTGTTAGTGTCATGGAGGGGCAGTGGTGGAGCTGACGATGCCCCTGAAGGAAGGCCCATTTGATGTGTAGGAGTAGCAGATTGAATGATCAAGGGTGGGCGTGAGGGCTCTGCAGACGGATGAGCACTTCCAGCCATTGGCGCACTTGATACATTCACATTAGCAGCACCCTGTAGATTTGTTCAGTGTGCAGAACAGGAATTCACCAATTTTTACAATATGAACAATAAATCAATAATGCTGTGACAATGTGAAAATACCAACATATGTACATAGGTGAATTTTATGGTACTGATATGGGTTGTGGGTAGCAATCGTATGGGATAGAAATGAGTGGTGGGTGGGTGGGAAGCTGGCTGTTTGTGCGCCATTCTCCCCATGATGATTGCTCACGAGAGGATTCAGAGAAAGGGGATGAGAGGTGGAGAAGGAGATGACGATTTAGATCAATACTTGCTTAAATTTATTCATCTGTTCCTGCCGATACATATAGAGCTGACAAGCTTCTAACAGATTAGCTGATATAAAGGATAGAGATAAACTAGCTAAAGATAAACTATCCGACAATAGCCTAAGGAGTTGTTGCCACACCAGCAACCGACCCATCCTTGGGCCTCCTGTGATATACTAGGTCGACCCTAACATCTCTTAGAGCATCTCTAAGAGAGTTGTTATTTTTTCCCCTAAAACCTCATATATGAACTATCCTAAACTTTGTTGATCCATAAAAATCAATCGATCCACAACAGTATCCCTATAATCTCAATTGGGATTAGAAAGGGAGTTCCTACTTTTGAGAGAAAAGAGAGGTGATTGAAAAGATCACTTAGAATAGGAAATCATTTAGGAATACTATTGCAGTGTGATTTTTTCTAAAATACCTAAATTTAATTTTAGGAAGCTAGATAAGAGCATTGTTGGAGATGCTCTTAGATTTCCAGATACACACAGTCCAAACTACTGGCAACATATACGATTTGATGAACAAAGTTAAAAAAGAAGAAAAATTAGGATGCAAGAACAGTAAGTCTAAAAGAGAGGAACATACACTGAAATAATTGGTCAACGTTTCATCGGGGGCACTAGAAACCAGAACAGTAGACGATGGAGAAGGTTCAAGAGGACCATTTGTAGCAGAGGATGTGGGCACAGCCTCTAATGCCTCATACTCACTGCAGTACATCAGAAAAAAAAATCAGTACAGATCCAATATATAGTTAAATGCAAAGCTTAGAATGCGACAGGTATTGTCCAGTTCAATCGATGGAATAGAAAAAGTATGCAAGACAAGGAAAAACCTTTTTGTGGAAGGCACTTTTGGTTTTGGATGCACTTTGGTGTAAGCATTCAATATCCTGCAATCAAACAATCACACAATTTCAGTAAGAAATTCACATATCTCACATTTTTAAGTTAAGCCTAAGCCCTACAGCCCCTATGGATTTATTTGACCAGGCCCAGATGCCATTTGTTAACACTGTACAGTGTCCAGCACTAGATGGTTGTCATCTACTCATCTATCCTTTGTCCCAGTTTAAATGACTCAAAAGTCTGGATCAGATCATCTACTTCAGTTTTCATTAAACCAATAAAAGGAGCAAGATATTATAGAAAAAGCCTTACCTTTCAAAAACACCCACAACAGTATCACAGTCATGTTGGTTATAAAACCAAATACCATTTACTTCCTGCTCAGCATTCCGGTACAACAAATATGGTGGCTGAAGTTCATATTCAAAGTCACTCAATAGGTCCTCCACGAGATTATCTATTATGAATTATGACAAGGAAAAAAAGATCTTTTAGCAAACAAATCAAATTAATTCATGCGTGTTACATTCCAACATCTAGAAAGTTAGCGTGTGTTATATACTGTGATCATAAAAAGGTGACCTCCAAAATCCTAATAGGTTGTGCTACTCATCAGGGTGGATCTAACTTGTTCATAGAGTACATGAACATATGATTTTTGTGCAGAATTCAGATTATTCATCTAACAGTCTCCACTAAATCTAACTCCTAAGAAGAAGTAGCCTGCATATCTGGATACATGTCAGGACTACCTCGAATGATTTCATTGCGTACTGATTATTTCAGCAGGCCTTTCAGACCTGCATGCAGCCATGCATGCATAGGGTTATCGAACATACTTTACTATCGTGTATGTTCTCATACGACACTACAAAACACCGATGGTATGAATTATGAAACAAGTGATACTGGTAGAGGAAGCATGTTGCCACTAGGCAGTAATACAGAAAACCAATCACTGTTGTTCCTGAAACTGTTTACTTCCATTCCTGTTTGCATGTACTGTTCTCAGGTATAAAGATTGACCCAGTGACGCTCATGACCAAGTAAGGGTTCGAGATGACATATTATCAATGAATTGTTGAAAAAACAACTGTGAAGTTTGTCGGTAACTCAAGTGATAAACTGGAAGATTTGTACAATAAACTTCTCCCTATAACTACCAAGTTACTTTTTATATAATTACCAAGTTACTTTTTATATAATCTGACTCAAGGTACGTTTTTTTATTAAGATTAGGATGCTCTACATTACAATTATGAAGATCCCAAAACCATCTTGGCATCCTATTGATCCGAATGTGCAGGTCAGGGTACTACAGATCAGTTCAATCAGTCCAAAGTCATCACCAACATGCGAGCTACAAAATGCAAGTAAACGGTACAACTCGTCAGCTAGATTAGCTCACGGCAGGGAGTACGCACCGGTGTTACGTCTGTTCATGACGATGAACTGGAACCTCGGTTGCGCGTTCCTACACGCGATCCAACGGATTCCGGAGAGAGTTAGATCTCAATATGCACGCAAAACCCTGATCCAAACCATAAACCGCCATTCCAGAGACCACTCCCTCCTCACCTCTTCACCACGAACAGCGATCCCTCTACGTCCTTCCGGCTCTGCACAGGGAAAAAAAAGGAAAACCCGTCGTCAGATCGGATCACGGGCGGGGCCAACGCAGGCAGGCGAGGCGAGGCGACGCACCCACTGGTTGACGTCGATGTTGAAGTCGTAGAGCGTGACGTGGGCGGCGGTGAAGAGGATATCCTCGATGGCGGGGTCGAGGCGCTGCAGCACGGTGAGGTTGAGCATGGGCGTGCCCTCCGGGTCCATGGCCAAGTTCGGCGTCACCTTTGCCCCGTTCGTTGGTGCCGGCGCCGCCGACCGCATCGGCCTCCGCTTGGTTTGGGCGTTGGCGGCGGAGGCGCGGTGGATCTGAGCCCAAGCCGCTGTGCGGAGCAGGGAGGCCGGAGGAAGAAGATGTTTCTGGAAACTTTCCGTAGCAGTTACACGTGGGACAGGGTGGAAAGGCCCACGGCCCACCTGTGGGCCCAGGCCCATGTGGTGGGCCACTGTGGTACGGGCCTGGCCCCAGAAATTTGCAAGAGTGATTTACAATTTGTTAAATTAAATTTAATTATTTAGAACTTCTGTTTTGACGCGGAGTTATAGATTTAGATGATTCTAAATATCATCCGGATAAATATGATAAAGAGTAAAATACATAGACGGTTCATAAACTTGCGTCGAAGTGTCAAATAAGTTCACGAACTTAGAAAATGCAGATTAAGACACCTAAACATGTGTAAGTGATTCAATATTATCCAACCACGTGTTTGACCTTTTCCACGCTTACATGGTTTGTAAGGTGGTGCCTCCATGACGATGAGTTAGCTCACGCTTATTTTTTCATTTTACCCCCTACCCGGTCTCATCCCACTCTTTTCGCCCCAGTCCTCTTTTTCCCCGGCATACCGGTAGTGCTTGGAGCGAATTATTCGCGAGACAAATCTAATGAATCTAATTATACCATTATTTGATAATATGATGCTACAATAACTATTTGTTAATTATGAATTACTCACGAATAATCTTCCGATTCTGTAATTATTTTTATAATTAATTTATATCTAATCTTTAAAATTAATATATAAATATCCGATCTAACACGTTCAAACTTTTTTTCCTGTAAAACCAAACTTCTCTAAAAGAATCCGGACAAAAGGTGCCAGATACATACAGTAGCAGTAAAGCAGCAGATAAATTACTCAAAAGAAATCGTTATCCATCCACACGACCACACACATGTCATTGTAAACACATGACGCAGCAGTGGCAGCATCCAACAGTTGCTGCTCTGTTCCCAATTCGCCAGTAGCTAGCAGGCGTCCGAGTTACCACATTGGCCTCTGCTAGTGACTACATCTGCTATCCTGCTATACTACCATCAGTGTTCAGCAGCAGTAGAGTGCAGTCATGTGGTTCGATTCTTTCCAAGAGAAACAACTGGAGGCTTTGGAGCATGCTATATATTCTCTTAATTCATGGGCCTCACAATGGTAAATTGGAGTAAAGAAGAGGAAAATGTGAGGTTAAAATAAGGAGAGCGGCAGATGAGGTGCCTGTTCTTTGAGCTGCTTGTTTGTCTCCTTCAGTGTGAGGTACTCTTGCATCACTGTCTCCCTCTCCTGCATGTATGCACCAACAGTTACTAGCTACTACCAGTACCAGTGTTCTTGGCATTGTAGCTTAAGCTGTATGCAGATTTAAGGTGCTCACCTTCTTCATGCTCTCGTTTTGTGTTGACAGATCTGCTACCTTCCTCGCCAGTTCGTCACGAATCGCCTGAATGTTCAGTTGAAAAGAAGCATCAAATCGCGCCCAAATTGAACACCCTCAGTACAGTACAGTCTCAGCAGCAATTCAATTAGCTTGCCCAAATTCCATTTGCTACGCCCTGTGCCGTTTTTTGTCGGGTATTCCGGTTTCAAAGTTCAATTCTATTAAATATTTTACCATGGATCTAGATTTGAACGAAGGATTTTGAATCATTCCTCAGGATTTACTCATATTTATATAAAAAAAACCTATAAAATTCATGATAAGTTGGAGGAGGCTGTATAAAGATTACCTAAGGGCGAAGGATTTTGAAGCATTTCTTACTGTTTATACTAATTCCTATAAAATTTCTGTAAAATACAAGTTTAAGTCGGAGTAGGGTGATCACCTCTTCGGATTTTGAAGCATTTCTTAGAAATTATGTAAAAATCAAATCTATGTTCACCTGACGGCGTAGGATTGTCTGGCGCGCGGACTCCCGGTTGGCGAGCACGCGCCGCAGTCGCTTCGCCTCCTTCTCCCCCTGATCACAACACGAGCATCGGCCCGATCGATCGAGCTGGTCGGTCAGGAGAGAGCAAAGATTTGCAGCTACATACGCGACGCCATGGCCAGCAGCTTCTGTTTAAGGGAATTACCTCGGTGAGCATGTGGCGGGGCCTGGGGCCGTAGCCTGCAGGAGGTGGTGGTGCGGGCGCGGTGGTGGCCACCGGCGGCGGCGGCGCGGGACGGCCGGCGCTGGAGCAGGAGGGAGACGACTGGATGCCGACGTTGCCTAGCTGAAGGCTTAGCCTCGTGGTCGCCATCTCCTCTTCGTCGTCGTCGTACTGCGTCATCGCCTGCGTGCACGCATGAGGTGTAGCCATTAGCAAACAGATCGGCCAACACGTGTGCAGCCCGTTGAAATTGTTTGCATCTGCATGCATGCTACACGCGAGCTCGTTTGGTCGGTCTCGCCGCTAGCGGCTAGGCGGGCTAGCAGCTAGCTAATCAATCATTTCGCTAGTAGCTTTGCTGTTACCTGGGTGGTTGCTGGCTGAACCAGCTGCGGCGGCGGCGGCGGCGGCGGAGGCTTCCCGGCACTACCGGCCATGTCGGCCAGAGCCAAGGCCGCACCAATCGAGCTCCACGACGTCCACCGTGAAGCCTCGCCGGCAGTGCCGCATCCCGTCGCCGCCTCCGCTGTGGCCGGACATGGGCGCAGAGATCTTGGCATCTGCATGCAGGCTGCCGCCAGGCGGCCGGCGCGCGCGCAGGTCGATGAATCGAGCGATGAGTAGCCTAATTTCCACCGATGCTTAGCTTGCCGTGCCAGGCGAGTGCGGCGGAGTTGGGCGGTCGGAGCTTGGCTGGCACCTCTGATATATCCCACCGCGCGGCCGCCGCTTGGCCTGGCCCATCCGTCGGCGGCCGCCACGTATCCCCGCCACAAGACATCACCGGAGCAGGTACACGAAGGAGGGAAGAGGGGGAGGAGGACACGTGGAGCCGCGCATCTCGGCGCACACCCCCACGCACGCAAGCAAGCATGCGTCAGGAGGATGGAGAGAGGCGGACGAGTGGGCCCCGCCCGCCAGTGGGTCACTTCCCGGCCAAAAGCGGTGATGTGGGCCACGTGGACCGAGCACGGAGCACCCGTCGATGTGGGTCCCGAGGTGTTGTGCTGGGGCCCACGCGCCAGTGTAGTTGGAGTGGGCCAGGCAAGTTGGTAGGGAAGCGTCTCGAAGGCCAGGCCGCCTCGCGACTCGGTCGGTGCTCGGTCGGACAGATTGGTGTTTGGGTTGGGGTGAACGGATGAAATATGATGGTTTTGGTTTTAGTTAATATGATATATTAGACTAATTTTGTAAAGTCGTTTGACGGAATATTTTGATTATGTGTTTCGTTTTGAAACACAAATGATAAGAAATATAATGATTTAGTTTCATAGTTGGTTTAATGATTTGTGATTTTTGTGATGTATTCGGATGCTCTTACATTTCTATAATAGCATCTACTGAGAAAGCTCTAAAGATGTTCTTTCTCTAAATTTTGAAATTACAATTAAAAAATCAACTCTAATATGTCTAAATAATTCTAAGAAAACTTAAAATCGGCCTTCAGCTCCCTATTTTTAGGAGCGTATATAGGGATTCGAACTTAGGAATTCTATCGGAGAGAAATACATTTAAACTAATTTACATTTAAAAAATCCTAAAATTTTATATATTAAATACAAATTTAGAGATATTTTGGAAATACTCTAAACATTGTACTTATGAAAAGAAGGATACTACTTCCTTCAAATAAATGGGCAAATTAAGGTCATATACTCCTTTTTTTCCTTAGCTCCTTACGAGAAGAAGGATACATAGCAACTTTCCTTGGAATAAATGAGCAAATTAAGCGCCTATAATCTTTTTTTCATTGAGCTAAGTGGAGCTGGGACTTGGGCTAGATTTTTTGGGCCGGCCCAAGGCATGAATGTCCGATCCGTGCAAAGCATAACCCGGTACGACCCACAGATGGACCGAGCCAAATACCGGGTACAGCCCACAGATGAGTCGTGCCGGGCCAGCATGGCCCGTACAAGGGCCAGACATAGACCTAGGGGTTAGGCCCTATGGGTGGTATAGGTACGATCCACAGAGTGGGTTGTGCCTGAGTTGGCCCGACACGAAAGGCCCATGGCCTGAGAAGTCCTATACATCCACAGCCCACATGAGGAGACGACCGATAATGGAACAGAATAACATTACATTTTGTTATTAAAAATAAAAAAGTTTGTAAATTACTATTTAAATATATCTTGCTCTATATCATGTGTAGAACAAACTAAAATTTGAGTTATTCATATGTAGAACAAATCAAGATGTAAATATATATGCTCAAGAGTAAAGAAAATAATATTAATAAATTAGTATCACATGTAAATTATTAATAAAATTCTTTTCCCCTTAATTTTCGGGGTTGTACTATTTTTATGTGAACTAGAATTTTCATTATTCAAATATAAATTAAATAAATATTTCCATAACCCTAGTAAGATATACAATCTAATGATGCTACAAAGTTAGGACCGTTTCTAGGCCGACATGGCCCATTTAGGCCCGACGTGCTTTGAGTCGTGCATAGGCTTGACGAACACTGCTTCAGACCAGCCCAGCACGATCCATAAATTTATCGGTCCAAAATGGCCCAAGTCCCATCAGCTAAGCTACATTACTATCTACTATCTTACTACCCAACAATGTTTAAGATTATATATATGCTATCCAATACCACGTGTGTAGAATAGCGCCCCATGTATATATATGTATATGTATATATATATAGTAGTGCTATTCTACACTACGTGTGTAGAATAGCTATTCTACACCGACTACTTTCCGTAGTGGATTTTCTCAGTAGAATAGCAATTGAGTACTACTTTTTTCTCAGTAGTAGATTTCTCGGTATAATAGTTATGTTACACCCGTGGTGTAGGATATCATTTATATATATATGTGTGTGTGTATATATGTATATATGTATGTATGTATGTATATGTATACGAGAGCGCTATTTTACACTACGTGTGTAGAATAGTTATTCTACACTAACCACTTTCAGTAATAGATTTTTTCAGTAGAATAGTAATTGAGTATTACTTTTTTCTCAGTAGTAGATTTTTCAGTAGAATAGTTATTCTACACTTGTGGTGTAGAATTGCATTTGTATATCTATAAAAAAAGAATTCACCTTTGGGCACGCTAAATAAATTGGTGCATGGCCCGAACACTTTACTTCTACTTCTATACGCTAACCAATCTTAATTTATATGAGGGGGCCTTTATGGTGCTCCATTATCCTACTTAGGAGGTAAGAGGTAAGATAAATCTTAGCCATTCATTTTATTGAATTAATAAAAATAAAATTATTTCTTAATGTTTTAACCGGCTATTACCTTGCACCTGCCATATACTAGGAACAAAAATCTTGCGCCTTAGTTACCATTAAACAGACATGTGCACCAGTTTGGAATAAATTTATTGCCTAAAATATAATCTGACTACTAGGTGAGTCCACCCATTAAATAATTTTTAAAACTTATGAAACACCTACACAAATTATAAAAAAAATGCAATTTCATGAATTCTGTATAGACAAATCACATATTCAAACAAAAATAAATAAATTGTCATTAGAACGATAAAATAGTAATAAATAATATTTCAAATACCTAAAAATCATGTATTATTATAATTAAGATGAAACTTAATAAAATATGTACACAAATTTTTAAAAAATTAACCAGTCATAATCTCAAACAATTTGTATTCCATTTTGTTCCGATCCATTCATGTTGAAAAAAATAAAAAAAAATCGCACATCGCGTAAAATATAGGAAGCACCCCGAGAGAAAATTGCCAAAAAAAATCTTGTAGACCCGCACTTCCATTAAGCTATATAGACAAGTCGTTGTTATTAGAATTTTAAAAGCTTTTATCTGCCGCATGCATGCAAAAAACGGAATGCACGAGAAAAAGGAAGGTGCGTGATATTGCACGGTATTCTCTAATTATTACATGAAAAAATGTAAAGTAAATGATATTGCACAGTATAAATGGAAACATATCAACTGCATGATGTACACATGATTTTAAATAGAAGGCAAACTGAAAAAAATAGAAACAGTTGATATGCACATGATTTAAATAGAAGGAAATGTGACCTATTACCTTCCAGAAGGTAATAGGTTACCCTAATCAAATCTGAACCATTAGATGAAATACAATTAACGGTTCATAAATTTTTAGGAGCACCGTAAAAATCTCCTTATATGATACTCTAGACTAATTAAATTAAATCGAGCTAGTTGAAGCTGAAATCACAAGCACTAGTTGCAATAAATCAGTGAGTTCCAGTCGATGACGGCATCTTCAGATGAGGAGATCTCGGGCGAGTACGATTCGCCCTGCAAACCGGCGACCACGACGGCGGCGGCGAGGTTGTTAACGTTCCCCGCCGCGCCGGAGGGACTGGGACAACGTCAGCAAGTCTTCGTTGCTGAGCCGCTCGATGAACATAGCCGTAGCCCGTAGCCGGACTACGACGGGTAGTCGAGTGGGCGGCGGTCGAAGGACCTCAGCGTGCCGGTGCTGATGTACACCCGGCACACGCTCAGCTCGTGCCTCTGCTGCACGCACTAGTTGGAGGGACTGGTGGTTGGAGGCGCCGCCGTTGGTGGCTCCATGGCGGCCCCTGCGCCGGCGGTAGAGGTGGTGGTGAAGGTGTCGTCGTCGTCGACGACGACCTTGTACTCCTTCATCTTCCACCTGGTCTTGGTCCCCGTGGGCGCGCGACCATGCATGGTCCGCTTGATCCCGATGACTCTGTTAGCGGCGGCGGAGACGACGCAGGACGGCGACCCCGTGGCCTTCCAATACCCCGACGGTGTGGTCCGCGCCGGCCTGCCGCCGTGCAGCTCCCTCTCCGCCCGCGGACAGAAGAAGAACCACTGCTCCGTGTCCCGCGCGCTCACTTCCCCCGCCATGGCTGCACACACATATATACATTAATCCACACAGAAGAGGATCTCGATCAGTTGGCTAGCTGGCCGGCTCGTGGCTCGTCAGATTGGCCGATCTTACACCGGAGCTGGGAAGGATGGTAACTGTAGACGTCGACGACGGGGATGACGCGGTCGACGTCGGGCCTGGTGCCGGCGAGGCGGTGGCGGAGGTAGAAGCCGAGCAGCTCCTCCTCCGTGGGGTAGAACCGGAATCCTGGCGTGGCGAACCGATCGCTCGCGCTGCCACACGCCATTGACGATCACGCCTACGTAGAAGTGCACCTAACTATCTCACAATTATCCGAACAAATTCACGATTATTTCACGATACGATGATAAACTTAATTACACTCGGATATATATATGCATGTTGATCTGATCTCGTAATGCAAGAACATATATTTATAGGCCGGGATCGATATATGATGTTGGCGTGTTAGCTGATCAATGGAGTTGCTGTGAAACGAATGCATGGTTTCGGAGATGTTACACATGAATAAATAAGGGTTTACCAAAACCGCTTTTGATGTGAAAAAACAAATTTGAAAGCAGCTTAGACTCTATTTTTCTGCTTCTGTGTTTCTGTTTTTTGATTTTTATTATAGATTAAATAGCATGAATTCAAGATGTCTTTATTGATCTAACATTATTATGGTTTGTATTGCATTGTACAATTTTATGAGATAATATGTGTTTGTCGGTTATTTTATGAGATGAACTATACACTTTTTTATTTATCTAATATATTTCCTATTTATATAGAGAGAGAATATTATAATTATGAAAATTATGTAAATTATAAAAAACAATCATCTCACATTAGTTTTTTCACAACGGCTTCAACCAAATGTTTTTTAGCTTTTTCGCAACAAACAACTAACAATAGTTTTTTCACAGCTCGCAACAGAACAAAACACACCCTAAATACTTCAATTGTGAGTAGTACGGATCCGAAACAAGATTCTTAAACTAAGAGTATCTCCAAAAGATTTCTTATATGACTACTTAAATTTGAATTTAGTTATTTTGGTGAAAAATAAAGCTCCAAGGGTCCCCCTAAATGAGTCACTTTCCTAATTCATTCCCTAAATCACCATTAATCTCTCTCAAATATAAAAATAGTTTAGCAAGTCCTTATTTCCATTTGCACATATTTTTTTCTCTTGCATGCATATTATTTTCTCTATTACATGTTGTTATAGGTTGGACGATACACATATTTTAATATATCAAAGTTTTATACAAAATTATTAAATATTATAGAATTTATAGGATTTAAAAAATAGGGATCGAGATTATAGAAAAACTGTCGTGGATTGATTATTTTTTAAGGAAGAAATTGAGTTTATGATGATGCCCGGTTTGGGAATAAAATTTAAGCTATTTCTTGGAGATATAACCATGTTGCATCCAATTGATTAAGAGAGATGCTTGCGTTGACCGGCTAATTAAGTAGCTATAGCCGGGGTCAAGGTCACAGTCGTGTGGCATGACAGATGCCTTGGGACTCGTGAGCCAGTGCTTGTTTTATTTTTAAAATGATAGCATCATTTCTTTGCAACGAAAAATAACTTTAATATAAAACTTGTATATGTTTATTCGAGAATATTTTAGTCCAAATTGTGTGCAAGCTAAGTTCAGTCAAAAACGCTAGCTACTAAAAAAATGTTTGCAAACATCTTCCCTTTCACGATTTTTTTAAAAAAAATAATATTTTTTTAAAAAATTCAAATCTATATGGTCATTTGAAAAAATTGCAAAAGTATTATGCGGTCGGTATTTGAAGTGTCGACTGGTGCCACGTCAGTTCCAGTCGATAATTGAACAGTCGATAATTGAAGTGCCGACTAAAACTGACGTGGCAAAATTTGATAGGGGGACAGCATCCAGTCAATACTTAAAGTGCCGACTAGAGCTGACGTGGCATCCAGTCGGCAATTCAAGTGCTAACCGTATGCTACTTTTGCAAATTTTTCAAACTGCCATATAGATTTGAATTTTTTTTAAAAAAATATTATTTTTTTAAAAAAATCCCCTTTCACTCTATAGACGATCTAGAAATTAAACCGTCTAAAGATCATCCAAATTATGGTGGAGGTGAGGAAATCCGTCTGCATGCAGAAATTGTTTTTTATAATATATAGTCACATAATTAACACGATTGCTTATGTTATAAAAAAAGACCCATTTTTTTACATGTATCATCTCAAGAGATTGACGATGAAATCATTATTTTCACATAGAATTCACTTCATCGGATCACCGGTAAAAATATGAATGTGACACTTCAACATATATATATGTATACATATAAATTATCGTTTTTATTTGTTTCAATTTTAAAATATTCATTATTTTTTAATTTTAGCATATACATTACCAGCTTTAAAAAGAAAGGAGAGAAATGGCAGCCCTGGTCTAAGCTGTCCCGTTTCTAGGGTTTGGTTAGCACGATTATCGTAGCGTGCCAAACATATCGGTTTCTTGAATTCAACTTTCATCCGGTGTGTAATGGGAATTTCGAAAGTGCATGGAATTCTCTTCGTTTATGTTGAATTTGTAGCTAAGCTAGGGAAGAGGTCAGCAGATTGCCGAGAAGAAGAGACCTAGTTGAGGGTTCCTTTAAAACGCGTGAATTTTATAAGATTTTTATAAGAATTATACTAAATTCTCTAAAATTCCTTAAAATGAATTGGTTTGGCTTGGAATATTGGCATTGCAGCCTCAGGGTCTTGCAAGTCCTGCTTGACCATTCATCCATGGTCCATGTTTTGTTTAGATCACGAGTCAACGTCTTGGATGTTTTTTTTTTCTTTCAAGAATAGAATGTTTTTTCCATTGTTAGGCCATTTTGGCAGCTCTCTGATTAGTAACAAATCTGACCTGAAGTTTTACCGATGGATTTATCTTGCCATCACTCAGTTCTAGAAAGGAATAAAAGCAGGGAAGGCAGACAATAATGCAACTTCTCTGGTACTCCTTCCATTAACTTTTAAGCGACTCCATTAATTTTTTCATAATATAATATTGGATCATTCATCTTATTCAAAATTTTTATGTAAATATGCAAAAATATAAATTATGCTTGAAATAGCTTCAATAATAAAACAAATTATAACAAAATAAATAACATTTAAAAAATTTGAACAAGATTATGAACGGTCGAATATTAAAAATCAACGGCGCCATTTAATACTCTCTCCGTTCACTTTTAAATGACGCAATTGACTTTTATCTCAACGTTTGACCATTCGTTTTATTCAATTTTTTTAAAATATTATTTATTTTGTTATAATTTATTTTATTATTCAAAGTACTTCAAGTATAACTTATATTTTTGAATATTTGTATAAACTTTTTAAATAAAATAAATGGTCAAACGTTGAGATAAAAGTCAACTATATCATTTAAAAGTGAACCGAGCAAGTAATATTTTTCGCGGAGGATTCAACGGTAACCACGTAGAACTGGAGTGCAAATTAGATTAGGCCACCGAATCAAGCACGATTAATGAAGCTTTTCTACGTGACTGATGCTGTTCTGGTCCAACACGCACCGTCAACGGAGTCACAGAAAGGGTATATGTATATATGGTCTCGTTGAAAATTCAAAGATCTCTCTCTGGGTCAGATCCGATTGTAGTACACGTGTGCTTGCTTCAGCCAAGCGCTGACTTCAAAGCTCAGAGTCCACGCAGCGAATTCAGGACGTTTTCAGACCGGTAAACACGTACACCTCGTAAACACATAGTGCACCCAGCTTAATTAGGGTGTTTGGCCGTGTTTGGTTGAGCTGTAGATTCTAACAAAAACTCCTGTAAGTTGTGAGTTGTGAAAAAATTGTTGTGAGCTGTAAAAAAGCTTAGAGATGAGATTAGAAAAATCTAAGAACCTGGTTGGTTGGAATAATTACGGATTTATATTTTCATAGTCCATGATGTTTATTATTAATGTGTAATTTTACATGTAAATCATTCTAATCGTGAAATTTTTGTATTGTTTATATTAAAATTATATATTTTTAAATTACACTAAAATTATATATTTTATTAAAATTTTATTTTTTTTCAAATTTTATATGAACTGATATGTTTTAATAGCACGGTAGGTAATATTCATTCAAAGTTGAATTGAGAATCTATAAAATCTGAGTTATACCAGCTTTCAAATTTGTACTACGAAAATATTCTGAAAAAGCTGGTGACCAAAAGAATTGTTTGGTTCAGATTCCAGCTTCCGAACCAGGAAGCTGGTTCAAAAATCTGAACCAAACAGACCCTTAACTGGCAGGTAAAGATCAGCAGTGGATTGTGTACTAGAGTCCACCATATTTCAGAGTTCATTGGCAGGTCACCTCTTAGGAGGAAAGGGATGTGAAACCAAGCATTGAAAATCTAATCTGGTCACCATTTGGCACGTCAAATTTCAGCACAACTTTCTGGGCTTACAGCTCAGGATGACACTGGTTTCCACAAGGCGTAGCAAATCGCCATGAAAGCCTGTAGCTTTGGACCAGAGTTCAGCTCAAGCAGACAAGTTCTACATATTTTTAGGCTCCAGATGACAGTTAAATATGAAATGCATCATTTCTGGTGCCCATTCACTGACATGGTGAGCATTGGATGCTTGGCATCTCAGGAGGGAATGGGCTTATAGTAACATCTCCCAGTGAAGTAGTTGAGAAGGAATCACAGCATATTCATTGGCAAACTGAAACAAAACTGTTTTCCTTACAGGGTGCAGCATCACAAAGTTAGAAACTGGATCACAACAGAACATACTATTATAGCCAGGATGATGGACCACAGCAGAAGGGCCATGCCACCAGGCACCAGCAGTGTCACATGGAAACAGAACAACAGTTCTATGACAAGTGCATAGATCACATGACCACAGAGGTGTATATCTGGGCCCAACAAGAGCATACCAATCTCAGATTGGGGCTTCAGATTTTTCTTTCCACATGCCTTCACTCCAAACTATATTTCCATCCATGCTGGATAGTGGATACACACAGACTACCACCACTGACTGACATATGATCATATCGATGTGATTATAGAAACAAGTAATTCTTTGAACAACAGCATATCTATCACATACAAGATTGATAGTAAATGAAACTTGGCTGAGAATGGGTTACAACTTACAAAGAGAAAACTGAGAAACATGCTGTATAATTTGCACATTCGATGTATACGGTTTCAGATTACATACCCGTTTCAGATTATCTAACACGGGAATCGGACCATTTACATATGAAAAAGTCCATTTTACTAACTAGCTCATCAGAGCACTTAACTGGTTAATCTCCTAAACTATTTTTCGCTCATTTTACCCCTGAACTAATGAAAAGGGCTCACTTATTCTGTAATGAAATTTCTCTTTTTTAGTTCATACAAGTATTATTTTACACTGGAATTTCATGAGACAATAGATTACATTACACTCTATGTCTCATTTTTGATTTTTTTAATTATTTGCGTAAGTTGAAAACACCTAATATTGATTTAAACATCAAGATTAAAAACTGCATGCATACATTATGAAAATTTTCGAACATATTTTTGAACTTTGGTTATGTTGTCATTTATGTCTCTACAATATTTAAGTTTAAAATACAACTTGTATAAAGATAAACAAAAACAATAAAAATCACTAAGGAGTAAAGTGAGCCGTTTTTAGTAGTTTAGGGGGTAAAACGAAGGGTTAATTGCATTCATGCCATCGTTATTTTCGAAACCGAATGAAATGCCATTACTATTTCACTATTTGCTTCTATGCCATTACAATTCGTTCGTTCTCGCCTGCATGCCATTTTGTACACGTTCAGAGGCTACGGGCCTACCTGCAGCACAATTTTTTTCTGTATTGACCATACTACCCTCTTCTTTTCCCCTATCTTCTTCTCTCCTCCACCGTCTTCTTCCCTGCCGTCGCCGTCGCTGCCTTCTCGACTCTGTCGCCGCCGCAAGGCCCTCCGCCGCTAGCCCCCGCGCCCTTCGGCTCCTCCCGCACCCCTCCCCACAGCCACCCGCCTTCCTCGACCAGGCATGCCCCGCCACCAGCGCCGCAGCGGCAGCCTCGACCTCCACGGCAGCCGAGGTCGACGGCTCCACCGTGCAGGGGCGCTTGTCCGCGGGGTGCTCGGCCTCACCAGAGGGGCCAGGGTCGGAGTCGAGCCGCTTCCGGCAACGATCCATCCGTGGCGCATGCTTCCTCAGACCCCTCGCCGTGAACGGACGGAAGCCAACCCCGCAGTCCCCCCGTCCCCCGCTGGCCGCGCTCGAGTCTCCACACGATCGATCGATCGGGCTAGAGAAACGAAACCCGGGGGCCGCGAGGAAGGCGGGTGGCTGTGGGGAGGGGTGCGGGAGGAGCCGAAGGGCGCAGGGGCTAGCGGCGGAGGGCCTTGCGGCGGCGGCGGAGTCGAGAAGGCAGCGACGGCGACGGCGGGGAAGAAGACAGTGGAGGAGAGAAGAAGATAGGGGAAAAGAAGAGGGTAGTATGGTCAATACAAAAAAAAATTGTGCTGTAGGTGGGCCCGTAGCCTCTGAACGTGTACAAAATGGCATGCAGGCGAGAACGAACGAATAGTAATGGCATAGAAGCAAATAGTGAAATAGTAATGACATTTTATTCGGTTTCGAAAATAACGGTGGCATAGATGCAATTAACCCTAAAACGAACCAAAAAGAAATATAGGGGGGTTAAGTGATCTGATTAAATAGTTTACGAGAGTAAAATTGACTTTTTTTTTCTTTACATATTGATGCCAAAACAAATGAATTAATAAGAAGCTGGTGATTTTGAGATGGTCAACCACACACCATTTGGCAGCATATGCAGTTTATTTTCTACTGAAAACATGACTTGGGTAAATTCAAACAATTATGAGCTTGACAATAGACATCACACATGATCACTAAATAATTTATGGTCAACGGCAGTACATGACGATGGAAACATTGCACATAAGAGCAGTTGAATCTCATAATGTGCATAGCTCCCAGGACAAATAAGTTGACAGCCCAATAGTACGACGGAATCAAATAAAAGCAAGAAAGTGAACTGTGGACCTGATTCTGATAGGGATATCAAATCGATTTAACATACTGATAGGGTTACTTTCAGCATCCAGACAATACATAGAAGGGCAGCCAGTTCTTTAAACAGTTCAAGAATGGAACCAACTTTTGGAAATTGGAATAAAACAAAGCACCAAAATAATGGACAGTAGCGTTCTGAAAAAAAAATGTTCATGTGGTATTGAACTTGATAGTGGAGAGGCAGATGTGAAGTTGAGTGTAATTTAACAAAGAGCAGAAAAAGTAACCCATCCAAAAAGTAATGCAGCTTCGGTGGTGCATCCATGAAGATGGTATGTATCAACAACCTTTTGAACTAGTGAATTCGTTGCTTCTAATTTAATAGGCCATTACAAAAAAAAGTGCCCCAAATCACAAAAGATGAAAAGATGGCCATGGTATCAACTATTACAATATGTCACTATCAATGGCAGCTCATGTTTTTGGATTAATTTCCTAGCAGCTACAAACAGTATAAATCAATCATGCAAGATTCAATTATGTGATGATTGTACTACTGTTTCCACAAACAGAAAATGCAGCTAAGCATAATGTGCCACATTATGGACAATCACATGACATCAGATTTTAAATGACTGAACCAAGCAACTTCATCATTCAAGATTACAGCAAAGACATATATTAGCTGTATCTTGTGTACTTGAGGTGCCACTGCATTCAAAATAATGGACATTTCATTAGGTACACTGCCGTGGAACGGTGGTGGTCCTTGTACCTGAACAGAGCTGTGACAATGCATTTGGATGCGCAGAAAGAATTGAGAATGGGAGCAATTCAAAATAGGTGAACAGCTCCTTTATTTCTGGTCCTGGAGGAGACACGGGAGCAGATGATTCCATGAAAAATACTAGGACGCTGTGCAGTGGTTCCAGATCTACAGCAAAGCATCACTATTGAAATGGGGAGTAAATTTGAAGGACCACGAAGAAATGGCGTAAAGGGCTTCCAAGGAATCTAAATCTATGCTTTGAGGTGAATGTGTTTTGATTGATACAAAGAACATCAGAAATGGGCAGTTCTTCCTATATCAACTAGATCTGGTTGACCTAGGAGCAAACCTGTCCCCAACCTCCACATTGATGCAATCAGTTGTCAACAAAAACAATAAGAAAAACCGCACTGTTCATCTTAAACAATATTAATAACTTATCCTCTGCTAAAACGAGGATCAGAAACAACATGACACCTAACATCTCTTCTTGAAAATTGTTACGGAATATTGATACGGACCATACGGTGCTCTCTTGACCAGGAACAGGAAATATGAGCTACAAAACACGCAGACAGCTCAAAAATCTCAATCTCAATTGTTCCACACCGAAACTACAACACAGCTAAAACTACATCGATCTAAGTATTGAACTGAAGTTCCACACTACTATCTAGAACATTAAACATATTAGCTAGTAATTTCAATTTTCTGATTTATGTGCCGCCATTTTAGGTGATTAGCTAGTAGCTAAGCACTAAGCATTGAGCATTTGAGCTGAACGAACCAAGCACTAAAATTTCCATCCATGGACACCGACGCCTAAATTGTCACCTTCTCAAGACAAACAAATACTGCGAATTGAACAAATGTAAGGACCAAAAATTTCCGTGTATAATTGATGGAATAATTATGTTATTGTGCCGTGTTGTACAGCTCGCTCACTCGCCTGAAATTTTCTCATCCCCTTCTCCTCGAAAAGGTAAAGAAATCGAAATAGCCGGAAACACAACGGAAGGGGGGATAAAAGGAAAAGTCAAAACTTTATCCCGAAAGCGACGAGACGACTCGCCTCCGCCTCTCAGTCGAGGAAGCCGGTGCGACGGAGGACGGCATTGCGGACGCGGCGGAGGTCGCGGCCCTTGAGCGTCCTCCCAGCGCCCTCCAGCACCGAGTTGTGAGCCTCGGCGCGCCGCGCGACGATCTCGTGCGGCGGAACCATGGCGTCCCCGTCCTCCCCGCCAACGGGCTGCGCCTGCGCCCACCTCCCCCTCCGCGCCGCTGCTTCCGACGGTATCCGCACCGGGGCCGACCTCGCCATGGCCATCGCCGTCGCCGTCGGGACAGTAAACGCGGCGGTCTCCGGGACAGGGCGGGCTGCCGACCGGACGGCGGGGCCCGCGCGCTTCTTCTTCTTGCTCCTCTCGTCGTCCAGTAGCAAGGCGAGCAGGCCGGGGGCAGAGGAGGAGGGCCAGAGGACGTCGTGCTCGAGGAGGTCGCCGTCCACAACGGCGGTCGGTTTCGGGGGGCGGAAGAGCAGGATGCGGTCCATGTTGTTGCTCCGGGGATCACCAGAACGGAGAATCTCCGGCAATACGGCGGCGCTCCGGCATCAGAGGGAGGGGGAATGGGTGGCGAGTTGAGCGTGAACGAAGCCACAATGCCGGCAAGGGGAGGAGGACGCGGTGGTGGGCTTATAGAAAGTTTGGTTTGGCACTTTTGCACTTAAGCACTTACATTTACTTATAAATTTGTTAGGTAGTGTTTGGTTAATTGTATCGTGTTATTCATGTATCATTCCATCCGACACTCTCCATGTGTTTAGTTGTTTGAATTGAATTATTTTATCCTGTATAAGCTGGTATAGATTTATGGAATATTCTTTAGCAATCTTGTATCGAGGTTCGAGCAAAACCTTCGAACGAAATTATCTCGGACAGAATGGTAAATGAATGAAATAATGCATGCAACCAAACATGGCTTACTTTCTCCGTCCTATGCCGGATTATCGGATGAAACATTTCATGTACCACGAATACAACAATGTCACTATCTAGATTAGTTATAATATAAAATATTGAATTTAATCTATGTTACAATATTAGGGAAATAATAGAGTACATCTTACAAGGTTTGACACTAGTATGAGTGTTTTTGGTTGGATTTTTTGATAGATTACTAGGCCCTTTGTTAGCTTAAAATAATCATTGGAATAATGTAATCTAAATTATTCGATAAGTAGAGATATGATTAATTTTAATTATTAATTATATTGTTAATTATGATTAATATTTAAGTTGTCTATAATTTTGTCGTCAAGAATAAAATCCACTTCTACTTGGACTATAAGCCGTCGATAAGTTGGATTAAACAATTCGGCTGTAGTCAATATAGATTATTAAAAAGAACCATGTTTTTAAAGTGTAAAATAACAACGATCCAAACCCAGATTTTAAATGTTTTTAACTCACTTCAATTGAACGTTAGCACAAAGTTTATTATAATTACCCACCACCATGATATATATAAGTGATATTAGTTTTTTATTTTTCTTAGCTAATACTGCTTCTGTTTTATTTATTAAATGACGTCATTTACTTTTACCACAATATTTGACAATGTATTTTATTCATTTTTAAAATATCATTTGTTTTATTATAATTTGTTTAATTATTGAAGTTACTTCAATCACAACTCATGTTTTTCATATTTGCACAAAAATTTTGAATAAGACGAATGATCAAATTTTGTGACAAAAGTCAACGACGTCATTTAAAAAACAAACAGGTGCTCCTGTTGTTAAACTAGAGTGCATTCATCTCAGAATTCATGGATTTTATTTCACATATATTCAGGTGGCAAAAGCTTAACTCATAAATGTGGAATTTATCATGTTTTTTTCAAGACCTCTTATTTCTTAAACTCTAAAACAAGAACATCATCATTGCATTGCCATGCCCTTGTTATTGTCATGGCAGCATTGTGTTGCCATGCCACCTGCTACTGACCCATCTGCATTGTTCTGTGTAGGCAACAATGAATCTTCTTTCCCCCAGAGAAAAATAAAAGAAGATGCTTCTCACAGATGCCAGACTGCTTGCTAGCTAGAGCATGATAGCAACACATGCACATTAAACTTTTTGGGTTAATTTTTTTCGTGCCATTACAATTTTCACGGTTTGCCAATATGCCATCGGTGTGTCACTGACAAATGGGGACCGCCACAGTCACTGACAGTGACATATAAGCAATTTCTGAAAATTATAATGGCATGTGAGTAATTTTCCCATTCATGTTCTTGTGGGTTAACACCCAGTATATATACTGAGTATGTAACAACTCTCTAAAAAAATATTTTTAGCCCCTCTATTTTGTTCAAAAAAGATTGTGTTTCTACCTTCTCATGCACACTTGGTTTACAAATCAAAAGGTTTTATTTCTTGAATTAGGGATATCAATCGGATACGACGAGTACGGGTACTGGTAGTGCATGTTTATACCCGTGATAGGTAACATAAGTTGTGTTTTGCAGTAACAATTAGTCTCACATTCACATATTGCTTACCACATATTATTACAAGTGCACAACTGTGCTAATGTTTTATTGCGTGCTATTACTTAACATTTAACATAGGTGATTAAAAACAAATTTGATATAATATTAAATAAGTATACTATGAAGATATATTTTATGACGGATTTAGTTAAACTAATTTGATGTTGATATATTTTTCCTGTAAAAAACTAAAGTTAAAGTAATAATAAAAATAAAAAAACGTTTATTATTTCCATTGCCGGGATTTGAACCCGGGTCGTCTGGGTGAAAGCCAGATATCCTAACCGGACTAGACGACAATGGATTTGTATAAATCTGAACAAACTATATACATATTAATTTTATAAGACGTTTTTGATTCTTAAATGGCAAACTTTGAAGAGTTTGACCAATGGTCAATAAATTCATGCTTCAAAATGTTTTAGCACAATATTAGTTTTTTAGCTATTGAGAATATATTTTACAATAAATTAGTAGTCGAAAGTTATACTAAATGCTTTATAAAAATAAAAATAGTCCTCAGTAGTTCATACGAATCAGAAGAGTGATTTATGGGTTGTTCGGTTGACTCCTCAGACCAACAAGCAAATTTGGTAAGTCAACAATCCAAACATTGTCCAAAGTTTCTTCCACACAAAAAATTAGTAATTCTAGGAAGTTGACGACCAAACATCATACTACAGATTAGTTAAGGTATTAATCCAAACGCATCCTTCGTACCAATACCCTAGGAAATTTGGTAATGCCATTACTAATATTTGGAGTGATTGAAGTAATTTGGCATGATTGAATTAAGCTACAAAGTATAAACTAAACTACTCAGTTTTGAGCTCAGTTACAAGTATATTTCTTGTTTAGAAAAATTACTCGCATGTTATTATAATTTTCAAAAATTCTCTACATACCATTAGCAAACAACGACTATAATGATCTCCATCTATCAGTTATACATCGATGATATATTGACAAACCGTAAAAATTATAATAGCACAGAAAAAATCAACCCTCTTGTTTTCGCTTTTAACGCCGCAGCAAGACTGCCGGTATTCAATTAAAAACAATGAGCATTTTTTTCATCAACAGCATAATACCAATGCCAATGTCGCGCTTAAAACAAGGTGACGTCCAAACTACATACGGCACAAAAAATGTCGAAAATACTTTATCTACGACGTAAAAAAATTAGAAAAAACAGTGTTATTATATTTAGTAAAAAATGTTTCATAACTTGAATTTTTTTTCAAACATACACCAATATTTATCAATGCTACATGCAATACCCTTGTAATACAAGTGAAACTCAATGGAGAGCAAAATATTCAAACTTTACATTTCATTGTGCAACATTTACCGATGCCATATGTACCAAAAACCACTATATACAATATGTTCACCAACACCCTTGTAACGTGAAACTCAATGACCGAGCGGTAAAACATAGTCTCATCCAAAGTATTTTACATAGAATCACGCGTACAGGCTGAGCGCGGTAAAGCTCACCGCTTGAAGCCAAATCAATAAATGCAACTCGACATTGCCAAAAAAAGAGTTTTTTTTAAATAACATTTTCTTGAAAACTTTAACTCTATTTACCCAATTCAAAAAATTATAACAATATTAACGAATGTTTACACCGATGAGATACATCGAATCATCAACTAGTTATCACACAATGACAACAACTATCGAAGAAACAAGGCTAATTTTATGAAATAAGTTGAACAAGCAGGATCCTATCTACGATCCTGCACCGCTCGGCTCCTTGGTGGTGCGAAGAGCTGCATGACTTGGGCTTCCATCACGAATTCCCAATAGAATGCTACAAGACTTCCAAAGCAGTAACACAAAACAAGGGATAGAACAAATAGGAACATATAATTATAAACATTCATGGCATGCCATAAAAACCAGTGCGTGTTTTACAGCTGACAGTGGCGGCAAAAACCAGTAACATCCATGATTGGTACCAGTAAGCATTTATGGTTTCCCTCCTAAATCATGTCATGTGAATCTAAGGCTGGAGGGAACTGAAACCATGCGTGACATTCTATGTTTTCAGTGCCACATCCCAATCAGAACGGGCAAAACAAAATCCCCTATTCATCTTTATCCCAGTGGATTGTGTATGCAAGTCGTGAAATTTTTCTTCACCATCCAATAAGATTACAGTGGTGAACTTTGAGGCAAATCTTAATTTGGCACTTTCTATAATAAACATGTATGTACCATTGCCACATACATGTACCATGAAGCTAGACTGTATACATGACCTAATTTTGCATGCAATTAAGAGGGGGCGGGAAAGACACATGTTAATTGCTATATGATTCCAACCTTATATGTGGTCTGTGCCTACCTTCTACTAAAACTAGCTACAGAACTATGATGGCTAGAAGAAGATTGGCATATTCTAGAGAGCAAACATTTCGTTAGATAATGATCCCTCTAGACTCAATTTTTAATTTTTTCCAAAAATCTTAGAACTATTTGTAGTTTATCTAGACTCAAGTATTAAATGAGCTTCATTTATAGTGCTAGCCATGTAATTTCATGCATGAAATAATAGTACTGTTTAATGCATTAGAACGAATATATGAGAAATTTAATAACCATGTAATTTCATGCATACAATAGTAGTACTATTAAATTTTTTTCCTTGGTCTTAATACAAAAAGTAATAGGTCTAACATTTTTAGATGGAGGGAGTAGTTCTCAGCTGCATCTTGATCCCTATATGTTCACGTGATGGCATTATGGAGTGTCAGATCAAAGCAACTAAACATGTGATCATTGATACCATTAAATAGGTGAAAAATGAATTCACACCAAGGTCAAAACAATTCTAAACAGGTTCAATCCCAAGCAACTTAGTTATTCAAGTTTTACCTTTGGCGTCTAGTGTTTATCTTCATAACTATTGTTGTAACTTTACATGCTTCCTTAGATCCTAGTCATAATTTTTCTGGCCGAAACCTAGCACAGATTCAATGGCCCAATTGGCTGCCACATAAGGTATGGTTTGCCACATGCCCGCACCTTTTGCATCATTACAATATTTTCAGGGAAATTAATCAAATGGTATAAACTATTACTAGTCCCAATCTCCAATGTTACACTAGAAGACATTGGTGATTTTCCAGATTACCAAACATTTCAAATGTCAGGAAAGGTCCTAGACAGAACAAGCAATATAGCATGAAAATCAGTGTCTACAGCTCAATTATTTAGTCCAAGAAACAGAAAGGGTTAGCATAATCAGTTTATCTAGCTTGACCAAAAAATCTGTTGCAAAGTTAAAGCACATCATAAAAAAGCTCAGGATATATCTATCCTTACCGCCTTCAGGAAAGCACGCAACAACGGCAGTTGAGCCCCCACAGGGATTTTTCCTAAACTTGTCAATTTCTGCTTTAGCAAACAAACAACAAAAGAAACAAATGATTTAATGATCACTTTTGAGTTTAAGAAAAGAAAAGGCTGGTGCCAAGGAAACAAATGCATGCTAATAATTAATCATCATGTTGAACATTGACCGAGAAGCCATATCAAACTGTGTTAAATTTAAAAGTAAAACTGAAAACATTATATCAATAGTACTTAAATATTATTCGTAATGTTATAATGCCATATGATAACCCTTTTCTCAAGCCCAGACCTATGTAATCAAACTAAAAATATATAGCTCACTATCTACAAGAAATAGTAACAAAAAAGAAAAGCCAAGAGTACAAGCCCTTAATTGATCAATAATTCATACACCAGTCTATCTCAACCAACTACAGCTCTCTCTCTCTCTCTATGCAAGTCCTTCCGGTTCGACTACATGCCACTCGTACTACATGCTAATATCCAAGACACATATCCCTATCAAATGATAGATTGTTTATGTGCCTTCTCCCCCACAATTGATATTTTGGAGTTGGGGATACCCTTATGGGTAGGGGTGAAAGCGATTCGGATAGTTTCTATCTATATCTGGAAAAATATATACAAATACGGAAACAGATATAACATCACTGGTATTCGACAAATACAAATACAGATTTGGATAAATCCTATTTGAATTATCTAGAATTAAAAGTCCATTCGACCCATGTGGATATTTGATTGATTTTCAGTGTTTCTATAGCCCGAACGCCTGGCCTAGATGGAATCTCACACAGAAGTGGGTATTGTTCTCCAAAATGCCGACTGCCCCGACCGTCTCATGGGTAGGAAGTGGGCTAGGCCCAAGCCCTCTAGCCCATGAACAGTACTGCGATACTGTAGCAGATAAAATTATAGATCATATTTTGGTTAAGAGTCTTAATGGCTAAGTATTGTAATTAGATTAGGATTGGTTTGTTAGTTGTTAGAAGTATTGTAACCAAGTTAGAGTTGGATTGGTTTGTTAGTTATTAGATCCGGGGACTCTGTACTATATAAACAGAGCCTGACCGAGGGTTTAGGTCATCGAGTATACAATTTGGCTATTGCCTTCTTGTATCCCTGCCTCTTCGCCGCAACGGCACCGCCGCAACAGAGAGGTCCAAGCCCTCGACCATCTACATCATTTAAATATAGTTTGAGACCATTAGTACCTACCAATTCTACGAAAACCCCGACCGGTGACAACTTGGTACCACGGTACTGTAACAGATAAAATTATAGATCAGATTTTGGTTAGGAGTCTTAATGGCTAAGTATTGTAATCAGATTAGGATTGGTTTGTTAGTTATTAGAAGTATTGTAATCAGATTAGAGTTGGATTGGTTTGTTAATTGCAAGGTTAGAAAAAGCGTTATGGACTATGCGTGCGGTGGCCTACTGCATAACGCTTAGGCATTTTATGCGTGATTAAGCGGTGCTTAAGCATTATTGACTTAGTCAACGAAAAGACAAATTTGCTGCAACACTTTACATGTCTCATACAATTTTCTGCCAATAGCTTACATGTGCTACTCAATTTGACATATGTTCTAGTGTACCAACATGTGAGTATCATTTCTAAAGTAGTAGTACTGCAGTACTCAGTACTCTTAACAGTAGCAAATGTGAGCTGGCAGCACATGATTGGTTGGTTGCAGAGTACTTTACTTTTCTCCACTCTTCTTCACTTTTCCCTCTCTTTCTTCTCTTCTTCACTTTTCCTAGGAGCAGACGCGCAATGCACTTCCCTCTGTTCTCCCTCCTATCCACATGCCTTCGCCACCACCACCGAGCAAATCCGCTGCTGCCGCCACTGAGCAGATCTGCCAGCTGATAGCTCTCTTTTCCCTCGAGGACAGCTGATGCAGCGGGGGTTGACGAGGGCTGGCGAGGGTGATGGTTGCAACGGGAGCCAATGAGGGCGACAACGGCGGCTAGCGAGGGCGAGGGCGGCGGTTGCAGCCAGCGCTAAAAATGTGCTTAGCCCATATGCGCAGCGGAGGCACAACGCATAAGCACGCTGCAGTGGGTGCTTTCTATCACATTTGTGAACCCTGGTTAATTGTTAGATTTGGGGACTCTGTACTATATAAATAGAGCCTGACCGAGTTTCAGTTTGGCTATTGCCTTCTTATATCCCTGCCTCAACGAAGAGGTCTAGGCCCTCGACCATCTACCTCTTATAAATATAGTTTGAGATTATCAGTACCTATCAATTCCATAGAAATCAATGTCAGTGACAACTTGGTATCAGACAGCTCAGGTTCACCATCCGCTGCGATGAATTCCCAATCTGGCGCCGATTTGGGGAGCACCGTCGATGAGTTGCTGAAGGCTATTATGCAACGCCTAAGATGCCATCGAAAGGCGCCTAGATACCCTTGTAGCAGAAGGGACTCTCCCGAATCTACAAGGGATAGGAGGGCAAGGGAGACGCAACCACTGGCCAAGCCCTAGTTGAGCTCCTTCTGCTACGGGCCGCCTCTGCCTTCACCTCCGAGACGCACCCCGCGACGTCAGAGTTAAAGCAGTTGAAGCCGACACCAGAGATTCGGCACCTCGGCGTGCGGAAGCGACTGCCAGGGCGCTAGCCACCAAGATTGAGTCCCGACGAAGACGACCCGATCTGGTTGAGCACCTTCGACTCCACCAAGGAGGTGGCCCAATCCCTCCATGGGTCCATCGCAGACCCCTGCACATCACACCACTATCGTTGGTCGTCGCTGCCCTGCACGGCGTGGTACTACCGCTGGACACTGCATGGGCTATTGCTTCCCCACATGGAGTGGTGCTGCTGACCGGCGTGGCCGCCGCCGTTGTCTGCATCTCCGCGCCGTCGTCATCACAGTGGTGGGCGACATCGGGGACGACTCAGGAGCTCGAGGATGAGCTGTGTTTTTAGGGGGTGAAGTGTCAGAGGTAAGAAGTGGGCTAGGCCCAAGCCCTCCAACTCGTGAACAGTACCTGTGGTACTATTAACGTGAACAATATCGCGATATTGTAGCAGATAAAATTATAGATCGGATTTTGGTTAAGAGTCTTAATGGCTAAGTATTGTAATCAAATTAGGATTGGTTTGTTAGTTGTTAGATCCAAGGACTGTGTACTATATAAACAGAACCTGACCGAGGGTTTAGGTCGTCGAGTTTTCAGTTTGGCTATTGCCTTCTTGTATCCATGCCATAGTTGTTACGGCGACGCAGCGAGGCGCTAAACTACCTTCACACCTTTTAGGCGAGTTGGTGTGCGGCGAAGCGACACCATCCTCACTTAACGTAAATGTACATGTCACAATAATTTTGGAATAATAGGAAATTAAAATTAGAACCATATTAAATATAAATAGTCAAACAAATCCATATTCCATTAAGTATATACAAACATACATAAGCCAAAAAGGCAATCAACTAGTTATGTATGGAAAGCTAATAAATTATATATGGAAAAATATCAATATTTGCAAAGTTGATCAATTATATATGGAAATAATTAATATATGGGAAGCTGATTAGTTATATATGGAAATCATCAATATATAGAAAGCTTTTCATATGGAAATTATCAACACATGATAAGCCTATTCATGGTATGAGCATATTTATTTCCAAAGAATATAACATATTTATTTTAAACAAAACAAAATAGATTTATTTCCAAAACAGCAAAACAGAGCAGAGTACAGAAAGTATTATTTTCTAGCACAACAAAACCCTAAACCAGGGAGTTACAGAGCGGGGAGAGGGACAAACAGAGCAGCCCCAAAACAGAGCAGAGCGAGGAGGCAAGGCCGACCCCCACGCATGGCATGCGGTCCCGATGGCGGCGACTGGTCTTGACACGGCGATGGCGCGGATCCACCGGTGGGGGCACAAATCCGGCATCTGAGGTGCAGATCCAAGCGGCAGGGAACGGATCTAGCAAAGGGAGCGACATGCGCAGGAGGAGGGAGCGGCGCACGACAACACAAGAGAAAAAGGTGCGGAGCTAGGGTTTTCATCTTTTTTCTGGAGGTTCAGCTCATCACAGAAGCCTCACCGTTGCGCCTTGCGTCACCATGAAGGATTATGGCGTCCATTCGACGCCATATGCGCTGTGGCGGACGCCACATTCGACTGTGGTGAGTCGTCCACTGTGGCGTCCGGAGTCCGCCTCAACGCCTAATTGTCGCTTAGGTGACGCCTAAGCAACGCCATGACAACTATGATCCCTGCTTCTTCACCGCGACAGAGAGGTCCGGACCCTCAACCATCTACATCTTTTAAATATAGTTTGAGACGATTAGTACCTACCAATTCTACGGAAACCCCGACCAATGACAGACCGCTACCCCATCCTCCTACCCTAGTGGTTGCTATGCCGCTCACCACGACCCTCGCCCTAGCAATCTGCCCTAGCCACTGTTGTGCCGCACGCCCCACCTAGCCCCCACCACACGCCCTAGCCACCACCTTGTCGCATGCCTCGCCATGTTGCTCCTGCCCTGACCGTCGCACCAGCTCTACTGCTCCTATCTCAACCCCGCTGTCTTCCCTCGTTGCTACCGAACCCACCAGATCCAGTCAGGTTTCTCCATCTTCAAATGTGACCTGGGTGCTAAGGGTGTACAGTGAAGTGGCACACCATAGTTGCTACGGCTGCAAGATCACAGTACAGATTTCTCCTAGTTTTTTTTCATCTGTTCAATGTTTTGTTTAGTGTTTTTTTGCTGCTGCCATGTCTCAATCCAATGCAATTGCCATTCCTATTAAACTTGACTAATGCTCCACCCATTGATAAATCAACAGATGGTTCTGGTGCTGCTGAAGTCAAGACGTGGCAGAATAATGATGGCAGAGTTATGAGTGCCATTGTCACAAGTATGAAGGAGTTCTTGAGCATCACAAGACCACTAAGGAGATGTGGGATTATTTGCAGCGCCGGTATGTTCAGAATAGTGGTGCTCTCTTACATACTCTCATGACAGGACTTCATGATCTTCAGCAGAATGACCTCTCCATAGATGAGTACTACACTGCCTTTGATCACTTGATGGGACCATTGCTCTCCATGGTTCATCAGTGCACGGGGGAATGTTCAGGCTGTTGTGATCAGAAGAACAAGTTCATTGAGAAGTTTCTTATGTATCAGTTTTGTCATGGCCTTAGATCAAACTTTGAGTCTATCCATATGCAACAGCTCAGTAACCCTGTCACTCCATCCATTGCTGATGTATTGTCTGCCCTGATTGCTAAAGAGACCCGTCTTCGTTCACTTGCGTCTGCTCCAGTGTCGGTGCCTCACAGTCTACTTGTAGCATCTCAGATGTCCAGCCCAACTACAGGTGTCTCTTCGGAGGGTATTCTATGTGACCATTACAAGAATACTAGTCATCGAACTGCTTTGTTCGGTATCCAGAGAAGTTGGCTGAGTATCATGCACGCCGTGCCCGTGGGCGTGGTACCTCCAAAGGCTCTGTGTCCGTTGTTGCTGCATCCCCTGTCAGTGCTGCTCAGTCATCTTGGGTTCTTGACTCAAGAGCTTCTTTTCTTGTGACATCTGATCAGTCTCAGTTGGTTGCTTGGAAGCCGGTCACTGATGGTGCTTTTGTTCAGACAGTTGGTGGTAATCTTGCCATATTACTCATCAGGGTTCACTTTGTAATTCTCAATTTTCTATACCTAATGTTTCTTTTGTACCACAGTTGTCCATGAATCTTCTTTCGGTAGGTCAAGTCACATACCATAATTGTTTTGTTGGATTTGATGACTCATCTTGTTTTATTCAGGATCGTCGAAGCGGGATTGTGATTGGGACTGGCCATCGCCGTAGAGGTGCTCCCAGCCTCTATGTTTTGGACACCTTGAGGCTTCCTTCTTCCACCGCTTCTACTGCTCAGGTATCATCCGTTGCATCGTCAGCTGCCTCTTCCTTCGCCAAGTGGGTCTCGGCTATCTACATTAATAAATAAAGGTTGTTTAGGTCATACATCTAGCAAGTCTAGCTTTCATTGTAAGAGTTGCAAACTTGGCAAACAGATACAATTTTCATATCCCTCTAGTACTTCTTATTCTGCTAGACCTTTTAATCTTGTTCATTCAGATGTATGAGCTCCTGCCCCCTTTGCTACAAAGGGTGGTCATAAGTTTTATGTCGTTTTTATTGATGATCATTCTCGATGTACTTGAATTTATTTTATGAAACACCGTTCCCAATTGCGTTCGTTTTCTACTTCCATCAAAGTTTTTAGTTCTTACTCTGGTGGTGAGTATTTATATGATACTTTTCGCTAGTTCTTGACCGCTGAGGGCACTCTTGCTCAGCTCTTATGTCCTGATGCCATGCTCAGAATGGTGTTGCTGAACGCAAACATCGTCATCTCATAGAGACTGCTCGCACTCTTCTGATTGCCTCTTTTGTTCCTTCGCATTTCTGGAGCGAAGCTGCTTCTACTGTTGTTTATCTCATTAACCGACAACTTTCATCCAAACTGTCTAGCAAGAGCCCTGAGCCCTAGTGAAGTACTTTTTGGTACTCCTCCTTGGTATGATCATCTCCAGGTGTTTGGGTGTACGTGCTATGTTCTGCTTGCACCTTGTGAGCGAACTAAGTTGACAGCCCAATCAGTTGAGTGCGTTTTTCTAGGATATAGTCCTAAGCTAAGGGTTATCATTGTTATGATCCTTCTTCTCGTTGCATACATATCTCTCGTGATGTGACTTTTGATGAGAACCATCCCTCCTTTTATAACCATTCTACCCAATCATCATATTTTCCCACAGGGTCCACATCGTTTATGTGTCTCCCTCCACCCATTTCAGTTCCACTTATTGCCAACTACCCTTCCCCACCCACCACAGTTGCACCTCCACATTCTAAACCACCCATCATACATGTTTACACTCGTCGTCCCACTAATCCCATAGAGTCTCCATTGAATCCTACCTCGGCCAGTCTTAATGCGCTTGTTTCTGATGATTCTAACATATTTGATGAGTCACATGCTATTTTTGATGAGTCACAGATTGGTTCGAGATATAATCTACGAGATTGTGCTACTATTGAGCCTCTTGACAGGTTGGGTTTCCCATGTGTAAGTGCCATCATTGATGAGCCATCCACTTATCAAGAAGCGTCTAGTAGTCCGGAATGGTAACTTGCTATGTCTGAAGAGCTTGTTGCCCTTGATCGTACAAGCACTTGGGATATTATTCCATTACCCTCACATGCAGTACCAATTACATGCAAACGGGTGTTCAAAATTAAGACCAAGTCAGATGGCACTATTGAGAGATATAAAGCTTGTCTTGTTGCTAGAGGTTTTCAGCAGACTCAGGGTGTGGATTATGATGAGACCTTTGCTCTTGTTGCCCACATGACTACTGTTCGTACTCTGATTGCCGTAGCTACTACTTGTTCTTGGACTATATCTCAGATGGACGCCAATAATGCTTTTCTTCATGGTGATTTGCACGAGGAAGTCTATATGCAGCCATCCTCGAGCGTTGATGTACCCTCTGGACGTGTTTGTCGTCTTCGTCGTGCTTTATATGGTCTTAAACAAGCTCGATATGCTTGGTTTGAGCGTTTTTTCACTGTGATAAGAGTTGCTGTTTTTCTCCCGTTTTTCTCCCAGTGATCATGATCCTGCTTTGTTTGTTCATCTCTTCACATGGACGCACTTTGCTTTTTTTGTATGTCGATGATATGTTGATAACGAGTGATGATGTGGAACATATTTCTTATGTGAAGAAACAACTTAGTGAGCAATTTCTGATGTCTGACCTGGACCATCTCAACTATTTCTTAGGGATTGAGGTTTTACATTCTGCCAAGGGCTATTATCTTTCTCAGTCCAAATACATTCGAGATCTTATTTCTCGTTCTAGAATTACTGATAATCGAACAGCTGTAACACCTATGGATCTTCATTTACAGCTTCGTCCTACTGATGGCACACCTCTTGCGGATCCCTCTCGATATAGGCACATTGTGGGCAGTCTTGTTTATCTCACTATTACCAGACCTGACATTGCTCACATTGTCCATATTTTGAGTCAGTTCGTGAGTGCCCCTACTTCGATTCATTTTGGGCATTTATTTCGTGTGTTGCGATATTTACAAGGGACATCATCTTAGTGTTGGTTTTATGCTCGTGATAATCCGCTCCAGTTTCATGCTTACTCGGACTCCACTTGGGCGAGTGATCCGATAGATCGCCGATCGCCGCTCTATCACTGGTTATTGCATTCTTCTTGGTTCTCCTCTTACATGGAAGTCCAAGAAGCAAGCAGCGGTATCTCGCTCCAGTACAGAAGCAGAACTTCGAGCACTTGCTACTACCACATCTGAGATGAGATTATATGGCTTCGATGGTTGTTGGCAGATTTTGGTATTTCTTGTGACTTAGATTATATGGCATATGGTTGTTGGCATCTAATTTCTGTATGATTTTTCAAAAATTTAAGGATTTTTACATAAAATTCGTACCTCCGCGCAAAATACAGAAATTAAAAGACTGAAATGTAAAAATACATTTTTCTTTTCTTTTTATTTTTCTTCTTTTTTCTTTTTCTTTTTTTCTTATTTTCCTCATTTCTCACGTAGGTTTTCTTTGAACATGTCGTTGTAGTGTGTGGGGCAGCAGCGGGGCGGGCGCTGTGCGCAAGCGTGCGGCAGATTCGGCCGCAGCGGGGCGACCGTTGCGCGCGAGCGCGCTGATTCAGTTTTGCATGGCACGGGCGGCATGGTTTTTCGCGGTACACAGTTTTGTGTGCGAGGTGCGAGGAGGCGCAGACGGAATCCACGGACAAAGTAGACGCTTTATGTTAGTTAAGATGATGCTACACCTCTTCTCTGTGATAATACTGGAGCCATACAGATAGCTAAGAATCATATGAAGCATGATCTTACAAAGCACATTGGTGTTGATGCATCATTTACTCGGTCTCATTGTCATCAGAAGACTATTGCTCTTAAGTATGTGCCATCCGAATTACATGTTGCAGACTTCTTCACTAGAGCACAGACTCGAGAGCAACATCGGCTTCATTTGCTCAAACTCAATGTTTCTGATCTACCTTGAGTTTGAGGGGGGTGTTAAGGCCCATATATAAGGCCCATATATCATCTAAGTCATCTAGGCCCATCTCATTGCTATATATATACATCCACCTTAATGGTGTGATTATGTTCTCTCTAATCAAGGTTAGTAACAATATTGAGTATAAAAGCAAATGCATGTTTTGGATTTCAATGTTAGCATCTGAGCCATTTCAGCCACTAGAAGTGAGTAGTGACTCCAAAAAGAATTCCCCTGGTCTCTTGCATAGAAAAAACATATGATTGCAGGGTTTCTTATCGAGTTGTATAGACTTGTTTCCATCTACAAAAAAGATCGGTTTCACTGTTTGGTAAAACTGTGCAGCCTTTCCGAGTTTGGAGTTTGGACCCTACAGGCCATTGCACAATAACAGGACTCAATGACTCAACTGTGCATAGGGTAAACATGGGAGTAATGCTTTATGGCATTATCTGGTGTTCAGATGTACAAGATTAGAATATTGCAACCTGAGAAAGATAGACTTAAGCTGGAGAGAACATTAGGATGAGAGATTAGACTCTATGAAGCACATATATGTTCGTTTGGGCGCATATCGGTATCGGACACATATCCGGGTACGGATATGTATCCAGCCATTTTTCTATTTTCAAATAATTCCACAAATTTGGATACATACAGAATACCGGGATACTGACGGATATGGTTTAGATATGTACTCGGTCTCTAGCCCAGCCAGATCCATTCTGCACACCAGCAGCGAGATCCATTCTGCACGCCAGTTCTGGCTCCCAACGTCACGCTGTCACGACGCTCCGCTGACTAGCGCTGCTTCCTATCATCGCGTCGCCTAGGGGCTTGAGGTCGTGCCGCCACCTTGCACAGCGTTGCTAGGCAGGCACTGCACAAGATCAACCAGCCACTACCTGTTACAGGCAAGCAACAGGCAGGGACTGGCAAGGAGGGGGCGGCTATTAGTTGTTATGGAGTCCTAAGATTGCTGTTAAGGAGTCCTATGTAGTCAGTTTAGATTCAGTTTGTTAAGAGTTGTTAATCAGATTAGATTCAGTTTGTTAGCGGTTGTTATCAGATTAGATGGCTGGTCCTGTGTATATAAACAGGACCAGTCTAGGGGGTTAGACCGTCGAGTATTCAGTTAAAGCTTTGCCTCCCTATATCTCCTGCCTTGTTGGTGTGCTGGCCAATCAGGCCCCTCCGCACCGACGAGGTCCAGGCCCTTAAGAACTACTTCATTTCAGTACAATTTACAAAGATTAGTTACTACTAATTCTGTAGAAATCTCAGCCGGTAACAACTTGGTATCAGAGCTTTTGGGTTCCACTTCCACCACCATGAGTTCTCAGTCCATCACCGGGTCAGGGACCAGAATTGAAGAGGCGTTGAAGGCCATCATGAAGCGTTTGGATGCTATCAAAGAGAAGTTGCAGCCGATCCAACCCTTGGAGAAGAGGGTAACCGCGCTAGAGGTGCTCATCCAAAATACTGACCGCTAACCTCCCTAGCTGCCACCGATCACATGGATCCCCTGTCGCACAACTAGGGAGGGGGTCGCCAAAATCGTCAGGCCGGGGATGACGATGATGACGACCAGGACGGCAACTTCCTACCGACCGCCCATAAGCTCAAATTTCCCAAGTTCGACGGCACCAGTGATCCGCTCCCGTGGCTCAATCGTTGTGAGCGGTACTTCCATGTCTGCCACACTCTAGATCACAAGAGGGTGGTGTTTTGTGCGTTCTACCTCCTCGATGACGCCTAATTGTGGTTCCATCACATGAAGCTCAACGGGGGCCGACCGAGGTTGTCTCAATTTGTACGATTGGTCAACATTCTCTTCAGGCCACCCCTCATGGACAGTCCGATCGACGAATTGACCATGCTCCGGCAAACTGAGACCATCAACGATTTCTGCAAGCACTTCATTGCCCTCTCTTGTCCCGACGCGTCACTGATGGAGGAAGGGGCTGGCAAGGAGGGGGTGGATAGGGCCCAAGGCCCAAGCAGCTCCAAGACTAGGTCAGCCTAGTTAGGGGTTAATTAGTTTTTAAGGTCTTAAGGAGTCCTAAGATTGAGTCAGTTTAGATTCAGTTTGTTAAGAGTTGTTAATCAGATTAGATGCAGTTTGTTAGGAGTTGTTATCAAATTAGATGGTTGGTCCTGTGTATACAAAAAGACCAGTCTAAGGGGTTAGATCGTCAAGTATTCAGTTCAAGCTTTGCCTCCCTGTATCCCATGCCTCATTGATGCGCCAACGTCTCATGGCCCCTCCACACCGACGAGGTCCAAGCCCTTGGCCGACTACTTTATTTCAGTATAATTTACGAAGATTAGTTACTACCAATTCTATGGAAATCCTAGCCGGTGACAACGCTCAGGAATTTCTATTTTCTTCTCTTCTCTTCTAGTCTGGCTCTTAGTTTATAGTTATTGTTTTTTATGTTGCTTTTTGCCAGTTAGCACTTTAGTCTTTACTCTTTGTGTTGTTTTGCATTGTTGTGTATGCAATTAGGTTGTGGGCATGTCTTATATATATATATACGGAAGCGTTATTCTACACAAACATGTATAGAATAACTATTCTACACCAACTACTTTCAGTAGTAGATTTTTTCAGTAGAATAGCGATTGAGTACTACTTTTTTCTCAATAATAAATTTCTCGGTAGAATAACTATGCTACACCTGTGGTGTAGGATAGCATTTGTATGTGTATATATATATATATACATGTATCATCGTATCAGGGTTTTTTGGAGTATCAAAGTATCACGTATATGTATCTGTATCCACGTATCTAGGTAACATAGATTAGACTAATTCTTCATTGCTTCTCAATTGAATACAAAATGTCTATTATATAGGAAGAACCAACATAACATCTAAGGAAATAATCCCTATTATAGAAATCAATTTAATCTCTATATCTAATTCCTAACTAAAACCAATATCTTACTATCTAATCTAATCTTACCTTTTAAAATACCAAATCCCTAATTAATTTCTAGATACAAAACATATATATAAATACATATATATACATGTATCACAGTATCAAGGTTTCTTTATATAGGAAGAACCAACATAACATCTAAGGAAATAATCCCTATTATGGAAACTAATCTAATCTTTATATCTAATTTCTAACTAAAATAGATATCTTATCTAATCTTATCTTTTAAGTCTTACCTTTTAAGGACTCAATCTAATCTAATCTTACCTTTTAAGTTTTAA
Organism: Zizania palustris; assembly: GCA_019279435.1. Taxonomy (NCBI): domain Eukaryota; kingdom Viridiplantae; phylum Streptophyta; class Magnoliopsida; order Poales; family Poaceae; genus Zizania; species Zizania palustris. Next base: position 47,204,143 of record JAAALK010000289.1, read on the forward strand.
AATACCAAATCCCTAATTAATGTTAGATACAAAACATATATATATATATGTATATACGTGTATAATCGTATCAAGGTTTTTTTTTTGGAAAATGACGTATCAAAGTATCGACGTATCAAGGTTTTTTTGGAAAACGACGTATCAAAGTATTGCCATATCATGTATACGTACCTGTTTCTGCATTACTTCTCAATTGAGTACAAGAGGTCCTTTTATATGAGAAGAACCAAGATAACATCTAAGGAAATAATCCTCATTATCAAAAATAATCTAATCTCTGTATCTAATTCCTAACTAAAATCAACATCTTACTATCTAATCTTACCTTTTAAGGATTCAATCTAATCTTACATTTTAAAATATTGAATCCCTAATTAATGCTAGATACGAAACATACATATATACATGCATATACGCGTATCGACGTATAAAAGGTTTTTTGGAAAATGATGCATCGAAGTATTATCGTATCATGTATCCATATCTGTATCACGTATCTAGGTAACATAGATTAGGCTAATTCTTCATTGCTTCTCAATTGAGTACAGGAGGTCTCTATATATATAGGAAGAACCAATCTCTATATCTAATTCCTAATAAAAACTGATATTTTACAATCTAATCTTACCTTTTAAGGACTCAATATAATCTAATCTAATCTTACATTTTAAAATACCAAATCCCTAATTAATGATAGATACGAAATATATATATACACGTGTATCGCTGTATCATGTATCCGTATCTGTATCCACGTATCTAGATAACATAGATAAGACAAATTCTCCATTGCTTCTCAATTGAGTAAAAAAGAACCCTTTATATAGGAAGAACCAACATAACCTCCATAACATTTAAGGAAATAATCTCTATTATAGAAATCAATATAATCTCTATATGTAATTCCTAACTAAAACCAATATCTTACTATCTAATCTTACCTTTTACAAACTCAATCTAATATAATCTAATCTTACCTTTTAAAATATCAAATCCCTAATTAATGCTAGATATGAAACCCGAGCGATACAGGACCCACGGGTACTATTCGCCCTACAAATCTACAATACCCACACGATGTTGTTCACATGGGCTGGGCCTATAGCCCTAGCCTACTACCTATGACACTACATCCCTCCTTTTGAGTAGCTCGTCAAACCTAACTTGACACCTAAAATAAATAAGACTGGGGCCTTTTACATCTAGACTTTATACATTATTGTGAACTAAAAACAAATCGAACATTATTATAAGTCGCTAAGCCCTCCTTCTAGCTTGAAGTGGATCTTCTTCTCGGCACCATAGACATCAATCACTTGATGGAGAGTATCTCCTTAGTAGCTAGACAAATTAGAAGGTGCGACGTAACATAGAGTACTATGTATTAAGATCAACACTAGAGGCTATGGTGAGTGACTCTAATACCAAGTTGTCATAGATTGAACTCATGACAAGATAAACATCACCGAGAGGATAGCCAGACAGTGTCGGTGGCTAGGGATGAGAGGTAGACTTAGGTTGGGGAGAAAATATTGGGATGAGAGATTAGACTAATTCTTCGTTGCTTCTCAATTAAGTACAAGAAGTCTCTTCATATAGGTAGAACCAACATGACATCTAAGGAAATAATCCCTATTATAGAAACCAATCTAATATTCTAATCTATATGTCTAATTCCAAACTAAAATAAATATCTTGATACCTTTTAAAGACTCAATCTAATCTAATCTAATCTTACCTTTTAAAATATCAAATCCTTAATTGTTGCTATAGTACCCATGTGGTACTGTTCATGTGGGTTGGCCCTATAGCCCTAGCCCACTACCTATGACAAAAGACAGTTAAAGTCCACATAACAACAGTTAAAGTCCACATAACAACATGGTAAATTGTTAACATAAGTTCAGAACCACCAAAGATTCTATTCCAAACATGAAGCACTACCTTAACCCAAATGTATGGGCATGACTCAATTTTCGATGGTCTCAGATAGTTCCAAAAGCATTACCAGCAACCTAGCAAAAGAAAAGGGGTAACCAATTGAACCCTAGGGAGCAATGTTGAGCTTAAGGTAAACAACAAATCGCGAAAGCATACCTTACCACCTATTTCCGACGAGTATTTCCAGCAACAAGAAAACACGAGCTCTAACGCCTGTTTCTGCGGAAGCTGCCCTTCCTAGATACCTTTTTTTTGAATGAATTGGGACCTCCTGTGTTCCTGAGGAAGGAATGAAAGTGGAGAGTTTAAAACCAGTAATGCTTCACTAGGGATGTTGGAATAAGGTTAGTACACAAAACACACATCTTTCTCTTTGCAACAGCTTGCTTCATTTTCAGAATAATGTCGATGGCATGTTGCTCGTGTTCCCTAGTCTGCACATGTAAATCCAGGTTCTCTACAGTGCCACAGTTAACATTGCATATTCGGCACCAACTGAAAACTTCAGTGCTCATGTGTCCACCCTAGAGAGGAGGCCACCGAACAATGGTTCAGCATTTAAACAATACATCAAGTAACAGCAATATCATATGGAAAGAGATAAAGCATGTTATAGAAATAAAAGCAAAAAACAAATTTGTGAGATGTGACATCAACACCAATAACCCACCAAACCAAACTGGGAAGATTCTGTTGGAAAATCATGCCAAGAATAATCAATGGCAAGATTTGGATCATCTGGATGTAGGTGACCTCTGTAGCCATAGCCAGAAGGCTCAATGCCATGCATTTGACCATGCCCATGGATTCCTCCACCACCCCATGCACCACACAGATTCATTGGAACAAAAGTATCACCAGGATGGAAACGGGTATGAGGGAACTCTGGGTTGTCAAAATCAAGCTGTCCATTCCCAGGAAGGTTACCAGAGCCCAGTTGATCTTTATGCAGACCTCCAGGCCCACTTGTCATCTCATGAAGAAATGGACCTGAAAAACATTTTAACCCATTGGACGATTAGTGAAATATCATGAAAAAGGAACAATGAGTACTATGTTTTTCATCATTCATCAAACCCATGAAGATTTGTGTACACTGAAGTTTCAAACAAGCATTAAATTATCCAAACCATCTTCTGATCCTTACCTGGAATTCTCAGAGTAGGCATTTCGTCAATACCATGATGGCCAAATTCTGCACCAGATGAAATGAAATCAGGACAACTAACAGTCCAGTTTGGTTTCCTAGCATAATCCTCCCCAAAGCCTATAGGAAATGGACCTGGCTGATTTGGCAATGGAGGTCTTCCAGGTAATGATTTAGAAAAATCATCAGGTCTACCTAATCCTCCTTCAAAAGGTCTAGGACCTCTTTGAAGTTCTTCACCATCAAGGTGAGTTAACACTGAAAATTTCTCCATGCTCTCTTCAAAATCTTTGCGGATGGCATTGTTTCTGCCAGGATATCCTGCAAGTGACCTGGAATGTTGCTGTGAAGAATTGAACCAGCCTTCAAATAAAGCCCATGAACCTCCATGTGACCCACCACCAACATCATTGTTCTTTGTAGTTCCTGAATAGATGGAAGTTAGGTCACTGCTTGCCAAAAGAAAAATGGAAAGAGAGATTTGTTCCAAGAATTACCAAGAGGATGTGGCTGACCTTCGAGAGCAAAAGGAGGCATTCTTGTATCATGCTGTCCAGGCAATGCCCCACCCATTGGTGGCTGAATCATATCACCCATATGGTTTGGGTTTGGACCAAGCACCCTTGGTGACATTTCAGCACTATGTGAACCATATGGTTGTTGCATTGAATGGTGAACATTTTCAGGAAAAGGATGTTTAGGTAACCTCACTTGATTTGGCAGCCCCTGCATATATGGCATATGTTCACATTGCCACATATGTTGAGGAAGCGCCGAATCAGGTCCATATAGATGATGTGGTCCCATGCCCGGAGGAGGATACAACCCCGATGCAGCCACATTTTGTTGTGATGTATGCTGTAATGATCCAACTTTCTCAAGATCAGTTAATATGTCAGGCAAGTCGGGCTTAGCCCCTCTGTCTTGTCGGGCATCTGGATCATGTGAATTACCTTCCCAGGCAGCAAAGTCAACTATTTGTTTCCCCTTGTCTGGACCATGCGACCTATCCAATGCAATAGGATTTGCAAGAGCAGATTCAACACCTCCATCTTTCCTATCACTTACTTCAATATTCCTGGTAGCATTAGCAGCTTTTTCTGATCTCTCTGATCCCAAAACGGGAATTTTTAATGATGAACCTTGCCCAATAGGCTGTCCAGCACCATGTGATTCAGATGTTGCTCCCACGTTATCAGAGGCCCTACTCATTGGTGGCTGTTGATTCATCACACTAACATGTAAAACTTTAATTGGTCCAGCAGATTGATTCTGGAACTGCTGTGGCATAAATTGTTGACCTTGAGATTGGAGAGGTTGTGCATGCATCTGTTGTGGTGCGGGGAATCCTTGTTGGTATGATTGACCTGTTTGTGAGGGAGCAGATGTGTTTAGAGGAAATCCTTGTGGTGCTGCATGTGGAGGGATGCTAGCATGCGTTTCTGGCTGCTGGGCGTGATGCCCAACATGCTGCTGTTGTGGTGTACGCTGAGTTGCTTGAGCCATCATAGCTGGCTGCTGGCCTTGCGACATAAGTTGGCCCTGTGGAGGATGTACAAGTATATGAGGCTGAGCACTAGCCATTTGCTGCTGAGAGATGTGTGGAGGCCATTGCAGTGGAGCACCTTGTTGCATCTGATGTGTTGGCTGAGGCTGTGAATATGATTGGTGACCTGTTACTGCATGCACTGAAGGATTCTGAGGCTGTACATGAGGCATTGGAGGTGGCTGATGATATGTCTTCATTTGTGGATAAGATTGCTGCTTTAGTTGTGGGTGCTGCAGTTGTGGGTGTTGTTGCTGAGCCATAACTTGATGGTGTTGTGGAATATTAGGCTGAACCTTGGAGGGTGTTTCCTGAGTAGAAGTTATTGCAAATGGCTGACTACCAACTTGCATAGGAAATGGTGGATAAGTTGTAGGTTGAGCGTGGGGTTGAGGCTGCTGGAGAGGTACCTGATTTTGTGGTTGCAACTGTGGAATTTGAGGTGCTGACTGCAATGGTGGATGCTGCTGAGGATGTAGCTGAACTGCTGATGTTTGGAGTTGGGGAAGATGGGCCTGATTCTGAGGTTGCGATGGCACCATGTGTTGGGGCTGGTTGGGCTGTAGAACTTGAGGGTGAACATATGGAGCAGATTGTGCAGTAGCTTGAGCCACATTCTGGGGTTCCATTTGCATCTGAGGTTGTGTGTACTGCTGGTACTGGCCATACTGTTGGTACTGCTGCATGTAGGGGTAATATCCAGGGTATTGCTGCTGGTAGTACTGCTGGTACTTAAGTTGCTGCTGGTATTGCTCAGCTGTTGGAGTTTGGAGAGCAACTGCCTGACCTTGACTAGCAGCCATAGGTGCCACTGGAAAGAAAGGGAACACTGCCATGGTGCTTACTGTGGTTACACCAGCTGAACTAACTGCAACTGCAGAAGCTGTTCCAGCTCCACCTGTAGTTGTGGACGGCACAGTTGTAGGATCAGCTGTAACAGGTGCCATAGGGACTGCTGAGGCGACTGCAGATGGATCTTGCATGGTTGCCTGGGTTGCTGCTGATGATGACTGTGTCATACTACTATCAGCGTGATGTGCTTGTGCTTGAGGTTGCAAGGCCTGCAAATAACATGAAAAGGAAAAAAGATTTATAAATATGGAAATTTTCCAAGACATTTAGGGAGTACTAAGGCATGATGGACATACTGGACAGAATCGATTATGTTCTTGCACTTGACGATGTACAATCTGAGTACTACAGTGGTTACAAACAACAGGGGAGTTCCCATAGGCACAAGTAGTAACATGTGTGATGCAGTCAGACAGACTTCCATGCCATTGGCAACCACTCTTGTGATACTGGCAGTGGACAGTAACTTTACCAATTGTCTCAGCTAGGGGTTTATTCAATTCCATCAGAGGCTGCAAATTGCAAATCAGGTTGTAAATAAAGGAAACACTAATTCCAAATATACTTGATTAACTTAATATGCACAAGCTACTTCCTGAAGAAGATAGCAATACCTTGGAATCAGCTTCTGCAACCAAGTAGCCATCATAAGGGCAGGCTTGTGTGGTTGCCACAATGTAAGCCAAGCAGGGCTTGCAGTAGAGATGTGTGCACTGAGTTTGCAGAGCTTCATTGGGATATATGAGTGTCCGACAAACAGGGCAAAAATATTCACCAGGAAGAGATTGAATATTCAGAATACATTCATTATCGAAACCCATCGTCAGAAATCCCTTTTATCAAATCAAGGTTCTGGTGCCTGCAAATATTCTAATTTTATTAGATCATGCATTTAAAGTGCATAAAGAGTTCAAAGCATTAATCTAGTGAAGGTAAAAATATAATGAAATATTTACACGTCAACCATCCAATAGGTAACGAAAGAAAGCGAGTATGAACCTTTCATAATATTTACCATAAAACCACAGGTTATCGATGCATGACTCGATGCATAACATTCACTCCAACATGCACAATATAAGCATATGATGAACAAAATTTGAAACAATAATGCACAATGATGATGCAAGAATTGTTTTTTAACAATCGCACAAGTTGTATGAATCAATCAATTAAACATAGAAATAGAACACACTGAGGAACAATCGAACAAATTTATTCAAGCAGCAAAGATAAACAGAGGAAAATAGAAATGGAAACAAAAACACAATATACATCGCCTGATTAACAGCCATATAAAGTGTGCTAACTGGAGTTCATATGTCAGAAACATAATTTTAAGCTAATTATAGCAGGTGTTGTGTATACCGTAGAGGACAGAACTTGCTAGCAAGATGTGCTACAGAGTAGTAATATTAAAGCCTGATGGAATAGCATGTTAAGAAGCTAATATATGCAACATGTGTGTCCACCAAACAAAGTCAAAACAAATATGGCAGGAAATCAAGTTAATAAAATCAGCCAATTACATTTGCTGAGCTGAGCAGAAATGGTATACCATGGGAATCCACGTGTTAATACTGGATAACATAATTAGATCTGAAGTTTCCATGCCGTTTCCCACAGTAGTTTGGGTCGTGCCTCAGTCCTAGTGTAGCTGATCATCCTCTCAGACCAGCTACTGATCATCGCTTTGGTAAGCTATTACCTCACCAACTAGCTTTCACCTTGTTCCGTTTTAAAAGAAGAGCAAAGGCCAAGGCAATCTCAATCTACCACAAAATATATTAAGTAGCCCCTAGCGGTAGGTGGATCATTTCCTGCGTCTTATCATGGCCAATTAGTTTGTGCTCCCATAAAGCAAAATCAATTCAAGGGAGATGGTTACAATGGAGCAAGCAACAAGCGCGGTGAGTGATTTGGATTCCTTTCCTATATATTCACTCATGCAGTACTTCATCATATGATTCATATAAGATCATATGTCTAGAGATCGTCATATACATCTAGAAAGCAGTATGCTTTGGAAGAAGCTACAAAAGAGACTATTTAAAGCCAGAACAAATCCTCTCTTGTTGTCTTTTTTGTTTTGCTTTCTCAGATATTTCATAAAACGTACTTTCTACGGATCCCCACCTTGTATCTGAGATGAACTTCAAGGTTAATAGGGAAGAAGTTTGATCAGAATAAATATAAATCATTTTCTTGTTTTTATTTAATGATTGACCAATATAGACATCAACAACTTCAAACTGGGTACCATAGTTGTTACGGCGACGCGGCGAAGCGTGGCGACCTACCACCTTCACAACTTTACAGCGCTTATGGTGCGGTGCGGCGTCGCCATAGACACATCAGCGTGGCGATCAATATAGAAAAATAGCTTATAGGATTTAGAAATTTATATCAATATATAAGTACTAAAATACTAAATTGCAAATAACAATAGCAATATAGCATGATAATACAATATCAAGTTACAATATTGTTATTTAGATACATTATCAGATAAGGAATATATAATTAAAATTGTAAAAGATATTTTAAATTATGTCTAATAAAATATTTAAAATTCAGTAAATAATTTATGTATATAAATTTAACCAAAGTCCATTTAAATTCCAGCCCATTTCTAAACCCTAACCTTTCCCCCACTCCCCCTATCTCTCAACTCCCTCATCCTCTCCAGCCGTCGGACCCTTCTTCCCCTCCTCTCCTCTCCCTCCCCTCCTCTTCTCTCCCCCATCTCTGCACCGGCACACCCAGCCTCACCGCGAGTCGTCGCGCCTGGCCTCGCCGTGTGCCGCGCTGTGCCTAGCCTCGCCATGCGCTGCTCGCGAGCCTAGCCACGATGTGCCCGGCCTCGCCGTGCGCCGCTCACGCGCCCAGCTGCGCCGTGCCGACCGCACATGGACTCTCCTTCCCTTCCCTCTCTGTTCTGCGCCGCTCTGCCACCAAATCTGGCCGCCACTGCCTGGATCTGCCTGCCACCGCCGCCGCCCTTCACTGTTGGTCACCACAGATGGTGTGACGTCCTGTGGCGAATTGCAAAATACCGCCACAGCGATATGGCGTCGATATATCGACGATATCTCGATGCCATAACAACTATGTTGGGTACACATGCAAATCTTTGAGAGTAGTAAAAGTGGGGCAGCCAGTAAAATTCATAGACCAAGCACTTTGCCATTGGAACGAGCAAGATTACTTTGGTTTTGCATACATTACCATATAGAAAGGAACGTAGTGATAGGTACATGTGCCATCTTAGACATCTAAGCTCCCGACTATTCAAAAGGAATGCTAGCTATACCCTTAACACATGCATGTCCAAAGAGACAACGATGACAGTCTGTCAGTCTCTCTCTGTCAAATCGAGATTGTGTGGGTGTTTAGTGACTGAGACGGTGAGGCAACGCCGCATGGCACGCGGGTAGAGCGAGCGTGCAAGCAGAGCGAGCATGCGAGCAGAACAAGCGCATAGGAAAAGGCTGAGCGGGCACGCAAGCATAGCAAACGCGAGGGAAAAGCTAAGCAGGCGTGAGGGTAGAGCAAGCACGCGGGAAAAGGCTGAGCAGGCGTGCGGAAAAAGGCTAGAGCGCGCGAGAGCGCTAGAGCAAAACAAGGAAATAGAAAAGGAAAAGGAGTGAGCGGCATCACAGATTCACAGAAAAGGACAGAGGGATAGAGAGGGTGGTGGGGGCGCAAGAGAGATCTCTGCTATCCTGGGCTCCTAGCTGTCGGCACCCGGCGGAGAGATCCCAGTGGTTAGTAGACAGGCAGAGGCAGTCTATTCCCTCAGGAAAACGTGCAAACAGTAGAAGGGCTGAGAGGGAAGATGACAGGCAGAGAAGAAAGCGGATGCTCCAACCATTGCTCCAGACGACAGTCCTTAGAAGGTAGAAGCGGGAGGCAGAAAGTAGTGCTCCAAGCAAGGCAGAAAGCCAGTCAGAAGCAGAACAAACTACAAAGCTAAGAAGCTTCAGTCAGAGGTATTTTTGTAGTGTATACATGTGTATGGTGTCACCTCGCCACACGCCTAACTCACCTAGGCGGGAAGGGGGTAGGTCACCTCGCCTCGCAACGCCATAAGAATCGTGGTTCAGTCTACCACTCATGTTCAGGTTCTCAAAATCAGGCTTTCGTTTTATTTCTAGTAAAAATATTCCATGTAATCAAGGCAGATAAGCTAGCCAAGTAGCCAACTAAATTACTAAATTGAGCAGAAATGACAAGCTGGTGGAATAGAAGTAGCAGTACTAGCAAACAATATCATCAAAGCTGGAATTAAACTGTTCCAACTTCCAACTAGAATTATGGCAAGGTATAGATACAAGGAAAGTATCCAGTTACATTATATAGCTGAGTAGAAACGACAGAGGGAATTTAAGTAGAACACTAGAACCAGTAAAGGACTACATGATTATTTATTAAAGCTGAAAAGGTCTTATTAACTATTTTTGGATAAAAATTCTGACAGGTGGAAGTTATCAAGGTTGACAAAACTAGACAACTATGTTACCGAGACAAGCAGAAACAGCATATTAAGGGAATCATAGTAGCAAAGTGTATCAATTCAAGTCGATATGTCTGTGTGATGCACAAATAACAATGCATGTACAGCGACATGGCAAAGTATTATCTAACACATACAAGATGTAAATGAAAAACAGATCAAACGTGAGTTGTATCAGCAATGATCTTGAGGTCAGCATGATCTTAAGAACTATACACACAATCATCACATGCTGAAACAAACTATGAAACTATTTTCACCAGAAAAATACTTGTGATGAGAAAAAACAAAGCTTTGGCAGCACAAGTAGCATCAGAATGTACACCTTAGAATAACGAAACCACAACATCACATAAAGCCCTAGAAATTCCAAAACCTTCATTTACAAAAGCGCGACATTATGATCGCACCATATATACCAGAATCCAGTACAACCTTCGACAGATCTTCTCGAACAATAACGTTTGGTCTCACCTGAGCAGGACCAGGAAGGCGCAGGGCAGCTCAGGTCAGGACTCAGGAGACCTGCCGTTGGCAATCAGCTTCGAGGCCGCACAGCGTTCCCTCTCCAAAACCCTACCTTGTGAAGCGGGGATGAGGAGGTCGGTGCACGGAACAAACCAACCCTAGACCGAAGCCGAAGCACAGGCGGACCCGGTTCTCCGGCTGGGAGAGCAGGCTATGGATGGAGCTCGAATGGACAACGGAACCCGCTCACCGGAGGCCCGTATCGCCGGGCGGCAGGCTGGCGGCGCGACGAAGAGGTCGAAGGCAGCGAGGGTCTTGCTCTCGCCTGAGCAGGCGAGAGAGAGGAGAGAGTGGCGGTGGGGCGGTCGGAGTTCGGGCCTTCGGGTCTCCACGGTCTCTTTATCTTGCGGTGGTTGGGCCCGTCCCGGAGACAAGAGGCCCAGTGGGCCTGCCATGATATCTCAGCCCGTTACGGGCCCGGCCAACAATATTCACAAAGGAATAGCCCACCAGGCCCAAGCTCTCCTCTCTCTTTGTCTTTTTTTTTGTCAAAGGCGTTTTTTAAAACTTTTGATTTAATATATTGATTTATTTTATAATATATCATAAACAACTATAAATTAATATTATGTGAAAGAATTTATTATATTAGTTTAAATTAAATAAAATTGCATTTTTAGCTTAACTATCAGTCAAATGTTAGAAAATTAAAACTTTCAATTATACGCACGTTTAGACGAATGGAGTATGACTTTAGATGTTGTTTAGACGGTTTTAAAATACATAACTTGGAGTATTTTTTAGCTTAACTATCAGTCAAATGTTAGAAAACTAAATATGGTATCATAATTTAGGTTTTAAGTACATGGATTTTCAAAATTCATCCACTTAAGCGGTTTTAAATGTACAATTCATGAACAACTTTATGCAGATGAATCTCTCGAGTATTTGGAAAAATGTTTAGGAGATGATTGCCTTTGTAAAAGGGTTAATTCGTTTTGTGTCACCGTTATTTTTCAGAACATTAGAAATGTTATTAAAATTTTGATATTTGCTTATATGTTATTATTTTTTACTGTTCGATGCTCGCATGCTATTTTATACCCGGACTAGTGATACAGACCTACCTACAGGTGTCTCATTATTTATATTGCCATGTTTTCCCCCGGTAACCATTATATGCCATTACTCCCCACCAGTCCCCACCCGTATTCCCACACCAAATAGAATCCCCGCTTTTGCTACTTCCATGACAACGTCCGCCCGCGATGAACCCTAGCGATTGGTGATGGAGAAGTCCAATACGGTGAACCCACTACCGACACCGGAGATCAATGAGTCCAGGTATGGCCACCGATCATCCCCCTATCGTCCTAGTCCCCATTTGCGCACACACAGGAACAATATAGTTAGGGTTAGAAGCAGTAGCTCGGTTCATGTTAGGGTTAAATGTTGTTGTTTCTTTGTGGGGTGTAGTGAATTTTGATGACTGTTACATATACTAGACATATGGCGCACGTTGTGCGCCCTTCTGGAAACATCATCAACCTACAGAAAAAGATCTTCATTAGCCCCTGAGCATGATTATATATTATCACCATCCTGACAGCCTGAATTCCACTGAGCAAAGCATATACCCCTTGAGCATTGATTGTGCTTTGCACGTGCAAAAATTGATACAGTTATTAAAGTACTGAGAAACGACACAGTATGACGTTGAGATTGATCATGGAATATTTAGGAAATTGAGACATCTCTAACTCTAAAAGACATAGAACTAAAAGTAAAAAAAGGATGAAAACAACAATAATCTGCGGAATGGTTGGCTCTGAAAAGTCCAGTCTATTATCATGTATACTTGGGGCGATGCCAAAACTACAAGGGACTGTGAGTATCAGTGGGGGCATAGCATATGTCCCTCAAAGCGCCTGGATCCTGTCTGAGAATATCAGTTTATCAGAGACAATATTCTATTTAGAAATCCATACGATAAGGATAAGTATGAAAAGATAATACAAGCTTGTGCATTGTCTAAAGATCTTCAGCTATTCGCAAATGGTGACTTGATAGAGATTGGTGAAAGAGGAATTAAATGATGATGCAAATATATACCTATTTGACGATCCTTTCAGTGCGGCGCCAACTTTTAAGGTATGTTCAACTATTTTCAATAAATGCATAGAACATGGTTAGTTCATAGTTATGTATTAACTCCACTTTTTAGGGCTCAGGGGTAATTAGAAAAGAGGCAACAATATCAGTATCAATGTTACGAATAATTTTCTACATCATCTATACTACATGCTAGGGGAAAAACATTCTAAATAATAATTAGAAGCTGACAATTGCTGTAACTTGTTGGTATAGTTTCCCAATCTAGGAGTGAGTGAGCCATACAAATTGTTCCCTTATAGTGATCTAATAACATAAAACCTCATTTAGACAAAAGATCTAGTAGTTTCAGGTACTGAAAGCAAAAGGTTAAGCAAAGCATGTTTTTAGCATGCACTTACAAAGTTCACAACTGATTTAACCTTCCAATCTAATTTGTGATTCACAATAATTCTAAATGAAAGACATGGCTAGTCAGATACTTATGACAATACAATTGATGATATGAATATACAATTTCCTTCTATTAGAATATGCCATCTTAAAAACAAATACCATATTATTAAAGCAAAACCGTAAATAACCAGGTTAATATGTTAAGCAGCTAACAATAAACCATTTTATATAAGTGTTTCTTTTGCTCTTACAGATAAACCACACTCTTGATGTAACTATCGCATCTAACACCCTTCCAATTGAAAAGAGTGAATAATACCTTGCTTACCTCGTCTATAAACATCTACTAAAGTTGTATCCAATTGAAAAGAGTGAATAACAAAAATAGCAAACAAAAGGAATAAATCTTAATGTGTAAAGTTGATGTAATTGTTATGGCAATGAGAAATTACAATAGTTTGTCTTCAGGTTATTCTATAAACAGCGCATAGAACAACAAATGAAAATAAATTTTGTAGATAGGCTAGAAGTCCTTGACAACCTAAGCTAAAAAGTGCACGAGATAATTATAAATGCATGATGTAGTAATGTGCAGTGTGCTAGAAGTACATGTTAAAAGTAGTTCACATAAATTGACTTTAACTAATTCACTGAACTAAAGCCAAAAATAAGGACTTGTCATTTTTGCTTACACAAGCTGGACTATCACCACCGATAGTCAGGGCTCGGCCCCGGAGAGATTGGAAAGTTCATTGAACAATATGGCAGTGCACCAACCCTATCCTTTGGGAGCCTTCGGTAGGAACACGTCAGACAGCTTCAGGCTCCCAAATTTCATCACCTCTCTCTTCGATGGACAGATAAGTTTAACCAACAGAAGGAATATGGCAAATTAAACATGCATTATCTAGACAATACACAAATAGAGAATGAAGTAGACTATACTTGATATCAATCCGTGACCTTTTCTTGGGGGTCCACATACATGTGTTCCTGATAAAGAGGAGTTTATCAAATGACCATTTTGCATTGCAACTTTTCAACATCTAAATACATTAAACTGCTAACCTTTCTCAAGGGATTGAATGGCTCGGCCTTGTTTCAGAACAGAAAAAGTTTCGCATTATGATTATTAAATGAATGATTTCAGGCATCTAGTTTTAAGCCATAAGAAACATGAATGAATACTAACCTTTTACAGAGAGCTTGCATAAAATACTTCGGGGGAATGTTTTAGCTGAACCTGACTATGTACAGGCTTGTACAAATATCCAAACTCAACCCTGTATTCAGTTGTAAAACGTTGAAAGCTTGGTCAAATCAGGAAAATAGGATGCACAACCAGTATAAAGTTACTTCATGAGGTATGCACCATGCAGGGAATAAGACATAAGTAGCAAATGTTAGAACCCAAGATTTTACATACAAATAAACACCATACATAATGAAGTTACAACACCATGTTTATGAAGCATTTGAATTGCTGTTAGAACCAAATCTGTAGTTGTAACTTCATTTTGAAGCTCCCCTGTTAACTTGAAACCAACAACTATTGGCAAGACCATGCTCATTGGCTGCAGAAAGAAACCACATCTTAAACAATAACCATAAGTGCATGATCAAATGGGTTGAAGCATCCGCAAAGATGGGGAAAAGGATTATAAATAATATTGCGCCTGCATGTTCAAACTTATATACCATTATACTAATAGGCTAATAGCACACTGTTGGGAATTTTAGTGCATGATATGTTGATACAGGCATATGTTATAGCTTATAAATAAGGAAATAAGAATTCAATGAGCCATGACCAAACACAAAATAAGTAAGATGAAAAACATCTTAAAGGGAGCACTCAACACAAACCATAGTTCATTGCAAGCATAGTATTTCACCTGGCCCAACATTGCAGCTCTTGCCTCTATACCACCAACTCCCCATCGCTGCTAACAACACCTGCAACTACCAAATCAATCGTTCCATCAATCTAGACATAGGAAGTGAACATTAAAGGTCAGCACCGTAATATAGCAACAATGAACAATTGTTTTACCTTGACAAAAAGATAGCTAGAGCCTAGAAGCAGAAAAAGGATGAGGCTGTAAGGAGGAAAGGAGGAAAGGAAGAAAGCAAAGGGAATGGACAAAGACGAAGAGAAAAAGGCAACCAGGACATAAATAAACAGATCACCGTAAAGAGGAGGGCAAGTGTAACTGCGCAACAGGTCTCAAAGAGTACAACAAAGCTATTCATTACAGTAAAAGGAGGAGCGGACAACAATAACATATCTCCACACAGTAGATCACCCTTCATCCAGAGAAGGACAACAAGAAAGCAGATCCACAGTACAACTCAATAGAGGACAACACTCTTCAACCAAATTAAGAACAACAAAAGTCAGCATTGCAACAGAAAAGAGTATGGCTATAGGGGGTACAACTATAGAGAGGACAATGGACACATGGTGATATCGATAGGTGAGCAATGCACCTAGACATTGCAGATGTTGTGATGTGCTCTTCCTTGTTCCTAGCTAGTATTGCAACAAAGACAACAAGAATAACTACTAAATAAAACCAAAAGATATGAACATAACAATGTAGTCGGCCAAATAGAGCTAACCCAATCTGCCATATCAATTTTTCTTACGCAGCAGGATGAACGAAAAAGTTTAGAGGCAAACAAATCTCTTTGGTGTTGATAACCTAGCAGATCTGAACACTCTCATAGAGGAGGAGGAAGATAACATCCACAAACCGGCACGTGTGGGTTGAGTCCGCGACGAACGGGGAAGGGCGGCACGGTGCGGCGCCGGGCGATGTGGGCTTGCGCGATGCTGCGCCAGGCGATGCGGTGCGACATGGCACCGGGCGACGTGGGCCAACGTGGCGCCGAGCGGGTTGGGCAGAAAGGCTAGAGGGGCATGCGGCAACGAAGCTGGGTGAGGGGTGGCGCGACGCCGGACGGAAGAGGGAGGGGCCAGGCGGCAACAGAGCTGGGGTTGGGGTGGAGGGCGGTGGTGAATCTGGAGTGTGGGGAGGCGACGACAGATCTGAGGTGCGAGACTCAGGAGCGCTTGCCTATTGCTTTTCTCGTTTGTCTCTGGGATTGACTAAAAACTGGAGCCAGCCAACGGTACGGAAAAATGAGGGGCCTCCAGCTCAAACAGGAAGCCAACGAAGCAACGTGTCGTTTGATGAAACGCTCACAGTAGCTGAAGCACTGAGGGCTCGAGAATTCTCCGAGGCTTTAAGGATAGTAATGTATGGTTGTAATATGTTGCATTTGCTAAATCATTTAGGAACCAACTATTTGGGTTAGAGATAAACTGTTGATGAGCCATGTTGACGATCATGGACCTCATAGCTCTATAAGTGATGAATGATTATCAACATAAGTTATAGAGGGGAAGAAAGGAGATGAAGGAGAGAAGAGAAGATATGTTGTGTCTTGACTGCGTGTGACTTAGGTACACGGGCGACGAGTGACTGCCGGGCAGAGGGGTCGTAGAGTCGGGTCGGCCCAATCCGGGTACATGGGTCAGGAATGGTAGTGGATCCGCTGGTCTGTTGACTGAGTTTGACTCAGGTAAACGGGCGGCGAGCGATTGCCGGACTGAGTGAGCCGTGGAATCGGGCCGGCCCAATCCGGGTACCCGGTATGAAGACATCGTACGCTTTGTCGGTTTCGACGCAAAACCGACGCCCCAATCTAGAACGTTAACTGAAGATTAGACGGTTCTAAAGCGAAGCCGTAGTTCCTACGAAAGTTCTGCATCAGGAAAAGTTACCTTTAGTTAGGATCTTACTATTTTGCTTATTGGGCCCGTAATTTTTTTTGCATCCGTGTGTAATTTACCCTATGAGTAGATGTGTCTTTTCCACTTTTTAAACTGACCATATAAATGCCTTGTATCCCTTAGGGTTTTCCAACTCATTTTGAATGAAAATATTAGAGTTCATCTTTTCTCCATTTGTTCCAAATACAATCCCTGTCTCTCCGGCAAATCCTTTTCCCGAGCTATCGCCAGTGTCCTGACTTCGTCTCCAATGTCCATCGATTCTTCCCCTTGCGCCTGAGGGGCTGTTTGGTTTCATGGACTAAAATTTAGTTCTTGTCACATCGGATGTTTGAATATCAAATTGAAGGACTAAAAATAAACTAATTATAAAAATAATTGTAGAATCGAAGGATAATTCGCGAGACGAATTTATTAAGCCTAATTAATCTATGATTAGCAAATGTTTACCGTAGCATCACATTGTCAAATCATGACATAATTAGACTCATTAAATTCGTTCCGCAAATAATCCACCGATTATGAATGGGTTTTATAAATAGTCTATATGTAATACTCTAAAATAGTATTTAAACATTCGATGTAACATAGATTAAAATTTAGTCCCTTAAACCAAACATCTCCTGAATCTATGTGGCTGTGGCTGGTTCCATCGTGGGCCCGTGCTTGATTCTCAGCCAGCGCGTGACTGTGCCAGAGCACTGTGCTGTCGCCGCCTCAGAACTCCGGCCAAGTGCTGCTGCTCGATATCTAGTGCCCTGCGCCAGGAGGTTTCCCTCCGGTTTTTCTTCTTCTTGAAAAACCAGTAGCTCTTCTGGGTCCTGTGCTTTTTGGTGCTGTCGGAACCAAGGCTCGCACTACAACAAAACAAAAGATTTTCGTCGGCCAATATAACTTCCGTCGGCTTTTGGGCAAGCCGACGGAAGTTAAATAACTTCCGTCGGCCTCCACGAGCCGACGGAAGTTAACTTAACTTCCGTCGGCTTCTGACAGTGGCCGACGGAAGTTAGCGGGGATTTTTCCTCGGCCGCTCGGATCCCCCTAACTTCCGTCGGCCCGCATTAAAGCCGACGGAAGTTAGCTAACTTCCGTCGGCTTTAATGTTGGCCGACGGAAGTTAGGGGGCTTTTCCCCCAACCGCGCGCAGCGTACAGGGAGCCCTAACTCCCTGTACACGCGCGCACTCCCGCCTCCTGCGCCTGCCGCCGCCGCCCGCCCGCCGCCGCCGCTTCGCCGCCCGGCCGCCGCCCGCCCGCCCCCGCCGTTTCGCTGCCCGGCCGCCGCCCGGCCGCCGCCCGGCCGCCCGCCCGCCCTCGCCCGCCCGGCCGCCCGCCCGCCCGCCGCCTCGGCCGCCCACCCGCCCGCCCGGCCGCCGCCCACCCGGCCGGCCGCCGCCGCCTCGGCCGCCCACCCGCCCGCCCGGCCGCCGCCCACCCGGCCGGCCGCCGCCCCCCCGGCCGCCGCCCGCCCGGCCGCCGTCCGCCCGGCCGCCCGGCCGCCGCCTCGGCCGCCCGCCCGGTTCGAGGTGTCCTCGTCCACTCCCCTCACCTGATCGGAAGCGACCGAGCCTTCATCGTCTTCGTGAGGTCCGTGCTTCGTCCCGATTCCACTGTAGTCGTCGCCATTTTTTAGTTAACATGTCGCCATTTTTGTGTGTACTACATGTGGCATGCCTTGAGTAGTGTAGAGTGTTGCAGTTGTTGCTGCAACGTCCACTTGGTGCATGCTTACTTAATGCTTAGTAGTTGTCATTCACACACATATATATACACATGAAATTTTACCATTCTTAAAAATAATACTGGCGAGTTGCGAACGTGTCGATAGATGGTCATATATAGCATCATAGGACGGATTAGCGAGTAATTAAGTAGCTTTTGACGGGTTATATTCCCTGGCCAATGATTGGCTTCAATTCGGCTAGCTATGATTGTTACGTTGGCCGGGTAGGCTTTCTGCATGATTTGAGTGTCACCATCTTGACCTGAGCTTTCCCGCGTAACAGTTGACAATTTGTGCGTCACAATCAGCGAATGCGTGTGTATATTGGTCTGGACCAACAAACATTTTTGCTCATAAGCCTACACTCTGCACTCTGCACCAAGTGTACCCTGGCATAAAATATCTCTGTGCAGTGCTTATCTAATAATGTAGGGCCTAGCTAATGCATACCACCATCATCTCTTGCATATCTCTCCTTAATTAAAAATGTTAATTAACCTAGATTGAGGCATAATGTTGTCTTTTCAGTTTTCTTCGCCCGAACCAAAATGTGTATTATCCGTTTCTAGGCTTTGCACATAGATGTGTTAATCTTACAAAGGTGTAAGGTAAAATCAGCAAACATGTAATGCCCTAATGAGATTTACTTGTTTATTTCATGAAGACCTATCTGTATGTCTTGTATGTCTTGTATGTGATGTTTTGTTTTAATATGCAATATATGTTGTGATATTATGTATATATGATTCTAATTATATTATTCTATTAATTTATAGTTTTTTTTTTCGTATGCAATTTTTTATTTGACAACAACGTAGATAGTGTAACGAAACCTATGCGTCACCCGTTTCGGACCAACATGTCTCACACGTGTCATGCGTGTGAGATGTGTAGGTCCGGAATTGTCCCTTTTTGGACAGCCTCGGAGTGGGCGACAGAGCGTGGTTTTATGATGAGTCATGAGTCCGAATGAGATTTCAGTAACATAACCTTGTTGTTCTCCATTGCACCACTATCAGGCGTGCAATTGGAGAACAGCGGGGTTATGCTGCTGAAATTTCGTTCGAACTCATGGCTCGTCATAAATACCACGTTTTGTCGGTCACTCTTGGGTGGGTTTAGGACCTATCTTTTCCTATAGACCATGGTTGCCATGGCGTCGCCTGCGCCGACTAGACGTCCAGGCGGTCACCGCCGGATGTCATGGTGAATCGCGATGCCGGTGGGCTCTGCTTCCCCTTGCGTCGCCGGCCGCCCGGCCGCCTCTACTTCCCCTCCGTTGTCCGGAGGCGGAGGCGGGGGGTGGCCAGGGTGTGTGTATGTTGCGAGCCTCTTGACTGAATGAATGTTTTGCATATAGAATGGCTGAGGACGACCGACGGTGGATGTATAGTGGTTGGATGAAAAGTGGAGCTCACACGAGGGAGTGGGTAATCAACGCTGAGAAATTTGTTGATCGTGCATTCGCTTTGACAACAAACACTCCCGCGAGGTGCCCATGCATGAAGTGCAGAAATTCTCGTTGGCAAGACAAGAGGACGATGTCGTTGCATATTTGCAAATATGGTTTCGTGCCAGGTTATGAAGTTTGGTCATTTCACGGCGAGACAGGCCTTGAAAAAACGGTATTAGTAGTGGAAGAAGAAGATGATAGCGTTGCTGACGATAGGATGGATGAGATGGTTGATGCTATACGACCGGAGTTTGAATCAAACCCCGAGGATCCTCCAACACCGGAGGTTCAAAAGTTTTTCGACATCCTTCGAGCTTCAGAAGAGCCATTGCATGAGCACACCACCGTAAGCGTTCTCGCTTTCGTGACTCGTATTATGGCTATTAAGTCAAAGTTTGCATTTTCAAACAATTGTTATAAGGAGCTCTTGAATCTGATCAGCGATATCCTTCCTAAGAACCATAAGGTGCCGAAAGACATGTATCAGTCAAAGAAAATGCTTTCTGCTCTCGGTATGGAGTATGAGAAGATTGATGTGTGCCGAGATAATTGTATGTTGTTCTGGAAAGAACATAGTAATGAGGTGAAATGCTTAAAATGTGGTAAACCGAGATTCGTAGAGGTCGTAAATGAAGACGGAGAGAAGGTGACGACAGAGGTTGCTCATAAGCAACTTCGTTACATGCCTCTTACACCTCGGGTGAAACGATTGTTTCTATCAAAGAAAACCGCTAGACATATGCGATGGCATAAAGAAGGTGTACGTGAGAATAATGAAGTAATGGTGCACCCATCTGATGGTGCGGCATGGAAGGCTCTAGATGATTTTGATGCAGACTTTGCTAGTGATGCAAGGAATGTTCGCATCGGGTTGGCAACTGATGGATTCACCCCTTTCAATGTAACGGCATCGTCGTACTCTTGTTGGCCCGTGTTTGCTATTCCATACAACCTTCCACCTTCATTTTGTATGAAATATGAATTTATGTTCCTGTGTCTCATTATACCCGGTCCAGATCATCCTGGAACACGACTAAACGTGATGTTGAAGCCCTTAATTGAAGAGTTGAAACAATTGTGGAAAGGAGTTGAAGCATATGACTATGACCAGAAACAAAAATTCAATCTTCGAGTTGCGTATCTGTGGTCGGTTCACGATTTTCCGGCATACGGTATTTTTTCTGGTTGGAGTTGTCATGGAAGGTTGACATGCCCGATATGTGCAAAGGACACAGATTGTTTCCGTCTGAACTTCGGGGGAAAGATTTGTTACTTTGATTGCCATAGATGCTTTTTGCCCATGAATCACCCATTTAGGTTACAGAGGAACAATTTCAAGAAGGACAGCATTGTTGTAAAGGGACCACCAAGGCGTTTAAATGGTACAGAAATCGCTGATATGCTGAATGAGTTGGTCCTTAATGAAAATGAGGATGGATTTGTAGGATTCGGAACCGAACATAATTGGACTCACATATGTGGTTTATGGGAACTGCCGTACGTCAAATCACTAATTCTGATGCACAACATTGACGTTATGCATCAGGAACGTAATGTTGGTGAAAGCATTATAAGTACATGTATGGATTTTACTGACAGGACAAAAGATAATGTAAAGGCGAGAAGAGATTTAGCTGAGATTTGTAATCGACCAACCCTTGAGTTGACGAATAGTGGTGGCAAGCCACGTGCCCCATTTTGTTTAAAACCTAAAGAAAAAAAACAAGTAATGAGGTGGTTGAAAAATTTGAAATTCCCAGATGGTTACGCCGCAGGATTTAGAAGAGCTGTGAACTTGAAGACAGGGAAATTAAATGGATTGAAAAGTCACGATTACCACATAATAATGGAAAGACTCCTTCCTGTAATGTTTCGTGGGTACCTGAATGATGATGTGTGGAAGGCGTTAGCTGAGCTGAGCCATTTTTATAGACAACTTTGTGCGAAAGAAATTAAGAAAGATATGATGGAGATGCTAGAGAAAGAGATCCCGGTACTTTTATGTAAACTGGAAAAAATATTCCCTCCAGGGTTCTTCAATCCAATGCAACATTTACTGGTTCATCTGCCATATGAAGCTAAGGTAGGTGGCCCTGTGCAATATAGGTGGATGTATCATATTGAAAGGTCCCTAAAGAAGCTTAGAGCGATGGTTGGTAATAAGGCCAGAGTTGAAGGTTGCATCGCAGAAGAATTTAAATTGAAAGAGATAGCATACTTCACTAGTGTATACTTCGCTGAGCATCACAATGTCAACACACCTGCTACACGGTACCATATGGATGAAGACCATCCTTGTAGTGATCTCCAAATATTTGGGTGGAAGGGCATAACTGTTGGTGTTTCCACGACATATTATGTAACTCAGGAAGAACGAACAAATGCCTTGCTCTACATGTACTCAAATATGGAAGAGATGGAACAATATTTCGCGTAAGTGATTCGTTTTAGTTTTATATTTTACCTCCAAATTTTATACCCGTTTGTTTACCTATTCGTTACATTGACAGTATGTTTGATTCGAAATACTTGCCATCTGGTCGTCAACCAACGGAGAAGCAATTAGATAAATTGCGTCGAGAAGGAGTAAATGGCGGGCCTAGTTTTCTCACTTGGTTCAGAGAACATGTAAATCCTTACCTTTTCTGACACGTATTATTTTACTCTACTGGGTTAATTATCTTATAATCTCTTATGATTTGCAGTGCGTGCTCGCTGACAATGTACATATAGACTTGCGACAGCTCTCTTACGGGAGTATTAGTGCCAAAAGTTACGGTCGCTACGATGTTAATGGTTTCCGCTTCCGTTCAACTATATTTGAAGCATATCGACCTCTAGCGGCAACAACTAATACTGGTGTTGTTACAAGGGTCGTTGATGGACAAGGACACGAAATTATGTATTATGGAATCATCAACAATATAATCGAGTACAAATTTGCCGGGAATAAAGAGATTAAGTAGTCTTCTTCGATTGTGATTGGTTCGACCCTAAACATGGTACTCGTGAAAACCAATTTGGGATGGTTGAAGTCAAACACGCGGAACGATTATCTAGTTGCGACAATTTTGTCCTTGCTCATCAAGTCGAGCAGGTGTATTATATGCCCTACCCATGTGAAAAACTAAGTGCTTGGTGGGTAGTCTACAAAGTGAATCCTCGGGAACGTCTACACACCCCTAGTGATGACGCTTATCAATTGGAGGTTGAAGAGGTCGATGAGGTTTATCAAGATGATGAATTGCCGACTTCGTTTAATGTAGAGTCAGAATCGTCGACAGATTCTTTTCTCGGCGATTCTAATGATGTGGCAGTTCCCGAGAAAAGGAAACACCAACATAAGAAGAAAAAAGTCACATGGCGTGCTTTGGGGAGAAAAGGACAAATTGATCCTGATTTTGATGATAATTGACAAGTAATTGTTTTGATACATGGATATGCAATATACTTCATATTACATGTTTTTTCATATGTACAAACCTTCTTTACTAATAAATGCTTGTTTGTGCTTATTTTGAACAGGATGTCGAAAAAGATGAAGAGTGTCACGAGGAAGCTCTTCCGCTTGGGGAGTTCATCGGCGAGTACTCCGGCGAGTACACCGACGAGTCAGGAGGACACCCTATTCCAGGGTAGTTCCTCTTCTTCAAACAGACGTCGTCAAGAGCAGCTCCTGAGATGCATAGATCCGACATTAATTGGTCGGCCTATTGCATTTCAACTAGATGAGGAGGTAACTTTCAGATTGTTTTTTATGCCAGTTATAAACTATTACTAATTGTTTCAATACTGTTTTGTAGGAGGAACAACACTTGGAGAGTGCGGGTCATGAGGATGATCGGCCGGTGGGTGGCGGGCAAGAGGGGGATGTCCCAGAGTGTGCGGCACAGAGGGATGACCCAGAGGGTGTGGGGCAGGGGGATGACCCAGAGGCCGGTGCGGGGCAGGGGGATCTCCCGGAGGGTGCGGGTCAGGAGGAAGGTGCTGAGGCTGCCGGCGGGTCCTCGGTAACTTTCAGGACGAGTCACTTGGTCGCTCCACCAGTAGTCTCTTCCGGTGGAGCCAAGATCGAGATTACGCCTGTTGGTGACGGGTAAGTGTAATACTCTTCTGTTGTTTTGCTTTTGTTTTCAAAAAATTTCTTTCACTAAACTAATTAACTTTATTTATTATGTATTTCTAGATCTTGGATTGACTCTCGGTTCGACGGCACTTCGAGGGTCAGACAGGTTAACCAGATATTGGGTAACCTGTGCCGTCTGCACTACCCAGGGATGCTGACAATGCCGACCGGTGAGCGGGTTCTATGCCAAACATGGGACCAGTACCGGTTCGCTCCTGACGGGCGACACGGAACTGCTCAGGGGGCGGTGTCTCATGACTTCTGGGTATGCAAGTGTTTTTTTCAATTTTCTTTTAGAATTTTCGAGTTACAACACTATACTAATCATTATTTTTGCAGTTACGCTTTTGCTTGCCAGAAGTCGGCAATCACCATAACCATGCGCTTGTAGTCTTCAACAACAATGCGCATAAGGTGGTGAAGGACGCCATTTCGTATGCCCGCATTCAAGCGAACAATGCTTACTACAAGGAGAAGCTAGGGCAACGAATGAGCAAGGCGACGGGCTCATCGTCAGTCTATTTGACTGAAGAAGAATACCGTTCGGTAAACAATTCTAACTTTTTACCTCTTCGATTGTTGAGATTTGTTGTCATATAATACAAATAGCATCTCTGTTCAGGTGAGGATTCCGTGGTTGGCAAACCGCGAGGACGCCTATTTTGAATTCTGCAAGATTTGGTCTTCAGATGCATTTAAGAAGACTTCCGAGCAGAAAAGACAATGCCGCGGGACGGATCCGAAGCACAGATATGGTGCCGACGGACATATTCGCCACGCTAAACGCTTGGTAAGACCGATCTGTCACTCTCTAGCTATAGATACATTGTAATGCGACTAACTCATTTCTAATGCACAGGAAGCTAAATCTGGCAACGTGCCAAGTGACATAGAGGTGTATACCTCTGGTCACAAAGGAAGCGATCCGGCACAGCCAGATGTCTTGTGTAGCCAGACAGCCACGGACCATTTGGTGAGATGTTATTAAGAGTTGACGTAATTTCATTTTTCTGCGTCTAGCTAATCGGACATGTTTTTTGCAGGCGCAGTATGGTGAACACATGGTTCGACTCCATGGAGAGAACTATGATTGGCGGAGAGAACCTGTGGACCAAATGGCCGTGTACTCCAGCGGAGGTGGCAAAAGCCATGGACGGTGAGACAATGTTTTTATTAATGTTTTGTGTATGGTATTGTGATGGTAACTAACCCCTGTTAATGTTGCAGGTACTCCATGTTCAATGGAGTTATTGACTCGAGAGCGGTGAGAGCTCAGAAGTCAGCTCAGTCGTCGCAGAGCTCCGTCGGAG
The DNA here is from genome assembly GCA_019279435.1 of Zizania palustris. Taxonomy (NCBI): domain Eukaryota; kingdom Viridiplantae; phylum Streptophyta; class Magnoliopsida; order Poales; family Poaceae; genus Zizania; species Zizania palustris. The sequence continues at coordinate 47,229,531 of JAAALK010000289.1, forward strand.
TTGGCTCCAGCCGTCGTCGCTCAGAAGAAACCCCGGAGATGGTTCGGATGAGGGAGGACATGAGGCGGCGCGACGAGCACTACAAGAAACAACAAGAGTACTATACCGCCTGCTTAGCACAACAGCAGGCGATGATCCAAGTAAGCTTACTTTAGAGTGTTGCAGTTCAAAAGTATTCAGAAATATGTTTAGAACTAACTGATTACATTACAACATGTGTAGCAACTAGCCCAGCAAAACAGTGGATTTGACATGTCCATTTTCCAACCACTACCTCCCCCGCCACCACCACTATCTCCTACATCACCTGAGGTACCTCCTAAACACTTAAGTTAGCGTTTAGAAGGGTAGTTGAGTTCGTTTCTAATTTTGTCTATTTCTTCAGTGTTTCCGTACGCCTGGTCAAGATGGAGCCTCCGGGGCAAATGTGGACGAAGCGGGAGGCAGCGGCGGCGCCCATGACCCAAATGTGGGCGATCAGTGAGTATATGGACAAAATGACTTTGTATGTGGCTCTCGCTGTGTTTTGTGAATTTGTATGTGAGTTTGGATGTTATATGTGAATTCAGATGTTTACTGTGACTTTGGATATGAATTCAGTTATATTATGTGATTTTGGATGTGATGTGTGAAGTGTGGATGTGATTTTGGATGTGAGATGTGGTTTTGGATGTTATATGTGAAGTTTGAATGTGATTTTGGATGTGAAATGTGATTTTGGATGTGTATGATGAATGTATGTGAAATTGTGGTTGGATGTGAGTGTGAGTAGGGGAACCAGGAAAAAATAAAAAAAAAAATACCAGGTAACTTCCGTCGGCTTTGACCATAGCCGACGGAAGTTAGCTGGTTTCGGCCACGTGGGCAGAAAGGCTAACTTCCGTCGGCTATGGTCAAAGCCGACGGAAGTTAGCTGCCCCTAACTTCCGTCGGCCAGCCTGGCCGACGGAAGTTAAAGCCCCCCTGGTGACGTGGCAGAGTTCGGGGCTAACTTCCGTCGGCCACGTGAAGCCGACGGAAGTTAGCTAACTTCCGTCGGCGGCCGACGGAAGTTAGCTAACTTCCGTCGCCGCGCTTCCGTCGGCCAAAGGCCGACGGAAGATAGCGTTTTGCCGACGGAAGTTGGCTTCTTCCGTCGGGAAAGGGCTAACTTCCGTCGGCTTTGGCGCGAGGGGCATGCGGCAACGAAGCTGGGTGAGGGGTGGCGCGACGCCGGACGGAAGAGGGAGGGGCCAGGCGGCAACAGAGCTGGGGTTGGGGTGGAGGGCGGTGGTGAATCTGGAGTGTGGGGAGGCGACGACAGATCTGAGGTGCGAGACTCAGGAGCGCTTGCCTATTGCTTTTCTCGTTTGTCTCTGGGATTGACTAAAAACTGGAGCCAGCCAACGGTACGGAAAAATGAGGGGCCTCCAGCTCAAACAGGAAGCCAACGAAGCAACGTGTCGTTTGATGAAACGCTCACAGTAGCTGAAGCACTGAGGGCTCGAGAATTCTCCGAGGCTTTAAGGATAGTAATGTATGGTTGTAATATGTTGCATTTGCTAAATCATTTAGGAACCAACTATTTGGGTTAGAGATAAACTGTTGATGAGCCATGTTGACGATCATGGACCTCATAGCTCTATAAGTGATGAATGATTATCAACATAAGTTATAGAGGGGAAGAAAGGAGATGAAGGAGAGAAGAGAAGATATGTTGTGTCTTGACTGCGTGTGACTTAGGTACACGGGCGACGAGTGACTGCCGGGCAGAGGGGTCGTAGAGTCGGGTCGGCCCAATCCGGGTACATGGGTCAGGAATGGTAGTGGATCCGCTGGTCTGTTGACTGAGTTTGACTCAGGTAAACGGGCGGCGAGCGATTGCCGGACTGAGTGAGCCGTGGAATCGGGCCGGCCCAATCCGGGTACCCGGTATGAAGACATCGTACGCTTTGTCGGTTTCGACGCAAAACCGACGCCCCAATCTAGAACGTTAACTGAAGATTAGACGGTTCTAAAGCGAAGCCGTAGTTCCTACGAAAGTTCTGCATCAGGAAAAGTTACCTTTAGTTAGGATCTTACTATTTTGCTTATTGGGCCCGTAATTTTTTTTGCATCCGTGTGTAATTTACCCTATGAGTAGATGTGTCTTTTCCACTTTTTAAACTGACCATATAAATGCCTTGTATCCCTTAGGGTTTTCCAACTCATTTTGAATGAAAATATTAGAGTTCATCTTTTCTCCATTTGTTCCAAATACAATCCCTGTCTCTCCGGCAAATCCTTTTCCCGAGCTATCGCCAGTGTCCTGACTTCGTCTCCAATGTCCATCGATTCTTCCCCTTGCGCCTGAGGGGCTGTTTGGTTTCATGGACTAAAATTTAGTTCTTGTCACATCGGATGTTTGAATATCAAATTGAAGGACTAAAAATAAACTAATTATAAAAATAATTGTAGAATCGAAGGATAATTCGCGAGACGAATTTATTAAGCCTAATTAATCTATGATTAGCAAATGTTTACCGTAGCATCACATTGTCAAATCATGACATAATTAGACTCATTAAATTCGTTCCGCAAATAATCCACCGATTATGAATGGGTTTTATAAATAGTCTATATGTAATACTCTAAAATAGTATTTAAACATTCGATGTAACATAGATTAAAATTTAGTCCCTTAAACCAAACATCTCCTGAATCTATGTGGCTGTGGCTGGTTCCATCGTGGGCCCGTGCTTGATTCTCAGCCAGCGCGTGACTGTGCCAGAGCACTGTGCTGTCGCCGCCTCAGAACTCCGGCCAAGTGCTGCTGCTCGATATCTAGTGCCCTGCGCCAGGAGGTTTCCCTCCGGTTTTTCTTCTTCTTGAAAAACCAGTAGCTCTTCTGGGTCCTGTGCTTTTTGGTGCTGTCGGAACCAAGGCTCGGGGCGCCCGGTTTGCGCAGAACAGGCTCGGCGCTGCGAGGAGTTCTGGGCTGGGCCGTACGACACCATGAAGTAGAAGCACAAGGACACGCGCTGGATTGAACAGGAGGAGTAATTTTCTCGATCTTCTTGCAACTATATTTATATTTATTTCTGTTGATTATTTTGAATCTCGTTATTTAGCTTCAAGTTGTTTATTTCTAGTTTGATACATGCATGTTTGTTGATATATCTACGTGATCCAAGTGTATGTCATGTATTCATTTAAATGCCGTTGAATTAAGGATGTTTATCGTGTGCTTTATAAAATGCCTGTGATCAATGGGTGTTAAACCGTTTGTTGATATAAGGATTGTGCCGAATGCCGTTTGTCGAGTGTGGCACTCGGTGAATCTTTCGCCGAGTGGAAAAGAGGTTTCGCCGAGTGTCCAAGACACCCGACAAACAAGCATTCTTCCGTAGTGTCTTATTTATTTTTTTCTATAAATTATATTGTTATAATCTCAAACCAAAATAAAAAATAGTCCTAATCCATATGCAGGCAGTAGTGGGCATAATGAAAGAGCATGCAGCTAGCACACAACGAAAACATCGTTAACTGTGCTAGCTAGTGTTGTGGTGAATCTTAATTAATTATTAGGTCCTCGTAGGAGTACGTTGAAATCTTTTACTCTTTAAATAGTTAGATTTTTTATTTTGTGTTTGTGTTTGTGTTTGTGTTTGGTTCAGTTTTTTTTTATCATTTTTCCGGTTAGGAAGCTAGAAGGTGAACTAAATAGAGTCATGGGTCAATCAATTTTTTTTTTGTAGTACAAGCTGAAACCTCCGGAGCCAACTTTCACAGCTTATTTGTTTAAATTTGAACGAAAATTACTCACCATGCTACATACCAATTTATGTAAAATTTGAAAGGTGAAATTTTAGTAAAATATATCATTTTAGTATAATTTAAAATATATAATTTTAGTATAAACGTTACAAAATTTCATGATTATAATAATTATTTACAAGCAAAATTGCATATTAATAATGTAACAAAACATAAATCCACAGCTATTGCAACAAAATAATTTCTCAGTTTTTTTATAGCTTACAACTTACAACAGTTTTTTCATAACACATAGTTTACAATGTTTTTTTATAATCTATAACTCAAAACACAGCTAGTGAAATGGTCACTCTCCATTCTGGAATTTCTGCTCACAAACGGTACTCCGTTAAATTTCTTAACCTTTTATTAATTTTATAAAAAAAATATACCAGCAATTATAACACCGGATAGGTTTCATTAAATTTACTACAAAATATATAATAATAGTAAATTTATTTGATATTGTATTAATATATTTTTAAAAACTTGATTAAAAGTTAAAATAAATTTGACTTTGAGAAAGTCAGGCATTATAATAGAAAATGGAAGGGGTATTATTTTTTGCCGTATGCTATGCTTTTGATGAGCGGATCAATTTGGTCCAATTTTATATCCGTGCAGAAACTAGCGAGCACAATGAAAAAATACAAGCACACACCAAAGAAAATTCTTTTAGAGATGTATGTAGAAAATAGGAATAAAAAATTACAGGAATAGAAAAAAACTTATAAATATTATAGGAATGTACGTAGAAAATAGGAATCCAAAAAATACAGGAATATGATATATATGAATGTATGTAGAAAACAAAAGATTTGAAAATATAAAAAAATTAGAGAAGTGTTGTTTGGAATATAAGAATTAACTAAACACAAGATATTTTCTAAACAATCATATTAAAATAGAATAAAGCTTTTTATGTTTTCTCATTTAAAGTTTTATGCATTGAGTTGCTTTTGACTTAGCGAAGGAATGGAAAGAAGAGGTTGGAGTGAATGTTTAAATTTCTACGCTTTTCCTATGAAATGTAAGGAAGAAGAAAATTTCCTTCATTTTTCCTATTCACAAATCCTCCATTATAAATGAGTGAATAGTATCAATTTCCACATAAATTTGAATCCAACATCTTTTCTCTAAAATTCTTTCAAATCAAAGGAGCCCTAGAGCTCACTCGTTACCTCTTAAGAGATAATACAGATTAATCTAGATCATTGATTTTAGTTACGATTAAAAACAAACTAAAATTAAAAATATTTGGTGACCGGCAGATAATTGAAAAGTTAAGTTAACATAGAAATTGAAAAGTTGGAAAATTGGAAAGTCTTTGCGGAAAAATCGAGGATAACCTGTTACCTCTTAGAGGTAACATGTCATTATTTTTAATCTTAGTCATTACATCAAAACAAATTGACAATATACAATATTTCTAGTGTACCTTTTATTATTAGTCTTAAAGCATCGACACAATACATTTAACTATGGATAGATGGGTACGTATATCTCGATCACGTGGTAATTAACATGAAGTTGTACGTAGTCAATTATTTATATACATACAGTAATTACCACATATCGCATCCATAGTTAATTAGTTATATAAGAGGGTACGTAGGACAGCTAGCGCATGGCTCATGCCATGCATGACTGGATAGACGCCGCCCGTCTTGACGATGCCACACAGCCCGTCGCGGCCATCGGCTCCTTTGCGCAAGTACATGAAGCCTTTATCCCCCCATTTCTGCCCCCACGAGTTCTTCAGGATCCAGTAGTCCGTCCGGTGGACGTCGTCGCGCCCGTAGCCCACCACGGTCACCACGTGGTTCACCTCCTTCGTGCACGGCCCTTCGTAGATGCCGCCTCGGTAGTGCTGCATGTTGTAGTTGTTGATTTTCGCCTCAATCATGACGGCCACCGGCTGAACCGCGACGGCCGTCGTGAGCGCCGCCTCACTGCCCGCAGCCAGCTGCCGGACCGCGACGATCTTGCCCACGCGGCGGGCGGCGGCGCTGCTGTAGCAGTACTGTTGCTGATAGGTCACGTACGGGTACGCGGCCTCGGTCATGACGCCGCCCTTGGCCTTGATCCACTCCAGTGCGTTCTTGGCCCAGCCACCTCCGCAGCCGCGCTGGTCGTTGCGGTCGCAGTCCAGAACCTCTTGCTCGGACAGCGATACAAGCTCACCGGTTCTTATCTTGTGCTGGCTCTCCACCGTTGCCACCGCAGCGAATGCCCAGCATGAATCTACCATGCACATGTGTTAGTAATTACATCTGAATTTATATAATTAGTTAATGCATGATTGCCAGCCATGAATAATTAATTGCTTGCGTGCATGGAAGAAATCACTCTATAAAGATATTAGATATATAAATGTTTGGTATAGTTGGTATAGTGGAAATCAGTGTTTAATTGCATTTCCAATACCGCGGGAATGAGTCCAATGAAATGATATATACTGCCGCGTTCCAAATTTGTAAGTTCAGTATTACTTGCTTCGAGAGTCAGTCGATGCTTACTGCACGGATTTTGATTCTTCACGGGAGTTACTGCGCCCTTGTTCCGCCAGTCAACGTTCGGAGGAGTGATTTGGAGCTTCGCGGGATCGTCATCCTCGCCGCCATCCGCTATGTAGCCCTCGTTGACGTCCCCAGCTGGAGTAGTGATGACCGCACTATCGTTAGCAATCAGTCCACCGGTATACCTGGCTACGAACTCCTCGCTGGTGAGGTCGGTGAACTCGTTCTCGCCGAGCTCATAACCGAGTCTGCCGTCCCGGTTCGTGCTATCGATGTACTCGACGTTGCGCCGGTACACCTCGAACCGACGCAGCTTCTCGTCGGCGTCGGGGTACGAACGACCGTGGAGGTCCATCCACCGGTGGAACCTGTCCAGCGTCGTCATCAGGAGACCATCATGGCCGTTGCCAGGTGCACCGTAGTCGTAGGATGAAGAAGCCAGCAAGAGGCAGCACAACAGTTGGAGGAGGACGACGAGGGGAACCATTAAACGGAAGGGAGTTATAGCCATACACGCCGTGCAGGGCTTGCTTGCTAACAATGGCGGGAATGAAGATTGAAGAAGGGTTGATCCGTGTGGCTGGGTTTTTATAGGAGTGTGACCGCGAGCGCGAGGTGCGCGGTAGCGTAGGGTCACTCCCGGCCCGGTCGGTTTCATCGAAGGCTCAAACTCTCGGTTTGATTCAAATTTGAAATTTGAAATTGAAAATTAAAAGAAAAAAATGAAAAAAATCCTAAAATAGTAGATGAATTTAGATGTTTTATGGTGAAATTAGTTTTTAAAATATTAAAATACCACACAATTATATATATGAATGGAGCGAGACGAACAAAAAAAGTAGAAAATGCAGAATAATTACTTCAGCCCATGATTTTTTTTATAGCACAAAATACAACTGAATGATTCAACACACAAATACGTACGTGTATAATGATTTTATCTAATATGATGTATTATCATATGTGTTACGTATTATCTAATAACAGGAACTTCACTTTTGAAAATATTCAAATTTCTAACTAGGCACGTTGTATTGTAATTTATAGGTGAAGTTATGAATTTATTATTATGAGTATGTGGTATTATTGTATACGAAGCTGTGAACTTATAAATTTATAATACTTTAAGTTTCTAATTTATCTCAAGAAACAACGTACAATAACCGAGGCCCAAACGAATTTATTAACCGTGGGCGCACGTATATAGTTGATGCAACGATGACGTCATATATCTTGCTTGACTGGCTGCCTGGTCGTCTCGTAACTAGTAGATACATATGTTAGATATGATAGATTATGTGAACTAATTTATGAACAGTAATATATCTTAATAGGAGGTAGTAAAATACTAGTTTGTTTTTAAAAAGAAGTTCCAAGGCCCCTTTAAAAGTATGTTTTTAATTTGAACTTATACATGTTTTTTATTTAATTTTTCTTTTCGAATAAATGTTTTCCACTTACAAATAAGCAACTTATTTTTTAAGTCAGAATAAATAAGAGAGTATAAAATAATTTCAATTGATTCATTAATTTTAACTTGTTTTTAAAATAAGAATAGATATGAGATCATAAAATTATTTAAGTTTTTTTTATTAATTTTTATGCAAACTAATCAATAATTGACTACTGTGTCGTCTATGCTCGTCACCTAGCTTATCTCTCGTGCATGATTTTTAATTTCTTTCGTTGAATTATATCTCGTGCAATGCATGATATTTTTTATTTCTTGAGTTATCAGGGTGTGTACAACTCCATTTAATATGTGGTCTCTTGAGAGGTCTCTAGGGGGTTAAGTGAAAAAATACAAGAGACGAGCTCTTCGCGAAGAGCCCATCTCTACACGATTCTCCATACGCATTGTCTTTTAGCTGCATTTATGATTCATGAGCTTAGAATTGTACCATGCAGTTTCTTTGTTGTCTCTTGTACTTTAAAAACCATTCCGCCGTCTCATAGTTGTACATGCCCTCATACGCGCGAGTAGTACTGCATGGTTATATTTTCTGTTGGATTATCTCGCGCGCGTGCATGATTGTTTTTTCTGTCGGATTTTATCTCGTATTTTTGTTGTTGGGTTATCCAGCGTGTGTATGATTGTTTTTTGTGTTGGGTTATCTCGCGGCGTGTGCACGCATTTTTTTGTTGGATTATTAACGTGTGATGCGACATCATGAAAACTCTGTGATATATATAGATTGTGTGTGCTAATCGAAGTCTATCGGATTGATCCATATTGTCAGATTGTGAGTTGTCGTGAAAAAATATAGAGGGCTACGTTTCTCAAAACCTTAAAGTAGTTAGGCTCAAATTGGGTTCATTTTAAAGTTTAATTAGTTTCTATCCGGTTTCTGTCGATCAGATAGGACGTCACGTTACCGTAAAAATATATATTAGTGATGAGTCATAACGTACATTAACGAGAGGCATGTCCTCTATCACTCTTATCGTTTCAGTAAAGCCTTATCATTAATGACAGGTAAACACCCATCACTAAAAGGTCCCTTCATGTCCACGCCGCGTCTGGCATGCTCCCTTTTAGTGACGGGTAAAATTAGTGTTGACGCCAAGATTTGGTAAAGCTTAGGGCCCACTATGGACGTCACACAGTCAACAAAAGTCAAAGAAATCCGGTCAATGATGATCAAAGATGTCTGTCCATGACGTGTAACATGCCCGGATAGGAAGAGCCGATGGAGATAAAAGATGAGAAGAAGATGAAGATTACATGGAATCGGTTATGATAGATTACTTGGACGACAAGTCATCGGGCTATAAATATGTACCCCTTAGCTAGATTAAACACACATCTCTATCAAACAACTACTCGGTGCATCACCACCCTTGGCTTTCCAAGGTTAATCCGACGGGATTCGACACTCGGAGCTGGGCTGCATCGTTCCGATCTCCGACGAAGAGGTGAGTCCCGCCACTCCCGATGACCGTATCGACTAGGTCAGTATCCTCACGGCTACATCAAATTGTTCTCATGAGGTGAACGTCGAAACAATACGATCGTCGGTTTCTCGGTATACTAGTTAGGTCTAAGGCTACATCAGATTGATCTCTTAGATTGATATGATCTAGGTGTGGTAGTTTGAGGCTTCATCGGTTAGGTCTAACATATCTTACTATTGTATATATTTCATGATGTATACCATTCATCTAAATAAAGCATTCCCGATACTTAGACATATTATTAAGATCATCGTGATTAGCTGCTGTTTTGATTAGGTTCAATCTAGTTTTTGCGATGATTTTCATGATATAGACATGTTATCTGGTACATTTTATTTATTTATGTTGGAGTACAAGCCAATAGGTTACCTTTGAATCAACGCCACATTTCATTCGCCATCGGAAAGCACTCATCGGCCTATATGTGTGAACTTCCTATCTCATCGGCTGATGGCACGCCCGCCCGATTGCTTCACCCATAGTCATCTGCCCTATGGCCGATCGACATAACATTCCACGATTATCCTATCCTCATTGCGGTCATCGACTCGGTCGGCTATGTTATTGATGTTATTCTTTGTATTTTCCTTATCAGCTGCAGAGTCAAACTGATTAGCACGCACCAACATGCTTTTTGGCATGTCTAGTGAGACTCCAGACTTCACCCATCGGTCAGACAAGACTCAGAACATTAACACCATTGGAATAATAGATGGAGGGTTTGGGCCAACTCACAATAAACAACCCAAGTCCACCCTATGAAGAAGATACCGACGAAACGGAGGGTAAACTCGGTTAAGGTTTCATCGCGACTGATGAACTACAAGAAGTAGATATCGGACTCGGTGACAGGCCAAGGCCAAACTTCATAAGTGCTCAACTTCTCGATGATATAAAGAATGAATTGATCACATTGCTACAGGAATATCGGGACTATTTCACATGGGAGAATCATGAGATGCCAGGTTTAAGCCGATCGATCGTAGAACATTGACTGCCAATAAAACATGGATACCGTCCATTCAAACAGTCACCTCGGTGATTCATGGCAGAAATATATCCATATATCAAGGCTGGGGTGACAAGGTTATATGACGCAGGTGTTGACACGAAAACGCGCCCAAACACTAGCGTCAGTTCGATGATCCAAAAGTGCGCGACCGTTTCAAGGATAAACCCTAAAACGTCATGAGATGCCGACGTCGCGTTCCGACGACATTTAGATAGTGGTAAGAGAAAATAGAGTCTCCAGGCAATGAAACAAATATCTAGGAATAATGTTCAATTAGCCGAAGTGTTGAAATAATAATTAAACTGGCTAAACTGAAGCCGGTTTCAATCTGCAGTAAAGGGGTCGGTCTGACCAGCGAAGGGCCTCTAGTCAGACCGGCTGTGCGAAGTAGGGGAGCCAAAGGGGGCTTCGATGACTCGTGCGAAGGTGGTCTGAAGGCCCCTGAGGGGTCCTTCGATCCTTTGGGCGGTCGGACTAGCGGTCAAGCTCCGATCAGACTGAGGGTCGTAACGCGAAGGACCATGTATGCGAAGGCTGCCTCCGGCACGGAGGTCGGTCAAACCGAGGGGCGATCCTGAGTAGACCGAGTGGCTCCGGTGCGAAGGCCTTCGGTGCGAAGAGGGTCCCAGTGCGGAGGGGTTCGATCGGACTGGCGGAGGTTTCTCGGTCGGACCGGGGGTGCTGGCAATCGAATGATGGAGCGTGTCGACATGGATTTGATGAACCGGGCACAACTCGGGCTGGTCAGACTGACGGTAAGCTATCGGTCCGATTGGTAGCTTCCGATCTGTTCTTCTAGGCTCCGACAACCTCGTAGATGAACACGAATTGCCCTCAAACTCCTTGGCGAAGAATTTGTGGATGAAATCTCTGCAAAACACCAAAAAACAAATACCAATTCGGCCTAGAGACCAAATTCTCAAGTGTGATCAAGAAAACCGATAAAAAATGATAGAAATCCGTTACGTAGATTACACGGATGATTCACGGGAGAATCAACAAGGGTTACCACGGTTACGACGTAATGCATGGAGGGCTTTCAGCACAAACCCACGAAGATGGACGTTACATCTAATCCTAGGGCAAGGAAGGTAGATTGAAATAAAAAGTGTGATTCAAAACTAGGGTTTTGAAGTATTGATCTGTGTTTGATGTTACCCTTTGACTCGGCCTCACCCCTATATTTATAGGGGCTGGTCTCAAATTTTCTAACACCTAATCTGAGTAGGATTCAGCCAAAAGTGGTTAAAATTAAATTAGAGATCAAAACAACCCCGTTGGACCGAAATAGGCGACTAGAGGGGGGTGAATGAGAGCTTTTAAAATTATGTTCTGCTGGACAGGCTTCGAACACACCCTTCAAAGTGACTAGTTTGGAGGTATCTAACACACTCCAAACACAGGCTTCGAATGTGGTAAAAGTTCGAATTTTAGAACACTTCGCTCGCACTCAGAGACCCAAAAACACACTGTGCTTCAGAAGAATAGTGTAGGTTCCGCACACAAGGTGCCTTCGAGCAGGCTTCGCACTATCGTGCTTCGCACAAGTTCATTTACCTCAGAGACCTCTGAACATATACTTCACACTAGTAATTGGTACTAGGCTTTGCACTTCAGAGAGCTAAAAATAGACAAACTGACTGCAAAGAGGACTTCGGCTATGAGAAAAGAACAGGCCTCGGATGGACGCTTTGCAAGCTTCTTCGCTAGTAAACAGTGAGGACTAGCCTCCGTTTTACACAGAGCGAACACACGCAAACGTTACTCACAGAAATCGCACATATAGAAGACAAACACACTTCATTGAAAGTGAACCATAGTAAGAACTTGTAGACACAAAACGAAGTGAAACACAGAGAACTCAACTCATGCAGTGCAACACATGGATACAAGTTCAACCAATAGATGAAAAACAGAATGGAAGCTTCATTGCAAGAACAGGGAACACAAAACTCACAAGTACAAATAACACTTCATGGCGGTTGGCCAAAGCTACATGAAAACAGAAGGTTCTACAAGAGTGCACAGTGTTCCCCTAGCCCCTAGCCCACCTCTCCTTTTATAGGCACTACTCTAACTTGCAAATAGACTACAATACCCCTAGGGTTTACATCATTTTTATCTCAGTCAGACAAGGGGGTACAGATGGTAGTCTACTTTATTGGAAGCTCCTTTTGTCAGCTTCGCAGAGGAGACAACATCGACTTTTGTAGAGCAAACAGGATCAACTTTTGCAAAGAAGAATCTTCTGGAGCCTCCTTCGCACATGAAGTGTGCAGAGGCTTCGGTGACATGCTTCGAACCCGAAGACTTTCGCTTCACCGAAGTCAGTCTTCAATACATTGATGGTTTTGAGCCGAAGCCGTCAAAGCCTTTGAGTCTTCGCACCATCATCTCTATAGTGGACCACCACAACTTCGCAATTACTCCCAGCTTGAACTTCGTCAGTCCGTGTACCGAAACCATGCATGGCCGAAGTACCTCAAGTTAGCCACACTCCGAAGCCCCACCTTCGGAGTACCTTCGCCACCTTCCAAAATCCCTCCGTCCAAGGTCTCCACACGAAGCACTTCCATAAGCACTCCTTCGCAGTGTCTCCGCCCAAAGCACACTTCACGAAAGGGCCTTACCTGGACCATGCCTTCGATGCACCTTGACTCCTGAGACCTTCGTAAAGTATCCTTCCAAGTGTCTCCGACCGGAGCACACTTGGGAGTCTTGCCTCATTCCTGAGGACTTCATCAGCCATTCTTTGAAGTCACTCCTTCGGAGTCACCCTTCAAAGTGTCCCACCTCTGAGGACTTTGCCTCAAGGTACCTTCAGTTGGAGCCACCCTCCGCACTTTCTACCCTTGACTAGCGCACCTTGACCAGAGGACCGACCTCGACCCACGCAACCTTCATGACCCACTCGCCTGGCTTCAAGCCTGCCGCTTGACCTATGTTCACTTGCTGCGAACCATCCGTCGCCTCTGAAGTCACCTGCACACCACCGACAAGCAGACGAGTGTTTCCAATACCCCGGAGACCTCTCTGGTAAACAACCTCCGGTACACACTCTGGTGCACCACCCAAAGTACCGAGCCCTTTGGTACAGACTTTTCATTGTATTCTGTCAGACCCCACCGACAGACATACTCCGCTGCATCAGCTTCAGCTAGCAGACACCGAACCCTTTGGTAAAACACCTCCAAACCCCTTCAGAGAGACCCCTTCGCCTAGAAGGAAACTTGTCAATCACTCATCACATACTTGAAACCAAGGCACATCTCAACTTGGTTTCTCAATCTCCCCCTTGATAAGTGCATTGACAACCAAATTCAAGTTCGGGAAAAATTGATCATAAAAACTCAAAGAAGAGCTAAAACATGTCACTTGATAAAATAATCTCTTCCCTTGACTCATGAAAATCCATTTGACTAAAACTCCCCCTCTGACAAAGCATGGAGGCACAGATAAGCAATGCAAGTTCTTCCCCTTTGGCATAAAAATACTTCCTCCTTTGAACATCATCACTTGTTCTCCCCCTTTGGTAGGCAACAAGGCATTTCTCTCACCCTTTGGCAATGCAAGAATCAAGGAGCAATAAAAGATGCAAGACTTCAAAATGATAAAAAGTGTGAAAACATATAGTGCAAAAATATGCCAGACCATAATGTTAGACTCAGATGCTCAGCTCAAGTTAACATATTCCAAATTTGATGTGTGAGACATGAATTTTTCAGATTGTTGAAAATAAAAGTATCACCACTTAGACAAGTCATCTAGATAAGTGAAAGCAAAACTGCGAATGCTAATCAATTTCTACATAGGAAAGCAAGTCTAATTTTATGGAGCATTTAGTAGACTTGATAATCAAATGATTCAAACTTGTAATTCTTTTTATATTGTTAGGGGTTATTTGCTTGTCCACCTTATACTTTCCAATCAAGCCAAGCCTAGGGCAAGAAAGACCATCAGAAGCTTAAGGCAGTGATTTTGACAAACACTAAGTTATCCCAGTTCATACCAAAGTGCAATGGTAAGCAGTCTAGAATAAAACAATGCAACAAACAAACCCGCCTAGATCTCTTCATTTTCAGCACATAAATCATGGATATTGATTTTTGTTGTGAACCAATTTTGGATAATTCCATAAAAAGCAATATTATTTTCAAGTTGTAGTTTAGCATCCAAAGCAAAGGTAGATATATTAATCAGAGCTGAATGCATCATGACAATTATGCAAAGGAATATATAAAAGCAACTAAATGCATCAATACTTAATCATACTGAAGCCAATGCAAAAAAATTAAAGCACGCCCCCTCACAAAATGTCGTAAGGATGATAAATACCAAGTTCCCCACACAAGTAAGCAAATCGAGATGCATCAAGGGTTTGGTAAAAATGTCGACAAGTTGTTTCTGGGTATCAACATATTGAAGCTTGATATCACCTTTCTCATTGTGATATCTAAAAAATGATATCTCACATCAATGTGTTTGATTCTTGAGTGCTGAACCGGGTTGTTTGCAATACAAATAGCACTAGTGTTATCAGAAAACAGTGGAACACTCTTATAATCTAACTCGAAATCCCGCAAAGTAGAATCTATCCACAAAATCTGTGAGCAACAGCTAGCTGCAACAACATATTCGGCCTCAGCCATAGATTGTGCAACGCTAGACTGTTTGCGGGAAGACCAGGAAACAAGAGAAGTACCTAAAAAATGACAAGTACCGGATGTACTCTTCCTATCAATTCTACACCCAACAAAATCCACATCTAAATAACCATGAAGACACAAAGAGGAAAATGCAGAATACCAAATGCCAAATTCAAGGGTATGCTTGAGATATCTGAGAATGCGCTTTACCTCTTGGCGGTGCGAAGCTCTAGGTGAATCCTGAAAATGAGCGCACAGACACACATCGAAATGTATGTCCAGCCTCGTAGCAGTCAAGTAGAGGAGGGAGCCGATCATGCTTCAGAACTCCTTCTGATCTACTGCTTCTCCTTCCTCATCAGGGTCCAATACTATTGAAGTAACCATTGGAGTAGCGAGGGGCTTCACTTCAGTCATGTCAAATTTCTTGAGCAGGTCCTTGGTGTACTCCATCTGGTGGACGAAGGTACCTTGTTTGCTTTGCTTGATTTGCAAACCAAGGAAAAATGTGAGTTCACCCATCATGGACATCTCGAACTCCCTGCTCATTGTTTCTGCAAACTCGGCAACCAAAGTATGAGAAGAGCCACCAAAGATGATATCGTCAACGTAAATCTGAACCAGGAGGAATTCTTTGCCATGCTTGAGAGTAAAAAGGGTTTATCTACTGATCCCATCAAATACCCTCACTCAAACAGGAAAGACTTAAGTCTATCATACCAAGCTCGTGGAGCCTGCTTGAGCCCATAAAGAGCCTTATGAAGTTTAAGGACTTTATGTGGATATTCGGGGTTTTTAAAACAAGGGGGTTGTTTTACATAAACGTCTTCGCCTATGAAGCTATTTAGAAAAGCACTTTTGACATCCATTTGATAAAGTTTTAAACCACGGGATGTCGCGAATGCAAGTTTATGTAAAATCAATCCCTTCTAACTAAGAATAATCTTGAGCCACAAGTCTAGCTTTGTTTCTAACTATAGACCCATCCTCCCCTTGTTTGTTTTTGAAAATCCATTTAGTTCCAATGAAATGAACATTAGGACGGGGATCTACAAGTGTCTCGACTTGGTTTATCTCAAAATTTTCAAGTTCTTCATGCATGGCATTGATCCAACTAGAATCAGATAAAACATGACTCACATCTAAGGGCCCGAAAGAAGCAACAAAAGCAGAATCAATGAAATGAGCATGAGAACATGTTCCTTTGATCAAGCTCACTAATGATCTGCTCGGGAGGATGCATCCTTTGAATGTGATGCGGAGCCTCATGGCGGGATGCAATCTCCCCCTTGACTTGTGCCGGTGAATGATCAAAGATGACCGATGTCGAGGTAGTAGCTTCTAGGCCTCTTGTCGAAGTGGTCGAAGCGGGGTTGGCTTCGGGGGTTGATGTCGAGGGTAGTAGGGTATCATCCTCAAAGTCTTTAGGATCTTCATCTTCAAAGATCGTCTGTTCCATATCGTGTTGACTTGCCTGTACAAAAGAGGAGCTAACACAGGGGGTCGATTCATCAAAAGTCACATCACATGATTCAATGACAGTGTTAGTTTCCAAATTGAAAACACGATAGGAATGACCATGGGTAGTGTAACCCAAAAAGATTCCGTTAGAAGAACACGAATCAAACTTGTCTAAATTTCCACATAGAAGGAGAGAAGAGATTGAGCACCCCAAACACCACAAGAAGGAGAGGAAACCCTATGCGAAGGGTAAGCGCGATAAGGTGTCTAAGAGGATAGCAAAGGCCGCTTCTAGAGCTTTTGTCGTGGCACTCAGGGACATCGACACTTCCTCAACTGAGGAGTCGAGTTCTGATGAGGAGGAAGAGTCTCCAAGAAAGGAGGAGAAGAAGGCAAGAAATTTCACCGGCCTGTGTTTCATGACCGACAGAAGTCACATCGGCGATGAGCTAGACTCATCTGAGGTACCACTATCTGACGACCAGCTTTCCATTAAAGTTGATGAATTGAATGAGGTAGTTTTTGGTGAGGATAGATTACTTGTTCAGGCTGCTAGAGATAGAAAAGACCTTAGACTTAGGTTAGAATCTGTTTCAACTGATTATGCCATGCTTAAGTCTAAAATTGATGATCCTGAATGTGAATCTTGCACTGTTGTCATGGGTGAGCTTGCTCAGTTGCGTTCTATGCATACACAATCTATTGATGAGCTTGAGACTACACAGAAGTAGCTTTTGGTGGTGGAGTCTAGACCTATTTCTTCTGATGCTTGTTCAAACTGTCCTTTATTGATTGATATCATTAATTTGAGAGACAAGCGTGTTAAGGAGTTAGAGGCTAGATTGGAGAGTACTGAGTGTTCTAAGGATGTGAAGCCTGCTTGTCCCACTTGCATCACCCTTAAGGACCAACTCAGTCTTGCTAGAGGGCAAGTTGAAAAGCACATGACTGAAAATGAATACCTTCTTTATGTGGAGAACAAATGTACTGAGGGTAAGGATATGATGAATTTGCTGTTGGCCAAGACCAAGATATGTGTTGACAGGGCTAGGTTAGCTCTAGGATTGGGTTTTGAGAGAATTCCTCCAGACAGTGAGAACAAAATTGTTTTTACCTCACCCACTACCTTAGAAAAAGAGAGAGGCCAATTAGACACTCCATAGAAAGCCAAGAAACCTACCCAGCCTCTCAAGAAAATTCCACCTCCTCCACTCAAAAAAACCCTCAACAGAAACCAAAGGAGCCCATGATGATTGCTCCTATGACCCATGTGAGTACCCTCAAGAGAGTCTTTCATTGCTCATATTTCTAGAGGGTGGATCATTTGGTTGGGTTTTGCTTTCGTTGCATCAAGGATGAGCAACATTCATAGGCATTGAGTTTTTAGGACATGCATTACCATTATCTAGGTATGCATGAGCGTGACTTTTACTCACGTCCTGGTTTTGAGGCTCCCCATGCTTTCTAGAGAAGTCTTGTCCCTCGTGGTGTACACCATGTCTCATATGGTGCTAGACCACGTGTAGGGGGCTATGTACCTCAACAGGTTGGGAGACCTCATCGTATGTCTGATGTGCATCATGTAGGTAGACCTCGCATTTTGCATCACTCTACTTTACCTGTGCGTAGACAATCTACTTTTACTTTGCCTACTGCTCATATCTCTCAGTGCTGGATGCCTCGTCATATTTTCACTCACCCTAGCGCTGAGCGATCGAGGTTTTCTCATTTTGTGTAGGCGCTAGACTGAGGCTTGGAGAGCACGTGGATCATGGACTCCGGTTATCCACAACATATGACTAGGAACGCAGCATGGTTCTCCGGCCTCACCACAACCAAGCAAAAGGAGCAAATCACCTTCGACAATAACCGAAGGAGTAGAGTGAAAGGTAAAGGTGTGGTAAGAATCAATTTTAATTTCACTCTCAAAGATGTTGCCTTGGTTGAAAATTTGGGATATAATTTGCTTTCTGTATCTCAGTTGCTTGATGAGGGCTTCGAAGTGTGTTTTCATCGCGATACTTCACAAGTACTCAATTCTGATGGCATTTTAGTTTGTAAGATCTTTAGAGTTGGGAGATCGGCATTCCTCAAACTTTTACTACAGATCAAGGTAGTTCATTTGTTTCTGGAGAAGTAAGGGACTTCACCGAATATTATGGTATTAAGTTGATAAACTCTTCACCTTACTATGCTCAGGCCAATGATCAGGCCAAGTCTAGTAATAAAACCGCGATTAAGCTCATTAAGAAGAAAATTGAAGAGTTTCCTAAAAGGTAGCATGAAGTGCTTTTCGAAGCGCTATGGGCTTGTAGAATTGCAAAGCACGGTGCTACCAAGGTCAGTCCATATAAGTTAGTATATGGACAAGAGGCCATTCTGCCTATAGAGGTAGATCTTGGCTCCTTAAGAGTGTTAAAGCAAGACGGCTTATCGGTCGATGAGTATGAAACTCTTCTAAAGGATAATCTAGAGGAAGTGACCGATAAGAGACTAAGGGCTTTAGAAGCCATAGAAGTAGACAAGAAGAGAGTAGCTAAAGCCTACAATAAGAAGGTTAAATCAAAATCGTTTCAAATAGGAGACTTGGTGTGGAAAACGATTTTACCCTTAGGCACGAAGAGTCCCAAGTTTGGTAAATGGTCACCTAGTTGGGAAGGTCCTTTTAAGATAGCCGAGCGGTTTTGAAGAGCTTTGAATGGTAGGTACTTAAAGAGGTATTTCCCAAGTGTGTGGCAAACATCATAAAAAGTGTCGAAAAGCCGATATGGATGGTATCGTCTTCAGCTCGTTGTGCTTTTAGTTCACTCAGTTCACTAAAAGGCAAGGGGGCATGTGTTAATAGCAAAAAATGGAATTAATGGCTATATTGTCAAAATATCGATTTTGGTGATTTGGGCCAAAAGATACACATGTCCAGGGTCCGTCCGAAACCCTACAGGGCTGAAGGTCCATTGAACTATGGGCTCCGAAAGCCTCTAGCCAGCCCATGGCCTTCGGCCAGGAAGCCTTCGGAGGCCCACGCCACCGAAGCTTCGGCCCGAGGAGCAGGCCTCGACGGGCCTGGCCGAAGCCCACTTCGGCAGAGATGGAGTTGTATGCGATTCCAGCTCAGTTTTTATCTCCTTTCGGCCGGGTTAATAGCAGATTAGATCAGAGATTAAGCCCCTATAAATAGAGAGGCGAGACCAGCGTAGAGGCCCCCCAACACAAACCAAACCAAAGCCCTAGCTTTGATCGTATTTACTTTACCTTTATTTTCCTGTACCTCTTCGTGGGTTTCCCTGGAAGCCCTCCGCCGGCCACTACGGAACAGTGGTAACCCTTGTTACTTCGCTTGTGAAGAATCCGTTAATCTACGTAATAGATTGCTATTGCCTTGTTACTTCGCCTGTGAAGTACCCGCTAATCTGCGTAACAGATTGCTACCTTCGCTACTAGTGCAACACTTAGCAAAATTCGGTCCTCGGGCCGAATTGGTACTTCGAATTCTCTTTGTTGCAGGTTCTCACGTTTGGAGCTACTTCGTCGAAGGTGTTCAGAGTTGAGAGATCGGTTTCGGAGGTCACTACGACACCCTTCGGTGGGACTGCAAGCTCCGGCAACAGGCTTCGCCAGCACACTTCATCGCAACAGGCTTTGTCACGACCATACTCCATACTGGACGAAGTTACGCTCACGCGTGGTGTAGCGCCCCGATTTATCAAAATCGAGACATTATTGAATTTCATAAGAAAAACAATATTACAAGAGGTTCATCATGCGACAACGTACATACGGCAATATTCATAGTACACATACCATATTTATTACATCAAAGTTTTGGTAAAGACAGTAATAAAGATAATTAAGATTCTGCATGACGAACATCTTCTTCAGGATCTTTCTTCTCGACTGGGTCGCTACTCCAGACCGTCTTCAAAATAAGCATCCTCTGTGGGGTCCAACGGGTATGAGTACAAAAAGTACTCAACAAGCCACCGCAAATGCAAGTAATAATGCAGGATAATAAACAAGGAAGGGTAATGGCTAACATTGCGGAAAAGTACAGCTTCAGTTATTGCATTTAGTGTAGTCACATTTTAATCATGCAGAAATGTAAACATGAACATCAACAACATCAACTAACTCGAGGAGTACGTTTTACCTCCTCGCACAACAGTCCTTACATGTCAATCCATCATGCACATACATATTCAAAGTAATCTAACTGGGGGATGTCACGCAACCCGCCCTTGACCGTGGGCTCGGCTTTTCGAAAAGATTTAAGACTCTGATCAGAGATGTACTACTGTACCCACAAGGCACGCTCTCATCCCAAATGAGATGACCCATACCACGGGAACTCATGCCAAAACCTCAGCATGAAATGCTCCAAGCGATAACCACCCGCTCTAGGTTTCGCCGGCGCGCCGGGCCGCATCCCGGCTAACGTCGCACCCCCTTTTGCGCCACATTGGTACAAGCCACCCGCAGGTGCTGCTTGACCCATCTCCAAATGGTGGCCTCGGTTTGGAACACTCCATACCTTAGTTAGGACTTACCCACTAGACTTGTGGTTAGTACGGAAGTGTATTGCAACGGATCCCTCAGACCGGTCCTTATAGTGCCCCGGGTGCTACCGATCAATGCCCTAGCTTACACCCGGAACCCACCATGCATACACTCACAACCATAACTCATCACCAACAGAATTTCCAAGGATAAGAAGTAACGGGGGTCATATAATAGAACCATTTTGCTACGACTCATTTTTATCCTATAGCGATCGTGTCAATACATTGGACACTAGCTAATATCATTGATCATTTGGTGACAAGGAGGTTAGGCGAGATAGCATGGCTTGGGTTGCACATCAAGGTCGGGGGATCCTAAATAAATATATTGTAAGGGTTTCATTTGACTAATGCATGTATAACCTATGTGTTTTAGCGATAGTTTAACAAAATATGGGTTCAATATGCTCAAAAGATTGATTTGGTGACTTGCCTTGTTCAGCAAAGGGAGAGGGAGGGACTTCGGGGAAGTACTCCGGCTCCTCGACGGCGTCGTAGTCTTTTCATTAATAATAAAGTAAAATAAATACAACATTCGATATAAACAATGTAAAATCACACAACAAGCATATGGATTTAAGTTGGTTTGACTTTAAAGAAAATCAGTTGTTAAGGTTCTGAAAAAATTGTTTCATAATTAAATTTTAAAGGAATTAAAAAGTTGTCCTTTTTAGAAAGGGATGTTTAAATGTGATTATTGTCATATTAAGTTCTCAAATAAGTTTGAAATGAAAAGTTCATGTTAATTTTAATGGTTTTCAGTACATGGACAGAAGGGAAATAAATATAAATTTTTCTGAAGTTTAAATATTTGAATTTATATTTTAACCCTAAAGGCATTTGAATATTTGTTTAAATAAACATGAAATTTTCAAAGTAAACCTACTGTTTGTATTGCATAAACATGTAGAGAATAATATTATGAATTTTCTGAAATTGGAATGGCAATTTTTCGAGTTCAAATGCGCCAGATATGAATTTTACAAGTTTTAAACCTTTTCTGGAATTTATTTTAAAATTTAAACCCTCTCGGGTCCACGGTGAGCCAGGCTCACGGTGAACCCGCGCACTGTGCGCGTGCGCCGGATCAAGATCCATCGTTGGATCACGATCGGGCGGCCACGGGCGAGGCAGGGGAGTTAAAGTGACGTGGACGGCCAGGATTAAAACGTTTGAACCGGTATGCGATGGACGCTCCAGATTAAACGCGGGTTTTAAATACCAACGAACGCACGAGATCGCACCGTACCGCTTCACTCAGATCCGACGGCCCGGATTAAACCGAACAGATGATTTAATCTCTAGCGTTAGATCTGGATCGCACAGCCGGGATTGAATCCGGCACGGCGCGTGTCGGGGGGGCAAAGTACCCCTTCTTCCCCGACTCCGGCGACACGACGGTGAGCGATTCCGGCGACGGCAAGGGCTATCTAGCCTAGCTAGGACTAAAAACGTAAAGAGGGTATCGAGGGGAACAAGATGGTACCCTTGCGGTGGTCCGGGGTCGACGGGGTGAGGCCGGCGACGAGCGGAGGCGGCGAAGGCTTTCGGTTCCTCGGCGGCGATGGCGATCCGGGGGTTTCGTCGACGATGGAGCGGTGGCCTGGGTCAGTGAGGTCCTGGCGGTCACGGCGGTGCGGTCGGCGCGGACGGAGAGGAGCTCCGGCGACGGCGAGCGGTGGCTGGAGGCGAAACAGAAGGAGTGCGCTAAAAAGTGAACTACGAGCGCTCTGTTCGGTCCTGGGTTGCGAGAGCGTGGGGGGTCGAACGCGGCGGAGGCAGGGGGTTTAAATAAGGCCACCGGCGGGGCAGAGGGGGCGCAATTGAGGGAGATCGAGAGTGAACGCCGGCAAGGCGGTTTCACCGCATGCAAGCGATAACGGGACGATCACGCGTGGAATCAAGAGGGGAAACGGTCGTCGTGATACGGAGGTTTTAATGCCGGCGAATAATGGAGGGGAGGGGACCGGCGATGAGCGAATCTGAGGGATTCGAGTCAGCCGGCGCCATTAGGGGGCGATGGCGCGAGGTTGATGACGGTTCTGACAGACGGGGGCCACTGGCCAGCGAGCGCGAGCGAGCGGGGGTGGCGACTGACGGGTGGGGCCGGGCTTGGGCGCGAGAGGGAACGATTGGCGCCGACAGGTGGGGCCGGGGTGTCGGGTGCGCGCGTGAAGAGAGGAGGGGTCGCTGACAGGCGGGGCCTGGTTGTCAGTCCGAGCGCGCGGGTGGGAGTGGGCTGGGCCGGCCGGGAGAGAGAGAAGGGAGGGGGAGGGCCCAATACTGTTTGAAACTATTTTCTGATTAAAAATAATTGCAGAAATTGATTTAAAATAATAGGGCTACTTCCATGCTTGGTAAAAATTTATAAAAATTCTCAAAAATATATCTTGGTCTTAGGATCATATACAAAAAGTTTCACCTCCTAGTTTGGCCATCTACTCTATGCTGTAGTTCAATTTGTTATAAAAGGGTATTTAAAGTATTTTCAGAAATATATATTCCAGGAAATTGAATTTAATAATATTTTTATTGTATTGAAAATTTGGGGTGTTACAAACCTATCCCCCTTACAAGAATCTCGTCCTCGAGATTGGAACGTTACTCGAATAACTCGGGGTATTGGGCTTTTTGTTCGTCTTCCTTTTCCCAAGTGGCTTCTTCGGCGGGATGGTTGTTCCATTGAACCTTGTAGAAGCGAATGACGCGGCTTCTGGTTACTCTCTCCTTGGTTTCCAAGATCTTGATGGGTTTCTCTATGTAGGTCAAGTCCTCCTGAACATTGAGCTGTTGAAGGTCGGCTTGCTCGGTGGGTACACGGAGGCACTTCTTCAGCTGAGAGACATGGAACACATCATGAACTCCTGCCAAGGATGGAGGCAGTTCAAGTTGATATGCCACTTCTCCTTGTCGTCGGAGGATCTGGAAAGGTCCGACGTAGCGGTGTGCTAGTTTGCCTTTCATGTTGAACCTTTGAGTGCCACAGAGGGGAGTGACTCGGAGATAGACATAATCGCCCTCCTCAAAGGCTAGGTCTCTTCGACGGTTGTCGGCATAGCTCTTTTGCCGGGATTGGGCTGCCTTCAATCGGTCTCTTATGATCTTAACCTTCTCTTCAGCTTCTCTTAATAGATCAGTCCCAAACAGTTGCGACTCTCCGGTTTGATCCCAGAGCAACGGCGTTCTGCACTTACGTCCATAGAGTGCTTCGAACGGGGACATTTGTAGGCTGGCTTGATAGCTGTTGTTGTAGGAGAACTCTGCATATGGTAAGTTCTTGTCCCACATTCTGCCAAAGTCTAGAGCACAAGCTCTAAGCATATCCTCCAATATCTGGTTGACCCTTTCGGTTTGACCGTCAGTCTGTGGATGATAGGCGGTGCTAAAGTTCAGTCGGGTGCCGAGTTCCTCTTGAAGGTTCTTCCAAAACTTGGAGGTAAACTGACTCCCACGGTCAGATACAATCTTCTTAGGAACTCCGTGAAGGCACACGATCCAGGTCATATACAATTCAGCCAACTTGGCGACGTTGTAAGTTGTCTTGACCGGAACGAAGTGAGCTACCTTGGTGAGTCGGTCGACGATCACCCAGATAGAATCGTGACCAGCTTGGGTCCTGGGCAGTCCCGTGATGAAGTCCATTCCTATCTCCTCCCACTTCCATTCAGGGACCTTGAGGGGTTGAAGAAGTCCGGCAGGTCTCTGATGCTCTGCCTTGACTCGCCGGCATGTGTCGCACTTGGCCACATACTCAGCTATTTCTCTCTTCATGCTGACCCACCAATATTTTTCCTTCAGGTCTTGATACATCTTTGTACTCCCGGGATGGATGGAGTATAGAGTATCGTGGGCTTCTTGAAGGATGAGGGTCTTCAATTCAGGCTGGTCGGGTACACATATCCGGTTTCCGAACCAGATGGTACCATGCTCGTCCTTGGAAAATCCAGGGGCTTTACCCTTCCTCATGTTCTGCTGGATCTCCAGGATGTCCGGGTCTTCCTTCTGCTTTTCTCGGATCTGGTCTATTAAGACAGGCCGAGACTCCAAGGCAGCGAGGTACGCTCGAGTGGTGATCCCTAGGTTTAGCCTTTCCATCTCCTTGTAAAGTAAAGGAGCTTGATCCTGAATCATGATGGCATTGCAGTACCCTTTTCGACTAAGGGCGTCTGCCACCACATTGGCCTTGCCTGGATGATAATGGATGCCCAAGTCGTAATCCTTGATCAGTTCCAACCATCTCCTTTTCCTGAGGTTCAGATCTGGTTGGGTGAATATGTACTTGAGGCTCTTGTGGTCGGTGAAGACCTCGCACCGATTCCCCACAAGGTAATGTCTCCATATCTTCAAGGCATGAACCACGGCTACTAGTTCCAGGTCGTGGGTCGGGTAGTTCAGCTCATGTGGTCTCAGTTGCCGGGAGGCGTAGGATATCACCTTCCCTTCTTGCATTAAGACGCATCCCAATCCTTGACGAGAGGCATCACAGTAGACGTGGAAGTCCTTCCGGATGTCTGGCAGAGTCAGAATGGGAGCTGATACCAGCTTCTTCTTGATGGTCTGGAAGCGTCCTTCGCAGTCGGGGGTCCATTCAAACTTCACTTCCTTCTGCAAAAGTCTGGTCATAGGCTTGGCGATCTTGGAAAAATTCTCGATGAACCGGCGGTAGTATCCGGCCAATCCGAGAAAACTCCGGATCTCGGTCACGGTCGTGGGCTGCAGCCAGTTGGTTACTGCTTCAACGGTGGTTGGGTCCACTACTATTCCTCCGGCAGATATAACATGGCCGAGGAACTTCACCTCAGACGACCAAAATTCACATTTGCTGTACTTAGCATACAATTGCTACTCCCTTAGCTTTCCGAGGGTCAGACGGAGGTGAGTTTCGTGTTCTTCCTTGGTCTTGGAGTAAACGAGGATATCGTCGATGAATACCACGATGAACTTGTCCAAGAACTCCATGAATACATTGTTCATCATGTTCATGAAAAAGGCTGGGGCATTCGTGAGTCCGAACGACATCACGATGTACTCATAGAGTCCATAGCGGGAGGTGAAGGCAGTCTTGGGTATGTCCTCCTCTCTAATCCTCAATTGGTGATAACCTGACCTGAGGTCAATCTTGGAAAACACCGAGGATCCTTTCAGTTGGTCGAACAGGTCGTCGATTCGAGGCAATGGGTACTTGTTCTTGATGGTTACATCGTTCAAGGCTCTATAGTCCACGCACATCCTCTTGGTCTTGTCCTTCTTCATGGCAAATATAACCGGTGCTCCCCAGGGTGAGGTACTCGGTCGGATGTACCTTTTTTGCTCTAGGTCTTCGATGTTGCTCTTAACTTCGGCTAGTTCATTAGCGGCCATCCGGTACGGACGCTTGGAGATTGGAGTGGTCCCGGGGACAAGTTCGATTCTGAATTCGATGTCCCACTTGGGAGGCATTCCGGGTAGGTCTTCAGGGAAGACGTCCGCGAACTCCTTGACTATGGGTACCTCTTCAAGAGCTACCGAGCGAAGGGATGCTCCGAGTGGTTTGCGACTGGTCATTTGAAAGGTGACGGCTGCGCCTTCAAGGTTGGTCACCGTGACGGACTTGTTGGCACAGTCGATCACTCCCTTGTGCTTCATCAGCCAATCCATCCCTAGTATAAGGTCGAGTCCGGTGCATTTTATGAGGACTGGCTCGGCCCGAAATAATACTCCTTGGATGTCAATCTGAACTTTAGGGCTGTATAAGCGGGCTAAGGTCCTATTGCCGGGAGTGGCAATCACCATGGGGATGGGTAGAGGGAGCATGTCCAGTTCGTTTGTTTTCACAAAATCTTCGGAGACGAAGGAGTGTGTTGCTCCAGAGTCAAATAATATTACGGCTGGTACGGAATTCACAGCAAACGTACCGAGCACGACTTCAGGAGCCTCCTGAGCTTCCTCCGCGCTGATGTGGTTGACGCGGGCACGAACCGCCTGGTTGGGTGCCGCGCCTTGAGTCTGCTTGGGGTGAGGACACTGGTGCGAATAGTGCCCTTCCTTGCGGCAGTTGAAGCAGACAACCAGCCTCCCTTGGCGATCCTTCAAGATCGGAGCCTTGGCGGCTGGCGTCGGCTGAGCGGCCGGAGCTGGTGGAGCGGGGCGAGGATGCCCGGCGTTGGATCCACCGGCGGCGTGAGGTGGCCTGTAGGCGGGCCG
This sequence comes from Zizania palustris, assembly GCA_019279435.1. NCBI lineage: Eukaryota > Viridiplantae > Streptophyta > Magnoliopsida > Poales > Poaceae > Zizania > Zizania palustris. The sequence continues at coordinate 47,256,637 of JAAALK010000289.1, forward strand.
AGGATGGTAGGCGGGTGCTGGCGGCGGAGGGACGAAGCGGGGCCTTTGAGAGTTCGCCTGCTGGTTCTTGAAGGCGATCATCTTCCTCTTCTTGAGGTCCAGCCTGTTTTGCTCAGTCTCTTGGATGAGCACTTTGTTGACTAGCCGTTGGAAGTCGGCGTAGTCGGTGGCGACGAGCTGGATGGACAGCTCATCCTTGAGTCCCCGGAGGAACTTGGCTTGGTGGAGGGCGTCGGTGCGCACTTCCTCCGGTGCGTAGCGGGCGAGGCGATTGAACTCATGGAGGTACTCCATGACGGTCCTATTGCCTTGTTGCAGGTCGCAGAACTCCCGCTGTTTCACTGCGATGACACCGGCGGGGACGTGGGCGGCGCGAAAGGCGATGGTGAATTCCGCCCAAGTCACCACGTGGCCCTCTGGCTGGGACTCGCAATAATTGTCCCACCATTCAGCGGCGGGACCCTGGAGCTGGTGAGTGGCGAAGGCCACTCGCTCCTGGTCGGTGCAGGGGAGGAGGTCAAGCTTCTTTCCAATGGTGCGAAGCCAATCTCCGGCCTCCATCGGGTTGGTGGTGCTTGAGAAAATGGGCGGGCGCACACGCAGAAACTCCGAGAGTTGCGGAGCGGGTGCGGGTGCTGGTGCGCGAGGGGTAGGTTCCCCGTTCTGCAGACGGTCCAACTGAGCTTGTTGGTGCTGCATTTGAGTGAGGAGGGCGGTGATCAGTTGGTTCTGATTCGCCATCATCTCTGCCAAGGTGGGGTGGTTGGCGGAGGGCTACTGTCACGCCCCGATTTAAACAAATCGAGACATTATTGAATTTCGTAAGAAAAACAATAATACAAGAGGTTCATCATGCGACAACGTACATACGACATAATTCATGGTACGCAGACCATATTTATTACAACATTGTTTCAATAAAACAGTAGAGTGAAATATTTAGAAAACGGCATGACGAACTTCTTCTTCAGGATTTTTCTTCTTGACTGGGTTGCTACTCCAGACCGTCTTCAAGATACGCATCCTCTGTGGGGTCCAACGGGTATGAGTACAAAAAGTACTCAACAAGCCACCGCAAATACAAATAATAATGCAGGATAATAAACAAGGAAGGATAAAGGCTAACAATGCGAAATAAAGCAATTGCAGTTATGGCATTTAGTGTAATCATATTTTAATCATGCGGAAATAAACATGAACATCATCAACATCAACTAACTCGAGGAGTACGTTTTACCTCCTCGCACAACAGTCCTTACATGTCAATCCATCATGCACAATCATATCCAAAGTAAACTAACTGGGGGATGTCACGCAACCCGCCCTTGACCGTGGGCTCGGCTTTTCGAAAAGATTTAAGACTCTGATCAGAGATGTACTACTGTACCCACAAGGCACGCACTCATCTCAACGAGATGACCCATTTCACGGGAACTCGTGCCAAAACCTCAATATGAGATGTTCCAAGCGATAACCACCCGCTCTAGGTTTCGCCGGCGCGCCGGGCCGCATCCCGGCTAACGTCGCACCCCCTTTTGCGCCACATTGGTACAAGTCACCCGCAGGTGCAACTTGACCCATCTCCAAGTGGTGGCCTCGGTTTGGAACAACCCATACCTTAGTTAGGACTTACCCACTAGACTTGTGGTTAGTACGTAAGTGTATTGCAACGGATCCCTCAGACCGGTCCTTATAGTGCCCCGGGTGCGACTGACCAATGCCCTAGCTTGCACCCGGAACCCACCATGCATACACTCACAACCATGACTCATCACCAACAGAATTTCCAAGGATAAGAAGCAACGGGGATCATATAATAGAACCATTTTGCTACGACTCATTTTTATCCTATAGCGGTCGTGTCAATACATTGGACACTAGCTAATATCATCGATCATATGGTGACAAGGAGGTTAGGCGAGATAGCATGGCTTGGGTTGCACATCAAGGTCGGGGGATCCTAAATAAATATAATGTAAGGGTTCATTTGACTAATGCATATACATAACCTATGTGTTTTAGCGATAGTCAATTCAGACATGGGTTCAATATGCTCAAAAGAATTGTTTGGTGACTTGCCTTGTTCAGCAAAGGGAGAGGGAGGGACTTCGGGGAAGTACTCCGGCTCCTCGGCGACGTCGTAGTCTTTTTAATATAAAGTAAAATAAAAAGAACACAACATCCAATCAAACAGTATAACATTACATTATAAACACGTAAGTTTAAGTTGGTTTGATTATAAATAAAATAAATTCAAAGATTAAAGTTTCTGAAATTTATTTCTCCATTAATTTAAAGTGAATCTAAATGAATTATTGTTTTTCATAAAAAGGGTTTTTAAGTGTGTATAATACTACATTAAGTTTTCTAATCAATTTAATTTAAATGATTTAGAGAAAACCCAGTGGTTTTAGTGTTTAAACAGTAAGGGACAATTATATAAATTTTCTGGAATTTAAAGATTTAAATTTACATTTTAATCCTAAGGGCATTTGAATACTTATTTAAATAAACATGAAAATGTCCAAATAAACCTACTGTTTTTATTGCATAAACATGTAGAGAATAATTTTATGAATTTTCTAAAATTGGAATGGCAATTTTAGAGTTCAAATGCATTAGATATGGATTTTACAAGTTTAAAAAGCATTTCTGGAATTTATTTTCAAATTTTAAACCTCTCGGGTCCACGGTGAGCCAGGCCCACGGTGAACCCGCGCACTGTGCGCGTACGCCGGGTCGATCTGGACCGTCGGATCCAGATCCGACGCGCGAGGGCGAAGCGGGACGCGTAAGTCGCGATGGACGGCCAGGATTAAAACATGCGAACCGGTACCACGTGGACGCACAGGATTAAACGCGGGGTTTTAAAACAACGGACGCACGTGATCGCACCGTACCGCTTCACTCAGATCCGACGGCCAGGGATTAAACCGAACAGGCGATTTAATCCAAGCGTTGGATCTGGATCGCACGGCCAGGATTGAATCCGGCACAGTGCGTGCGGGGGGGGGGGGGTAAAGTACCCCTTCTTCCCCGACTCCGGTGGTACGACGGCGAGCGATTCCGGCGAGGTCGAGGGCTATCTAGCCTACTAG